>JASPKZ010007495.1:0-589909 GCA_030220185.1 Diploptera punctata
TTAGGCTCAACTGCACTTCTACTAGCGCTTGATTTTTCAGTTATATTGGTGTAAACTATAGCTTTTCTTCTGTATTTACTAACATTATTTAATATTTTTAACTTTTTCAAACTTTTTTATAGCATTATTAGACAATTCTGAAGTATTTATTTAAATATGCAAATCACAATATGATGCCAGTGTTAGACAATATTGTGATGCTAACTGCTATTTTCTCCACAGAGTATATTACTTAGTCTATGATTTTTTATCGCTGTTTTGGGTTATCACTGGTTGATTGGGGTTAAGGAGTGATAAGTAAGTGTACACCCATTTTTAATAAACGTTAGGCAATTTTAATATATTAATATATTTTTAACGTAGATTTGGGGATTTATTGCAAAGATTGGTCATTTAAATTCCATAGCGACGGATAGTAGTCGAGGATGATTATCGATATGTGGTTCGATTGTGGGTTATCGCTGGCTCTATAAACTGGCGCATGCGCACTGTTGTTCTATAGGACTTTGAAAATATTTCACGCTAGTTTAAGTGCAGTTTTTCCCAGGTTTTGTTGTCTAGTAACTATCACAGGCTGTTATACTAATAGATAAACCCTTTTTGTATTAATTGTGGAAATATTATGATGTTACAATTGTCAGTCATTGTCTGTATGTAACCCATTTTCTATCATTTATTTACGTTTAATCATTACAGAGTTATTTTAGTTTACTCTCCTACATGGATCAAATTTACAGGTGCTGGATATAAGTTTTTCCATTTTGTAATAAAATTAATGTAGACTTGTGACTTTTATTTATTTATTTATTTATTTTACCTGATGGAGGTAAGATCGTAAGGTCTTCTCTACCACTCCACAAAAACATGACTTGTAAGCTCTAAGAAAATTAGCAACGTAGTTTAAAAAATCCTACCTGGCCCATGATGTTGCAAGTCAATATTTCACTGATTGCACCACTGGAGCGAACGAAATGAATGTTGTAAGAAGAGGCTTCAATAATCTACCGATTTCAACTGGAAGGAGACAGCATACGCAATAACTTACTATCCATCCATCCATAGTAATTCTGCCCGAGGGCAGGTCTTTCACTGCAATCATAGCATTTTCATGGTATGCTTGCAGCTTTACTAGGGAATTGTAGGTGTGGTAGCTTCCCGTTGCTTTCCACACCGGTGAAGGATGATTATGATGATGATGGCCACATGATTTCGGGGACCGTTTGGGCCTTAAAGTTATCCTGACATTTGACTTACAGGTGAGGAAAAACCCCTATAAAAACCTCACCCAGAGAAACTGCCCCGACCGGGGATCGAACCCGGGCCCGCTGCGTGACAGGCAGCACGCTACCTCGAGACCACAGCGGTGGACTAACTTACTATACTACACTCTAATTCAACCCAGAAAGTTACTATAGACCTTATGGGCTAAGCCAGTGTCCCCTACGTACAGGGGGTAAATGTTGCCAAACTCGTAATAACGGTATTTGTTTGTTTAGGGTGGAGTGGAGGGGAAGGTTAGCAGTATCTTTTTTCCAAATCTATGTACCACACATTTTAAAAAACAGTTTTTCTTTTACGGCATGTAGACTAGTAAATATGAGAGTCGACATTTTCACACAGGATAGTACAGGCCAGCACGAGCTCAGTGACTAGTGGTAACTGTTTTCTTCTTTAAGAGGGGGTGGCGTGGACGGCTACAATTTACAACTCTGTACCTGCTGTGTTGCATACTTCAGTTTTGTTTAAGGATTTTTCTCAAGAAAATACTGTTAAGGCAACCCAGTTCCCTATTCTAAACACACAGTAACTTCCTGGGTTGAATCTGAATGTAATTCCGAGCTAAGTTCCAGTTCTACTGTAAACAAACTTGTATAAGATACTCGTATTATACCGCCGACTCCATCTATTGGGGGAACCGTGTACTGCTTTTAACTGTCACATGACTGAATTGTGTACAGAATTGTCAATGATAGAAACATAGTTCTTAGGTAACATCGTATTTTACAGGAAATAAGATTGAATACAGGTTAAGCTGTACCAATAATTAGGAACATCCATTTCTTATTTACAACAAAAAAATTGACAAAAATTTTATATAGGCCTACGTAATCAGTCGTTTACGCTTTTTTTTATGATGTCATTATAATTATATCCTTTATTTACCGGCACAATTTCCTTACAAGCAGAATTTATACTCCATACTGACTCACCTATAAATTCAGTTATTTTCACCTTATTCTCAACATCTAATGTGGGATATTTTTCACTAAACTGTTTGAAAACATTCAAAATAATTAGTTTCTCTCCGCTTTTCAAATGATTTCCTCTCCATATTCGTAGAGATGGTTAAAATTAATAAGAAGTTTCTAGATGCCACTTGATTTTTATCCGTACACCTGCTTTTCTTTCCGGGGTCATAAATCGTGGAACTTGCATGAAGAAACTTGATAATGACAATAAGATTCCACTACATTTATGTATATCCAGATTTGCATCTCACTGAAAAATCTTAACATATTAGCACATACTTGATTTTTACTCGTAGAGTTTATTTTATTTCCAGGTTTACAACTCAAAGCTAGGGTACACAGGAACTATTCCACCAGCAAAAATAACAATGATAATAGTGATTAAATTTGTAAAATGTTGATAACAGTGAAATTTCTGTCACATTTGAAGGTTGCATTCATTTTTTACACTAACTACATGAGCACTTGTCGGACAGAAGTTGAAATTTCAAGACGGGAAAACATTTGTGTCTTCTGCTACAAGATTTAGGATAGCAATGTTAATAGCTTCAACATTTCATAATTTTAGAATGATAAAATCAGTAAAAAAAATATTTTTATGTTTCAGATGCAATCAACTTGAGCATTTCATAAGATGATGAAGATGTAACTACACGCTATGTCGTGTTGACAAGAACACACGTGGTGAGAATATCATATTATTTCTAGTTTATTTAGGGGAGAATGTGCTTGTTGCAAAAGGGGCTTTTTACTTTTATCGTAAACAAACAAGTATTCAATTAACTGTTCCTATAATTATTCGAATTAAAGCATAATTTCTTATGTCAATACTGATAAAATCCATACTAAAATTCCGTTGAGGTAAAATAGCCACAAAGTAAAATTAATATAAAATTATAGAATATTCACCTGAAAGGTCTGTCTCCTCAACTTAATTAATCATTTAACTCTAGCGCTTTCGGGACTTGTCCCCTCATCGGCAGGATTCAAAACTGGTGTTTCACTGAAGATCTGGTAGAGGGGGTGTATGTATTGGGTTCGTTTTCATTTATCAGGCTGTCGTTGTGAGCTGCTTTCATGATTTCCATCTCTTCGAGTACGTTTATCTTCGCTGGATTATTTTCTCTGTGCATTACTGTTAGGGTGTTTTCAATATTTAACATGCGAAAATAATCCAGCGAAGAAAAACGTACTCGAAGAGATGGAAATCGTGAAAGCAGCTCACAACGACAGCCTGATAAACGAAAACGAACCCAATACATACAACCCCCTCTATCAGATCTTCAGTGAAACACCAGTTTTGAATCCTGCCGATGATGGGACAAGTCCCGAAAGCGCTACAGTTAAATGATTAATTAAGTTGAGGAGACGGACCTTTCAGGTGAATATTCTATAATTTTATATTAATTTTGAATAAACCTCAACGGAACACATCATGAATATTATAAAAGTTGACAAAGTAAAATGTTAAAATGTATACCTGGCAGGTGCTGTCGTTCTTAACTACGTTAAATTATTAGAATTAAAATAATTTATCTTCATTGGGACAAACATTAAGTGAAAAAACACTCCATTCACCAAAACAGTTATAAACAACAAGTCAATGCGTTTCGGCAACTGCGGAACCATTATCAACTAGTCCACCGCGGCCGATAAAAAATTAAAACACTCAAAATGGTCTAGTCTAAAACCACGTGTTTTAATTTTGATTGTTTGCAACATTTCATTGTATCCTGATGGAATGTCGAGTTTGCGGGCATCAAGGTCAGAGGTGAATATGCAATGACTGGCTGTTGTCAATGTTGAATGCTGAAAGTTAAAAATTAAAATGTACCTGTTGGTAGGTGCCGTCGCCCTCGACTTTGTTAAAATATTGTATATAAAATTAACTGGAGCGCTTTCGGAAGTTATCTTCCATGTTCAGCAGGTTGAGCTTCCGAAAGCGCACCAGTTAATTCTATGTGCAATATTTTAACAAAGTTGAGGACGACGGCACCTACCAACAGGTACATTTTAACTTTTAACTTTCATCATTTGACTTCACCTCAACGGAATTTGATATGAATTTTACTAGTATTGAATGTTGAATGCGTTGTTATGGTAACATAAAACACAATTATTAAGTGCTGAACTGTCAGAAATCCAAATAGTATGTAACTCCACTGCAGTGGTTATCAACTTCGCCTCTTGTTTTGAAATTCGCGGGTTCAAACCCAGGTGGGTCGATCATGTAGCTCACTCTTATGTACTTCTTTGGCAGGAATTTCTTGTAGTAATCCCCGTCCGGAGATCCGAATGGCGTATATCCGCGTTCTTTTGACGGCTGTATTTGTTACGCTGAAAGATCGTCACTCTTTAGATCAAGGTACTTTTTTCTTCTGGTTTATCACCTCTGGTCCATGGGGGAAGAAATTTTCTCATGGAATTTCGGCAGTATGGGACCGGTGGCCACCCAGCATCGTGAGGCATTTGGGTAGTTACAATAAGTAGCGACTCCAGGTTGACAAAACCAGCTATAATGGCTGGGGAACCGACATGCTGACCACATGGCACCCCTACAGTGGCTCGATGATCTACCTCAGTGATTAACACATGTGGATGTGAGGCCAGCAGTCAGATGATAGGCCAAGGTCCTTCTAGGCCTGTTCGCGCTTGGAGATTTCTTATCACCTTTGGCCTGTTTGGCATGGGTAATACTTTCTGCAGGAATCCTATCGCCGGCATAGCTCTCAGGGTCATTTAACCACGGAAGTCTCTCCGCCATGACAAGGTAAAGATACCATCGCAGATATTAATAATAATAATAATAATAATAATAATAATAATAATAATAATAATAATAATAATAATAATAATAATGGCCAGTTATGCCAAGAATATAATTTTAAAGTATCAAAGAAAAAAAACGAAACTAATGGCATTTTGGGGAAGTGAACATATTAGATAAAAAATCATAATAGACAAATTATCTCTGGAACAAGTAACAAATTTTAATTATTTGGATTGTAATTTTACTATAAACACAAAAACTGAAAGAGACATAAATGTGAAACTGTCAAGATTTCAAATGATATGTGGAACTTACATAAAACATTAAAGAACAAAACAAGAAGAGATACTAGTTGAAGTTTTATAAAACATTGGCAGTTCCTGCATTACTTTATGGGAGTGAAACTTGGCTAATGACCAAAAATTACAAAATAGAATGCAAAGCGTAGAAATGAACTTCCTTAGATGAACAAAAGGCTGCACAAGAATGGATCGGTTAAAGAATGAACATATAAGAATAGAGTTAAATATATATATATATATATATATATATATATATATCCATTAAATGATAAAATCAAACAATATAGAGAAAAATGGTTTAGACACGTAGAAAGAATGAACGTAACAAGATACTAAAAGCAGCATTTAACTATAAGCGAAGAGGTTCAAGGAATGTAGGAAGGCCAGTGAAAAGATGGACATAACAACTGTGAGGCGGAACAGGCATTTTGCCTAGCCAGTGAAGTGAAGAAGAACAAGAAGAAGAAGAAGAAAATAATAATATATTTTCATCATCTCGTTCTTTATACTTGCTGCAAATTATACGAGTTGTTGCAATAATCCCCAGATTCCCCTACGTTGCATCATACCTGTATAATTTATTGTGGGATACGTCTGCTCGAGTAATTATTATATTAAACAAGCGTCATATGGCATCTGGTGAAAAGGCAATTTAAATATTTCCGGAAAGAAGCGAGATACTCTCAAATTGATTTATTGCACAAATTATAATCTGACAACAATTTACTTAATTTACAATTTATCTTTAAATTTATGTTTATCTTTTACTCATTTATTTTACTACACGACTTAAACTAATAAGGTATTTCCTTCGTGATTTCGTAATATATGGATGTATTACCTACACCAATTTATAATATCCATGGTCCATAATGTTGTCAGAATCTCGATAAACTGTCATGTAAACTATATTAATCTGCTATTTTTTTAATTTGTCCTAATAGTTAATCTGACTTATACTTACTTACTGGCACTCTCGAACCCGTAGGTTCATGGACGCGCGGACATAAGCTCTCCATACATACCTATCCTGACCTAATGCTTTCCAATCATTCCCTGTATAATCTACTTCCCTTAAATCATAGTTAATGTTATTCTACTACATCATTTTTGGTCTACCGACGCGGCGTTTTCCCTCTGGCTTTCCTACAAGAATCTTCCGTGCACGTCTTTTATTCCCCATACGCGCAACATGTCCTGCCCATCGCAGTCTACGAGACTTGACTATTCTTATTATATCTGGCTTCCTGTAAAGACCGTGTAGTTCATTGTTATGTAGTCTTCTCCATTCACCTGTCTGTTAATCTCTCTTTGGTCCAAAAATTTTCCTTTATTCTCAAATACTCGTAATCTCCTTTCCTTCCTTAAAGTAAGAGTCCATGTTTCGCACCCATATAATATAACTGGTAGAATAATAGTTTTATATATTTTCAACTTAACGTTTTTGAAAGGAGTTGGGACATCAAAAGTCTCTGTAATGCATAATAGCACGCATTTCCATAATTGAGTCTATGTTTAATTTCTTTGTGCATCTCATTCCTATTTGTGATTATTGTTTCTAGGAATTTGAATTCAGCCACTTCCTCAAAATTTCCCTCATTTATCATCAGCTGTCCATTCTATTACATAATTTATTTCTATGTGTGACCATATATTTAGTTTTATTGATATTTACTTCCAGTCCTAATTTCTTAGTCTTATTCAATAGTGTGTGCGTGTTGTCCTTTAGTATCTCCTGGAACCTGGCTTATATTTATTCTACTTTTATTTAAATAATCTCATTGCGTATTTCTTCTTCTTATTTTTATATTTGGCCTACAACTTCTTCCTTCCAGAAATTACGAATCCCTCCCTCACATTTTTCGGTCTTCCAAGCGATCTCTTCCTGTCTGTCCCTTGCCACACGTATAATTCTGTCCGATTTCATGCGAGATACATGTTGGTTCCATTCGGTTGTTCTTCTATCCACCAAATCACTTATAGTTTGGAATTTAACTGCCTTCTAATCTCTTCACTTCTTACTTTATCTCTTCTAATTTTATATACGATTTTCCTTAAAATATCAATTTAATTTGTCTCTAGAATCTGTTTCGTTTTGAGAGTGCCGTTCTTGTCTCAGAAGCATAGGTCGATTTCTGTATACATTCTTGTCCTTGTATTTTCATTTAAATATTTGTCATCATCTTCATCATCATTAATAACAAGGATTAAGCCCAATGGCCTGTTCCGATCTCATTATAGGTCGAATTGGTCCTTCCATCTCTTCAATTGTCTTCCCAACATTATTCTCCCTTTTGGTTTATAATTATACATTATTCTTGGTATGCGCTGTTCATTCATTCGTAATACGTGCTGAAGATAAGCATTTTGATAATGTGTTATTCTTTCACAGATATTAAATATATTAAGTTCTGTTCTTATATCTTCGTTTTTCTTTTTATCGGTCCTTTGGTATCCTGCTATTGCTCTCAACATCTTCATTTCAGCTTAAATATTTGTTGTTCCATATAATATAATTGATGCATTCCGTTATTCTCGCTGTTTGATTAGCTTGATATGCAACATCATTCTGCGGTGCTCCCCCCAGCTACATATCTCAGCACTATTCTATTACATTTCTTTCTAGTTCTAACTTACACCTTAAGGTGAGTTTAGTTATAGTCATTAAATTAGTTTTGTTTTTAAAAATAATTATTGATAACGTAGGCCTATAATACATATTTTTAAATAATTATTTAGTGAAATAAATTATTTTTATATTTACATAGTAAAACATTATTTTTATATTATCTCTGCAAATGCTAATGTTTGAAAGTAGTAATAATTTGTTGAATTGTTGCCAATGTTATTGACCCTGTAACCTAGAGTCACAAACCTGAATTCCACAATTGTCATACTTAATACTAACGGGTATCACTAATTATATAATATTTTGTCAGAAACTAATTAACTTAATATTTTAAAACTCGCTAAATTATAAATAAAAAATATATTTTTAGAAGATTTTCCATTTCTCTATTAGGTAATACAGCTCAGCCGATTAGAATACATAATCTATATGCTACGTATATAGCATAAATGACTATTCATTCATAAATAATTTAATGGTTAATTTGAAGAGTTTAATTTCGTTAAATTAAATTCGATCCTAGAATGTTTATCCATCTTCGTATGGATTCAGTCCACTCAGGCCTAGAGACGCATGCGCTACGCCTAAGTATATTTCCAACAACTATACATGTACTCTGAAGTAAACATTCAGTTATGTACAGTTGCCTCGATATTCGATTTAACCTTAATATATATACTGTTATTCTTTATTCTAATTTACCCAAATGAAACTTACTTTTAACATAAAAATTATCCTATATGTTACATTTGTTTTATAGTATATTCTTTTAAATTTTTATACATTCTTTATTTATTTATTTCTTATTTTAAGTTTAACCTCACCCTTTTAGGTACTTTAGCGTTTCCCAAGCCACCTAGGCCTTAAAGTTACATGACTTTTGAGGGAAGTTTTTTTAAAATAACTTTAAATCACACCAATACATTTTTGCTGCACTAGGACAAGGACAACCTTCTCGAAAAAATGGATCAGTTAATTTCGGGGCCACCTCCGATACAAAATGCACGTTTAACACAAGACAGATCATTCATTCACACTTCATATCAAACAAAGTGAAGACAATAGGATTATTGTCATGGCAAATGGTGTTCGAGGATTATTTGGGTCTTAAAGTTTCCTAATATTTGTCTTACAGGTGAGGAAAAAAGCTCGAAAAGAACCCAAGGAAAATTGTTCCGACCGGGAACAACGCGACCTTAATCCTGAGACCACAATGGCGGACATGTTTTTACTTATGGTATATTAATATTGTATAGAGAGGATAACTTTATTTACACGCTTTATATTAGCGTGTTCGTTTAGTATTTTAAAACTATTATTTATTTAAACGCTTTATATTAGCTTGACCTGTATCTATCTATGTAACTGAATCTTTTAACGCGATTTTCACCTACTTAAAAAATCATTTGATCGACTTGAAACTTTGTATACTTGTAAAAGACCCGCCACAATACAATAATTTCATATTTTGTTTCCAAAATCATGGCCAGGATCATCAGAAAATTAAAAGAAGTGTTTTTGGATCAATGTAACGGAATTTGTGAACATAATTTTCATCCACTTAGAAATATTGGATCGACTTGCAACTTTGTATACGTGTAAAGGACCCGTGACAATACAATAATTTCATATTTATTTTCTAAAATCCTGGCCAGAATCATCATAAAATCAAAAAAAAAGTGTTTTTGTATCTATGTAACGGAATTTTTGAACACGATGTTCACCTACTTAGAAACATTGGATCGCCTTGAAATTTTGTATACTTGCAAAGGACCCGTGACAATACAATAATGTCATATTTTGTTTCTAAAATCCTGGCCAGAATCATCAGAAAATCAAAAAAATGAAAACTGGTATAATAGGTTGCGGACTTGTCGACTTTTTAGTCAATTTTACTAATATCGATTTTAGTCAATCGTTGTAACAGCTGAGTTGGTAGAGCGGTGAACTATAGTGGTATATAATTTCAGTAATCTATAGGTCACTGGTTCAAATCCGGCTGGGAGGTTTTTTTTTAGAAGAGTATTACTTTTAGCTCATACTACAATAGTATCGAATTTAAAGATATTTACATTTTTATCTTATTCTGTAAAATATTAAAACTAAAAAATAAATAATAGTTTTAAAAAACTAAAACAACACGCTTTATTAGAAAACCGAAGTAAAAAATTAAAAATAATTTTAATTTCCATCACGCTTGGGATAAATAATTTTACCATCAAAAGTGTGGGGTGCTTTGTATGATTTTTACATTTTCTTCTTAGAGACTTTACTTTTACCAATATATGTTTATTATCATATACATTAATTGATAAAGAGCACCCCACGCTTATGATGGTAAAATTATTTATCCCAAGCGTGTTGAAAATTAAAATTATTTTTCATTTTTTTACTTCGGTTTTCTAATAAAGCGTGGTGTTGTTTTAGTTTTTTAAAACTATTTATTCTTATTTTCATTTACGTAATAAGTTTTTACTGCCAGTATTATGAAATTAGTTATTTGTTTATTTTAATCCCACATTAGGAAATTGTGTATTTTTTAGGAATGAATTCTGTACATAAGCAAGGATATTCCGAAAACCCTTTTGTAAGGCAACTTATAGGTCTAAGACATGCGGATCACAACTTAGGGACATTCTAAAATAACATGGTAAGTAAAAATATAAATGCATTCTGACCAAAAATTCCATATGAAAATACTTTCTTAATTTATAATAGTATTTCTTTTTTTTAAGATTTGTATTAGTTTCAATGTTTATATACTGCATACGAAAATTTGTTTACTTCATTTAATATATTTCAATGCAATTTATAATCGAAATAGAGTGGGTTTGTCTTGTTCCGGTGAGCTGACCTATTTTTTAAAGAGTAATATTGTTTGTTTGTGAGCCCATGTTTTCCCTTTACAGAGATTTAGACGGTCTCCCCTACAGGGAAGAATATGAACCATACTAATTTAAGTTACGCTTGTTTTCGTATAGATGACATTTTTGAGTGGTCCGTGGTCAGCGTTCCGCCTCATACTGACATCTAGGAAACTAAGGTAGCCTACTACTAGGACGGGAAAATTCAGTAAATTTTGCTTAGAGGCCTTTTCATTCAGGCTTAAGGATTTTTTACGAGCCTGAAAATCTTCAGACTCGGAACCCACGGCTTAAAGTCCCTCCCGGAAGACTTGCTCCTTGGATGTTTCCGTCCTAAAAAAATCCATCGACCCCGGCCCGGTTTGAACCCGCGACCCTCGGGACCAGAGGCAATGAGCATAACCACTAGTCCACCGCGGCCGATAAGAGTAATATATTACTATTAAATGTCTATCACTACTTTGTATTTATAGAATTCGAATGATAAAATACCAAGATATTCAATAAGTAGTGACAACATAATTGGAGATTCGCATTAAATTAATGTTTGTGACTTTTGGCATTATATACTACAAACATCATCTGCCTTATCAATAATACGTTGCTGAATCCTTCAAATTCCTTCTGGATTTTTTCGTGTTGAGACTTGAAAGTAGTTTTGAAGTTCCTTGGGACAGGTTACTGGCCCGACGCTAAGTAGTCCAGTGGTAGGGCTGCTACCTTTTAGTCTCTGGACAGACATTAGGATACCGCATTTACATTTGAGACCGAAAACAGGTCAACAAATGGCCTAAATTCGTGAATGTACTATGATGATGATGATCCTTCAAATGCGGCGCACTTCATTTGCAGCCTCATTTCTAGATATCTCCTCAAAATGTATTTTAATTTATTTGGTGTGAACATCTACATTCACACACCGATTCCAATGAGGTGAGTTCATATATTTTTTTTTAATTATACAGACGTGTAAGAACTATTCCTGAATCAATCGATAACTACTCTTTTCTTTATTTTTGGCGTGTTCAGTTTTTTTTTTTTTAAGTTTTTCATTTGAAGTATTAACCTACATTCATTTAATGTAAGTAGTAGTCCTGGTCACCCCAAAGGGAAGCATATAGAGCCCTGACAAAAGTTCGCCAACGTACTATGTAGTTTGCCAATGCCTTAATTCCATTCCAATCCATTCCTGCCTGTTCAGCTTCATCTCTGATGGTATTACTCCATGTTCACCTAGGTCTTCCTCTTCGCCTTCTCCACCTTTGGGGGTTCCAATCAAATGCAATTTTTGTAATGTTATCATTCTCTCTCCTTAACACGTTACCAACCCATTTCCATTTTCTAAATTTAAATTCTTTACAAATTTCATTTTGATTCGTTCTCCTCCAAAGTTCTTTATTTGTTATAATCGCTGGCCACCATATACCCAACATATTTCTCAGGCAAAGATTTACACAGATTTGCAATTTCCTTGCAAGTTTCACAGCCGTGTAATAAAATCGATTTCACATTTGAATTAAATTACACTGGTCAACATGATTTTTGTCTCATGAGTACCAATATTTGTACTTAATGCAGTTTTGTATCGTGTTTTCAAATATGTATTCGGAATTTCTCCATTACCCACAGTTTTTTATTTCAATTTCAATTAATGGATTTAAATAATTATTTTATAATAAATGTTTTTTCGTCCATTTGTCCATTGAAAATAAAACCAAATGAGCCAACTCAAATGGTTTCAGCTATGGAAAAGAGATATCAAGGCAAAATGAATCCTAATATGCTGGCCGATTATTGAGGGATGCTCCACAGGCGAAATATAGCAGAAAATCATCATTTCTTACTTTCTAGGCGACTCCGAATGTTCGAATATTGTGCAGTTACGAATGTAGAAAATATTAAAGTGTTTGAAATTAAAAAATACCTTTTTCTCGGAAACCTTGCGTGATGGAGAAAACCCGATATCATATTTGAATTCAGGAGAAAAAATACTAACAGTATCACATATTTTTCTTTCCCAGACAAAAAAAAAAGTTTATTTTTTGTTGCTCAGTGTAATCTTAGTTTAAGTCTTAAGGAGATTTGTTTCGACTTCCAAATTTATTTCAAGTGAATATAAGCATATCATGTTTTCTTTATTCTGGCATCAAACACCTTTAGTTTAATGTAAAACATCAACTTAAATGATTAACACATGTCGATGTGAGGTTGGTAGGCCAAGAGCGTTCTCGGTCTTTCACGCTATTGAGTGCAAACACCAAGTTGTCACTACTTCTTGAATGCCCTGCCATTTGCTATGTTTAATGCAACAAATTCCTTTCCAATAAGTAGCAATGATTAAAATTTTATTACCGTAAGGAACTATTACTTCCATGAAATAAGTTTCTACAAGATCAATAAAAGCTCGAATTGAGATCGTAAATTCATCACGCTTTACGCTTTTCTGCACACACCATAAATAAAGATGCACATATTAGCATTCTCAGAAGTGAATATAACGGAAGTTTTACGCTCCCGCGAACTTGAAAAATCTCATAAATATTTAATTGAAAACTAATACCTCGGTTTTAAAGATTATATTTTTTCTAGAACCTAATCGCTGTATTTACTAACTTTAAAACTACATTTACATTTTCCCTAACAAGTTTAATCCAGATCATCCTTTTGTTCTTTGCGTAATAGAGCAATTACTTTTTCTTGTGCAATTATTTAATTTCTTAATTTCATGGCATTAATTGCGCTTTGTATACTGAAGAATAATCGGCTCTCTACTGTATTGTAGTCGTTATCTCACAATTTTATTCTTCTTGCATCTCAACTATTTAAGATTTAAGATTTGTTTTATCTCTAGGTACTGATATTTTAAGTATATTCTTTCTGACTATTTAACTCATGCCTTAAATGGGAGTCAATGACCAAACACATTTCAATGATTGTTTATTTACAACCAATCACAATCGTGTTTCGCCTCGAATTTATCAACTGAAGTTTATCATATTAAAGAAAGATCCTCCTTTTTAACATTCTGAATAGGTCATAGCATTGCTTTGCAGTCACTGACCCTCCAAGGAATATGGCTACCAGATTGTATATATAGTGCATGAATGTCAATAGATAGCGCATGCGGAAGATAATATAAAAACATTTGTAGCATTTGATTATACCACAAAAAAAGAAACCACTGTTTGCACTTTCTTAAACGAATTATTTCCAGTAAATGACGTTGCAGAAAAAAATATAATTAACATATTTAAATAATAGGTCATCAGAAATTAATTAATACCTATAATGTTGGTTATAAATTTCTCCACTAGTGTCCATTCTTACAATATTACTTTCCTTTGTCAGTAAATAATATGATCTGGTTGGAGTGATGAACAAAAGAAGCAAATGAAGAGTACCAATCGTGTCTCATTTGTTTTCAAACATCGCCGTTTACATTAAATATATCCGATCCGATTGAGGGTCTTTCCACTTTTCAGCGGTTGCCCTTTTACCAGCCGGCTGCTGGCCCTTCACATCCACATGTGTCAATCACAGAGGTAGATGATCAACAGCCAGTGTAGGGGTGACATGTGGTTAGCATGTCGACTCCCCCAGCCGTTATAGCTGGTTCCTAAACCTGGAGCCGCTACTTATTGTAGCTACCCAATTGCCTCACGATGCTGGGTGGGCACCGGTCCCATACTGGCCGAAATACCATGAGAAAATTTCTTCCCCCATGGAGACTCGAACCAGCGCAAGTCCCGTAGCTCTGCGCCAAGGCTTCCTACCTTAACCGCTCGGCTACGGCGCGGGACACATTAAATATATAAATATTTTAAAATAACTATATTTAAATAATGATTTGTAAGTAAACAGCTTAATTGTATTCGTTAAATACTCCTAACAAATGCCACTCTTGATTTCCAAATTCTCTAGATAAATTCACTCCTCACTTCGTGAGTCGTGAATGTATCGATAATTTGGAAATCACTCGTGGCATTACTTATGATAAATATATGACACCCGCTTTAACGACGTTAATAAGGATAATCTTTCATATTTCGGTTCCGAACAGAAAAAAAAATCACGTTTATTTATTACGTTTACCATCCAGTGGGCAACTTGTTTTACTCTGGTACTAAATTTGAAATCTTTGGACAGTCCTTATTTGGGTAAGTTTACTAAATAAATAAATAGGCTACTTCCTTGGAAGTAACCAGTACTCAAATATATTTTACTCTTCCTTTCATGTTGTAGTCCTGAAAGAACTGTTATGGTCTATAAGTTATACACTATAACAAAATTCATCTCTTCCTAGGCCATCCCAACGATCTTCTAATTTTTGGTTGGTATTTCAAAATTGCCTTAAGAATCCTGGATCTTGTGAGCCATTCTGTTTGGAACATGATTCCTCAGTAGTTGTGGGATTACAGAGCACCTGGATGAGGAACTGAGGGGAAATATTCTCGTCATGTATACCTTCCCGGCTTTGACAGCACAGCGGTAGTTCTTACGATGGTTCGCATTTGTGGTCAAGTTCAGTACAATCAATCAGGTACCATGGAGGACAGTACATAATAAACGCCAACAGTTTATGGGAGGAAGCATATTTTATTATAGAACATGATAATGGTGTTAATTATTGTAATAAGATACACTTATTTTAAATTTATATTTCTTGTCATTGAAGGTAAACATTAATTTTTTTTGTTAAGTTTTCATTATTAAAATATTAAGCCCAAAAAAATAAAGTAATTTCATAAATAATATTCTCGTTAAACATACTTCTATGTACTATAACTAATAAAATATTTTTTTCCTTGTGTTAATTGTTCAGTTTCTGGAGATCCATGTATATTATTATTACTATTACTATTATTATTGCTATTATTACTATTATTGTTGCTATTATTACTATAATTACTATTATTATTACTATTATAGGCCTAGTTATTTTAGTATTCCGTGTCGTAGCCGAGTGGTTAAGGCAAGAAGTCTTGGCGCAGAGCTATGGGACTTGCGCTGGTTCGAGTCTCCATAGGGGAAGAAATTTTGCACGGAATTTCGGCCAGTATTAGACCGGTGTTCGCCCAGTATCGTGAGGCATTTGGGTAGCTACAATAAGTAGCGACACCAGGTTAAGAAGATCAGCTATAACGGCTGGGGGACCCGATATTCTGACCACATGTCACCCCTACACTGACAAGATGATCATCTACCTCTTTGATTAACAAGTGGATGTGAGGCCAGCAGCCGTTTGGTAGGCCAAGGGCCTTCTAATCCTGTCGCGCTTGGAGTTATTATAGTAACTTGGAGATACTGTCATCTTTATCTATAATCATAGTTGAGGACAGCCGAGTTATTCAAATACATTTGTATCATCTAACTTGAGGACAAGAATAATAAATCGATTAATATTTAAATAAACATGCATATCACGATCCGTACAAAGAATTATTACAAAAGAAATAAAAAATATTAATTCTATAATATTAATAGCATTCAATCAATAAGAAAGTTATTAGGATTGCAATACTGTTTGAATTAATCGATGAACAAACATTATTTTATAAACTTGTATGAGAAAGTAAATCGCGAAAGTATATAAATAAGTAGGTGTTCGCCTGCATAAATGAGCATTATATTACAGCGAAAAGTGTTGACCAATATACCGGTCATTACTAAGTGTTTAAATTTGTCAAGTGCATTAATATACAGGGTGTTGCAAAAAAACACCGACAACCGAGGTGAGGTAGCATATTGAGATATGTTGATCATTTTTTAATAAGGACCAATGTCCGGAAATGATGCATTTTCACACTATGGCTAGTTAATTATGTCTCAAGATCAGGGTTATTTCGAAGGATTTGAAAAATTATTACTTGACAACACCTCACAGGTACGGAACCTATGATATGTGACTTCGTAACGGAAAGTGGTTGCAACATGAAGGAGTTCCAGCTCACTTCGATGCCAATGTGAGGAGACATTTGGATACCACGTATCCAGGTTCATGGATTTGGAAGAGGAGGATCAGTCACATGGCCTCCTAGATTACCTGATCTTAATCCTCTCTACTACTTTTTGTGGGGCGACATGAAACAGTCTGCTTATCAGACTCCAGTAGAGTCACTTATGGATCTTATAGCCCGAATCCACGCTGCTGCAGAAATAATCCAAACACGGCCAAGGTATTTGAAACCATGAGTGCCAATCACTACATCGCCGATGTACACTTGTCAATGAGATGGAAGTGGATATTTTGAAAACTTGATGTGACCGTGACAGTATTGTCATATATTGAGTATTGAAGTCCAACTAACGGAACTCTTGAGAAGTTAGCTACCCATAGTGCAAAACTCATCATTTCCGGACATCGGTACATTATTAAAAAATAATCAACATATCTCAATGTATCACCTCACCTCCGTTGTCGATTTTTTGCAACTCCCTGTATATGACGGGGTATATGGCATAGTTGTGAAAGTTTTTTTTTACAAAAAATGAGTAAACATTTAAAATTACAGTACAAAATTATATACCCATAAGGTCCATCTTCTCAACCTTCTGCTGATTATGGGACTTGTCCCGAAAGGCCTACAGTAACTTCATACAGTGTGATTAAAAAATTTGGCTATACGTTTGATCGCATTTTGTGACGAAAATATTATTATTAAAGGAAATATGATGTTATCATTGGGAAGGGGATCCTTCAAATTACAACAATAGAACAAAACAAATCAAATCACTTACAACAACACTAAGCAAGTCACTTTATTGCTTCAAACTGTTTGCCGTTTACATCCAAGCATGATTGGCAACGCTTTGGGAAGTCATTCATTGCGTTATGATACATGTTTAGAGGAATAGCTCTAATTTTTTCCTCAATCACTAATTTCAGCATGTCGACGTCTTGAGGTTTCCGGGCATAAACCTTCTCCTTCAAATAACCCCACAACCAATAGTCACATGCTCTGAGGTCAGGGGAACGGGCTGGACATTCAATGGGGCCTCTTCTTCCCACCCACCTGTTTTACAAATGATCATCCAAAATTTCCCTCGCCACAATTGCATTGTTAGGAGGCGCACCATCCTGCTGGAATAAACATTGTTCATGTTCAGCACTTTGCATTTGTCCAAGGATATCACTATACCGATCACCATTAACAGTCTCATCCAAAATTCGCATTCCTAACAGTCCTTCCCATCCGATCATAGCCCAAACAGTGACTTTGCCGCATCTTAAACGTGTATCTTCAATAACATTTGGATTCTCTTTACCATAATAGTGACAATTGTGTCGACTAACACGTCCGTTCACATGGAAAACACTTTCATCAGAAAAGTGCAATTTTCTCTACCAATGTTCGTCGTTTGCTGATTCCCTTACAACAAATTCACAAAATTCCATCCGCCTGTCAGGGTCGTCTTTATTAAGTTCGTGGACACGAATCGGTTTGAAGGGGTGGTACTTCTCAAGTTTCAAAACACGACACACACTCGATTGACTGATATGAGGCTCACGTGCAGCTTAGCGGGTTGATTTTTGTGGGCTAGCGTCGAACGCCTCCACAACTCTCTTCGTTGTTCTGCATCCGTGCTAATGCGAGGCCTTCCAGGAGGTTTGATTTTCTGCATCATTCCGTTTCCAGCAGTCGTTTTCTCCATTTCCCCACAGTTGACGGCTGCAATGCTACCTTAAACTCAGGTCTTGCCCGTCTTGCGGCCATACGATCATTAGCATACGTTATTGCCCATGCAGCAATTGTAATTTGCTGTTACATATTCAACGCCATTTTGACTAATGACGTAAGTTCTACATTGTTTTGTTTTATTCCATTGTTGTAATTTGAATAATTGCCTTTCCAACGGTAATTTCATATTTTCTGTAATGGTAATATTTTCATCACACAACGCGATCAAATGTATAGCCATATTTATGATTCACCCCGTATTTTAATGGTTGAGGAGATGGACCTTAGAGGTATATAATTTTATATTGTAATTTTAAATTGTGACTAACACCTCAACGGAGTTTATAATTAATTTTATTAATGTTAAAAATTATTAGAGTACACCGTTGTAAAGAATAAACTGCATAATGTATTGCAGATACATCAACAATATAATAAATATCACATAGTATAATAAATATCTTCATGATTATGCATATTGAGCTATCTTTATCCTTTGTACACTGACTTATAAAACAATTTTTTTAATGTAGAAAAATGATTTGACAGCACTATGCCATATATCCCTTCATATATGAATATATTTAATAGTTTCAAGTGTTTTCTTTGTTAAGATTCCATTTAGTATTTATAATTTTTAATTTTCATATTAAGTTTGGCATTTTCTAGAATTTGGCTGCGATCTGATATGTTTCACTTGCGGCTAACACAAACATCTTCAGGAGAGTTTGTTCTTCTAACGTTGACTTCCCAGCTGCTATTTTAGAACTGGTGGGATCAACTAAGAGGGCAACGTTGGAAGAACACACTCTCCTGAAAATATCAGCGAACAAACGTCGTCATCAACTCCGGACCACGGCCAAAATGCCCACAAAACGCCAAGCTTAATATGAATGACATCGCCCGTGAAAGACTTCAATCTTATATTGATATTTTTTTTTCAGGTACATGGATCAAAAATATCCCATCCAACTATTTGCAGTTACCAATTACAAGACCATCTAAAGACGATGAAAATACCAAAGTGAAGAAAAAAATAATATTCACTCGTAATTCAGCATGAATCTGACTTTATACCTACCTCATTTCAATATGTTTTAATGTTCATACTTGGTACTTTGCTTTGTAAATAACTTTCTAAGAAAACTGATAGAGAGAAATAGACATCAGCATTTTTCGTGAACATGTGTTTTATCAATTCTTTTGTTTCACCAAAGTGTATGTGTTAGTCTTTTAAATTACAAATACATGTGGTTTCAAAATTCCTTCATAAAAAAGTGGTTTCTTTCTAAAAAAAAGTAATAAAGAGAAAAAGATTGTCTTCTTAGAAGTGACGAATGATAAATTAGTGAAAGAGTATCTTTCAAAGTGATCTAACAAAACGCCAAAGAAAAAATGTTGAAATTCTACAAATGAAAAATGGAAGAACAGCAAAGAATGAGACTAGTTTCACAGTTATACTGGTTACATGTGATATGTATCAGAGATAAGAAAACATTGATTGAAAACGTGTAGATAAGACAAATTAAGGCGGTAAGTTAAATCGATTGTAATTTTTATTTCAAGTTTTGACTTAAAAAGTGACATGCTATTTGGCTATTGTAAGTAGTCCCATTCAAAACAAAGTTGAACGAATTTAATTATACCTTATTATTTTTCTGATTGTTTTCGTATGGTGAAATAAGTGAATCTGTTAGTAATTTAGGGATAATTTGTACAACTTTCATCCTTAAAGTCTTCAATCTTCACAATATGAATACCGTAAAGTTATTTTTAGATAATAATTTAAAATTAAATGTATTTAGTATAATCAACTTTTATAAGATTCATGATGTGTTCCGTTGAGGTTTATTAAAAATTAATATAAAATTATGGAATATTCACCTGAAAGGTCCGTCTCCTCAACTTTAATCATTTAACTGTAGCGCTTTCGGGACTTGTCCTGCCGATGATGGGACAAGTCCCGAAAGCGCTATAGTTAAATGATTAATTAAGTTGAGGAGACGGACCTTTCAGGTGAATATTCCATAATTTTATATTACTTTAGTACAAACTTAAAAAATTTAATAATAATAATTTTATTCATGGACGCAAATTAGAACACTTTTTTAAATTCATATATTCGTGTATTTATATCAGAAAAACAACGGTAAGATATTAAAATTAGCAAAACATATATAGCATTAGCATTCCTATAAATTTTCAAATATAAATTTTAACAATTTATACTTTACAAAGCTATAAAATGGGATATTAAAATAATTAAATAATTATAAAAACAAAACACACATTTATTACAGTGAACTTCTGTTTCTTTTCAAAATTAATTTAAAAAGAGTCTTCATATTTTTTACATTGATACATTCAATGATTTCTACAAGAGGAAATTTAATTTTACTCACATTTCAAATTAAGATATTTAAAAAAATTAAGAAAATTTGCAACTGAGTCTCGTTTATTTTTGTGTTTAGTGGATTTTAAAGCACTGGGTAATACTAATATTGAAAATATAATTTGTTTGTGGGTTCCAAATTTGGAAGAATGTTATGTGAGCCCAAAACTGATTTGGAGCGTTGTTTTTACATAGGTTATCAAATTTTAAAAAATATCTAAATTTTACAAAACAAATTTAGGCCGAAATTTGTTCGGGATTGTATGATTGTCATTTATTATACAGCAATATTTATTTGCTTTTTACAATATTATAAAGCACTGTTATCTAACCTTAAATATAAAAATTATCAATATGAATTATGTTCATGTATTATCATTATTAACCAATCACGTCGTTCTGAAGTGCTTAGAGACCGGAACTTCTCCTGTATCATATAAAATCATATAAGATATAAAGAATTTATGGAAAGAGACAAGGCACATTAAGAACTGAGATGAACAGAATCGGGGTATTTCTATTTACTCAATTTATTTATTACAACTTTTAGAATGAATTGATATACCTATTTTTTCTCTAATGTAAGTTTCCGGATGCCTGTAAATTAACGAATCGTGGAACAAAATTAATAAAAACCCAAATAAAGCAGTCCTAAACAGTCTGTACCAAAAATATTCAATATTTAGAGAGGATAGTAGAGTATGAATTGTAAATGAATTGTGATATGGGGGCGGATTCTTATGATATGTCATATATATATATATATAATCTTTGAGTTTCAAGTAAATAACATTTATGTAGGTCTTAATATGAAAATTTAGTAATTTTATTATACCATAAAAGTCATAGGATTTCTCATGTTTCTTTTTAGGTTTTTGGAAATATTTGTTCTGATTTCTGTAATAAAGTGATATTTTAGTCATATTACGGAGATGTTTATAACTCGTCAGCCGAGTTTAAAGAAACAACATTATGTATGTAGGCCTAAGCCGGAAGATGCAAGGTCACTTGTGCAAAGGTCGGTTTTTATTCTTAGAAATTCGTTCAAAGACTGAACCGTTACAACTCCAGCTTTCACTGTATGGTCAAAAGTTGGATAACATATATGAATAAACAATTGATGTAACTAACTAACTAACTAACTAACTCACTGACACTATCGAACCCTTAGGTTCATGGCCGCGCGGACATAAGCTCTCCATACATCCCTATCCTGAACCAATGTTTTCCAATAATCCCCTGTATAATCTACTTCCCTCAAATCATAGTTAATGTTATTCTCCTACCTCATTCTTGGTCTACCAACTGGGCGTTTTCCCCCTGATTTTCCTACATGAAGCTTCCATACACATCTTTCATTTCCCATTCGTGCCACATGTCCTGCCCATCGCAGTCTACGAGACTTAACTGTTCTCATTATATCTGGTTTCCTATAAAGACAACGTAGTTCACTGTTATGCAGTCTTCTCCATTCACCTGTCTGTTCATCTCTCTTTGGTCCAAAAATTTCCCTAAGAACTTTATTCTCAAATACTCGTAAAACAATTGATATAAAATGGTATAAAATATTTAATAGATTCAATAAATTATAAGGTCAAATTTAAACAGTTTTGAGTCATAAATACATGCATATTTTATTTGTTTATAGCTCATAGAAATCCGCCCCTTAGTTAATAACCAAGTCATATAATCATGGGACATAAAATTAACATCATCTGATTACCTGAGAGTTCAATACTCTCTGTGAAATAAGCTACTTAGCACGTACGTGTGCCAGGTTTCCCTGGTCTAATATTCAAAGCGGTTAGTGCACCGTCTTTCATGATCACTAGAATTTGTATTTTTATTTACTACTAGCTAATATCTGGCGGTGTGCGCTGCTAAGTCTGAATCTACTTATCCCGTTCTTCTTGGCATCAATGAAAGACAAAAATGATTATTGTGAGTTATCCGTAAAAGATAGATCAAGAATGAATTGGGAGAATAGCAATAATCATGATTTGAGGGAAGTAGATTATACAGGGAATGATTGGAAAACATTAGCTCAGATAGGAATGTATGGAGAGCTTATGTACGTGCGGCCATGAGCCTACGGATTCAATAGTGCCAAAAGTAAGTAAGTAATATTCACTATAGCAAGTGCTCAGAATTGCCTCTTTTATTTCATCATACTGCCCTATGTTTGATGGGAATAAGTTTACAGAATTACAGAAACTATAGCCTATAATTATGTATAAAAGTAAAGTACAGTAATCCCACTACAGGCCTCAGGAGGCCCTTGGGGTAGTAGGAGGTTAAGGATCCCATTTTTTCTGAAACAATCGGCAATTGATGTCAGCCGGGTTGTCAGCCTTGTGTGACGACAGCCGCCTTACCCCCAGAACAAGCGTCTGGTACTCATTTCCGTTAAAGGCTGAGTCGATCCCAGGGCCATAGTGCCGCTAGAAGGTTTGGGTCAGTTTAAAATTCCTGACCCCACTTTGAACCCTCGGCCTTTCGGCTTGTAGCGCAGTGCCTTAATCACTACGCCACGGCGTGCCCCATAATTATGTATGCTTAACCTATATATATATATATATATATATATATACTTACTTACTCACTGGCACTATCGAACCCGTAGGTTCATGGCCGCGCGGACATAAGCTCTCCATACATCCCTATCCTGAGCTAATGTTTTCCAATCATTCCCTGTATAATCTACTTCCCTCAAATCATAGTTAATGTTATTCTCCAACCTCATTCTTGGTCTACCAACTGGGCGTTTTCCCTCTGGCTTTCCTACAAGAAGCTTCCATGCAAGTCTTTCATTCCCCATACGTGCAACATGTCCTGCCCAACGCAGTCTACGAGACTTAACTGTTCTTATTATATCTGGCTTCCTATAAAGACCATGTAGTTCATTGTTATGTAGTCTTCTCCATTCACCTGTCTGTTCATCTCTCTTTGGTCCAAAAATTTTCCTAAGTACTTTATTCTCAAATACTTGTAATCTCCTTTCCTCCCTTAAAGTAAGAGTCCATGTTTCACACCCATATAGTATAACTGGTAGAATAATAGTTTTATATATTTTCAGTTTAACGTTTTTTGAAAGGAGTTGGGACATCAAGAGTCTCTGCAATGCATAATAACACGCATTTCCAGAATTGAGCCTATGTTTAATTTCTTTGTGCATCTCATTCCTATTTGTGATCATTGTTCCTAGGTATTTGAATTGAGCCACTTCCTCAAAATTTCCCTCATTTGTCATTAGCTGTCTATTTCCATTATTTAATGAATTTCTACGTGTGACCATATATTTAGTTTTATTGATATTTACTTCCAGTCCTAAGTTCTTAGTGTTACTCAATAGTGTGTGCGTATTGTCCTTTAGTATCTCCTCACTATCGGCCAACAATACTACATCATCAGCATAAATTAACAGTTTATTAATACCATTCAGTTGTAAGCCTTCCTCATTCTCTAAAGATTTAATGGCATGCTCTAGTACAAAATTAAATAGTAGAGGAGATAGTGCATCTCCTTGCTTCAGCCCATTCTGGATTTCAAAAGTGTCCGAAAACTGTTTGCCTACACGCACCCTACTCTTTGTGCCATTTAGACACATTCGTATAAGTCTAACTAACTTTTTAGGAATTCCGAACTCCAGCAGGATACTATATAACTTCTCCCTCTTAATTGAATCATATGCTTTTTTGAAGTCTACATACAGTTGATGTACAGTACCACTATATTCCCATTTCTTATCTAAAATCTGTCTTATACTAAAAATCTGATCTGTTGTAGACCTGTTTCTTCTTCTTCTAATGCACATTGATGATCTCCTAGAATGTCATCAATATAGGGAGTAAGTCTGCTTACTAATATATTTGTTAGAATTTTGTACGAAGTTGAAAGTAATGAGATGCCCCTGTAGTTGTTGCAATCAGTTTTATCTCCTTTCTTATATATTGGTACGATGATTGATTCTTTCCATTCATCTGGAAGAGCTTCTTTTTCCCAAATCATACTAAGCAACCAGCGTATCTTGTCCATCAATTTTTCTCCCCCTGATTTTATCAGTTCTGCTGGGATCTCATCTGAACCTGATGCTTTATACTACTTCAATTTTTCAATCGCCATTTCAACCTCTAATGCACTTGGCTCTGCGACTAGCATTTCTGCTGTCTGTAAATTATCCTCCTCAATGTCCTGTTCTGTATGTACATTTAATAGTTCATTAAAGTAACTTTTCCATCTATTTAATATACTCCTGGAATCTGCAATCATATCCCCATTTTCATTCCGAATTATGTTTGTTCTAGCCTGAAACCCTTTCTTCTCTATACTAATTCCCTGATATAATTCTCTAATGTTCCTATTTTTTGCATTCATTTCCAGATCATTAATATTCTCTCTCAAATATTCCCTCTTTTTTACTCTTTAGTAACTTGGTGTTTTCCCGTCTAACAATACCCAATTGCTCTAAATTTACCTCATTTGGCTCGTGTAACCATTATATATATACATATATATAGTAGTGGTGGTGGTGGTGGTGGTGGTATGACTTTATTGGAGTGAAGAATATAACAAAAAACAGATTATTTACAATTGTAAGCCTATCGCATGGGCAGCAAGCTATACTTACTTTTGACAGTCTGTGTCGATACATCAAAGTCTAGCAATAATATAAAACAAAGCACAACAATAGATAACATTAAAATATATTAAATAATTAAGCTATGTTTAGAATAGATATGACGAAAGTTATTAATTTTTTGGAGGATTAAACCTAATGGGGTCATGTTGCTTGTTAGAAATATTTTTTTTTATTTACTGCCAACAGTTTAAATTATAACCTGGGTAAGGGGAACGTACAACTTCCATGTTGGGGCGGTGTATGGAAAAACTATCAGGTGGATTGAGAGTAGGAATAAGTACACTCTTAGACAAAATAATGAGTCATCTCTTGATTCTATCAACCGATCGGGGAACTTCGTGAGCACTCACAGAAGCCTTATTCACATTAACACTTTTCAGTAATTATACTGTGTTGTTTGCTAGTTAACGCAGTGCACACTGAAGTAACATAAATGAGAGAGATTGCCTTTCTGTGTTTCCGTGGACGAGAGGTTTAACACACAACATCTCCGTTCGTAACCTTACGGGTTCGATTCCCGTTCTACTTTTTTCTTTTTTTTTTTGCTGAATGTTAGGATAGCATTTCGCCTGTAATATAGTTTCATATTTAATTATATATTTTAGTTTTATGGCTTTAATGCACACACAAAACACACTAAATGAAAACCTTCTAATAATTAAATGAAGAAAGAAAATAATATCTTCTAGAATGAAAACTTTAACAAAATTAATATCGGGTGTATGAACCCTCAGCATTTATTACCGCCCTCAATCTGCGGGGCATTGATGCAATCAAATTTTTACAGTCAAGTGGACTTTCGGCTAGAGCATCCCAGACGTCCTGAATGTGTGCCCATAAGCCATCTTTCGTCTTTCGTGCATCTGCAGGACAATTAGAGTTCATTATAAAAAAACTTGTTAGAGGCTGTTGCTTTTGCGCAGAACGTGTGCGCATCAGTCTATTAAAATCAATACATTGACATCACCTAGAACAAACCCTGAATTGGCAAAATAATTGTTACAATAACGACATTAACATTGATTTAGTTCAGTTATCAAAATAAAATGCATTTAATTCATGAAACTTTTAATACACCACGAAAAAAACTACATAATTGAGGGCGCGAACCTGCGACCTTCATTAACAGAAACAGTGACTGCATGCTTTACCGGTGACGTAACAGGGCACGTAGGAGTATCTTCACGCAGTTCATGCCACATAATGCAGTAGCTCAGGGCCTGCACAGTTATGACTAGTTTACTAGTGTGAACCCAGCGCTGTGTCGAGTAGGACTTAGAAGAAATATGCGTTCAAGAGATGACTCATTTGTTTGTCTAAGGGTATACGTATATCGTTTGTTTCCTTTCGTACAAAAGCGCTGGTAGACCCCAAAATTACGCTCCTCATTGCTGATTGTGTAATATTCCTGTTCTCGCTATACAAATTTAAATATAGTAAGTACTAGCTAATATCACAAAAGATATTAATCTTAGGTCTCATATTTATAGAAGTTTTACATTTTATAACGCATGCTACCTTCAATAAATAACACTTAGCAACAAAAAAGAAACTTTTTTTTTTTGGTCTCAGAAAGATACATATGTGATTCTGATAGTATTTTTTCTCCTGAATTAAATATGACATCGGTTTTTCTCCATCACGCAAGGTTTCCGAGAGACAGGAATTTATAATTTCAAACACTTTCATATTTTCTACATTCGTAACTACACAATATTCGAACACTCGGACTCACCTAGAAAGTAAGAAATGACGATTTTCTGCTATATTTCGCCTGTGGAGCAACCCTCTTGATGGTCCAACAATAATCAGCCAGCATATTAGGATTCCATTTGCCTTAATATCTCTTTTCCATGGCTCATTTGGTTTTATTTTACAATGGACAAATGGACGAAAAAACGTTTATTAAAAAAAATAATCATTTAAATCCATTATTGAAATTGGAGTAAAAACTGTGGGTGATGGAGAAATTCCGAATACATATTTGAAAACCGATAAAAAAAATGCATTAAATACAACTATTGGTACTCACGAGAAAAAAATCATGTTGACCAGTGTTATTGAACCGTTTTTAAAACATACTGTAAACGTTTACATTGTTTTCGCTGTTACACTTGTTACAGCAGGGGTGTATCTATTAATTCGATTTAGTTCATCTTTCGGGGACGGACTAAATACATTCCTTTTAATGATTTCTGGGTTAACAATATTTATAGCCGGTCTTTGTGCAAATTTTGAATATGATTTAAAGAAGATTATTGCATGTATTTTTGGGGAATCTATGTCACCATGCCACTAACATAAATTCAAATAAAAAACGGAAAAGAACACAATTTATTGCTGCAGTAAGTGAATAATTACCTGAGAGGAATATATATGTTGATTTTTCCCCAAAATATGAAAAATGTTTTAAAATAAAGTGAGAAGTTGAGCTTAAAGTAACCTAAAATCAGCGTTTTTTAATGTAAAATGTGTGTTAGTCGTTGCTCAGCCAGTGTAGCCAACTTATCATTAAAGTCCGCTAACAAACAAGTGAACGCTAAATTAATCTGGTGTACAAACTCGCCCATTTTTTTAACCTAACTTGCCCAAAGTAACGCTAACTTAAGATTAAATTAAAATGCTTCATACCTAATCTCATATCCATTTTCATTAGAATGAATGTAGAAAAATAATAGAAGAAATTAAGGAAATTCCGATAAATAAAACGGGAATGGGAAACAAGAAAATAATACAAGAAATCAACAAGAAAAATGCAATTAACTTTAAAAAAATAGTATGAAGCATTTTAATTTAATTTTAGATTAAACCTCATAGTAATTTTTTCCCTATAAAAGTTCAATAACACTAACATGCCCATCTAACACTACTTTGCCCATTTTCTTACCGCAACTTTTGCGTACTAATATAGAGAATCCATTTTGAGCGGAAACCTTTTTACAGCGTTGCAGCGACTCTCACTTTGCCCGTTATTGTGCTTGCACCGTACCGGCGGGGAGCGTGTTCCGTTACTACCGGCAAATGAAGAAAGTTAGAAACTACAAAATACAAATAACTCAACTAATTAAAATATTATATACTCAACTAATTAGATAATTATAAAAAATAGGCCAATACATGGAGGCTTATTACTCATCACTTATTTGAGTTTCCATTTATTTGAGATTTGAGATTTATTTAAGATTTGAGAAATTTAAGCAGTCTGGTTGCGACAACAGAATGATGCAAGGTTTCCTCTTAAAATGGATTCCCTGTGTAAGTAGACTCTTGGGATAGAAATCCACTGTACATGAGTAAACATTTTGGCAATTGGCTCTATCTGGAACATGTGTTATCACATTGGCCAACACGATGCTAAAAGTCATTTGTTTTCCGATCGAATATTAATTGGTGGCACGGTGGCATAGAATATCTGTATTTTTTTAGAACGCATTAATTATTTCGGGTATTAAAACGTTTGCATTACTGAAATAATAATAATTAACATAAACAGTGAAAATAATTTTAACTCAGCCTGTATTTGAACTATGGAACTTCATCGCGTATAGTGCAGGTTACAGGCATTTTTTCTCTCTACGTACGTTAACGATAGCCAACAGACAGAAAATTTGGAAGCAATCATTTCTGAAAAGAGGTGAGATCTTCCTAAAAGTGGGAGGACATAAACACTGTTGTTTTTCTAAGCAACTACTACATATAAAATAAATATTGTTTGTAAAAAGTTTAATTATACATATATGTTTTGTTAATTGTTAATATCACTAAACTTTTTATATGCAGGGAAAATAGAAGAAGACACCAAATGAACTAATTAATTCGTCAAAATTTGGACTTAGTTCTTTCGATGTGTGTATGTCAAGGAAATTTATGAAATGTTTTCCAAAATCTGGAACTAATAAAAATTAAAGACACCATGTTTTTACATAATGAAAAAGTGAAGATGAATTCAAGTGAATTATTTGATATGAAAACATTAGATTTCGCCAATTTTCGGTATGTGCTATGAAAAGTGTTAGTATATCTTCGAAATACTTTACTCCAACTGTGACAGTGTGATTCACAATTATCAGTGTTGCCAGCTGTAGACATGACTGTGGCCAGCATGCTTCTAATGCCCGATCAGACGTATGAGGAAGGGGCCCGAAATGCACAGGAAATGCTTGCAGTTCTCAGAGTGTACGACGATTTCCTGGCAAGACATCGCATCAGACCCGAGTTCTTTTGCAAATACCGCGAAAAGGTCGCTCTTCAGAGGTCGCTGAGAACTTTGCATTCTCTGCAAGGAACGGTAACTCGTAAATGCAGAAGACATGCAGCTTCTACTTCTGAGCACCGCTTCACCGGTGAGTACACCACTTCTTTCAATAATACATTTGTTTATCCCGCTTAACCCAGGGTCTCTCAACTTATGGTTCTCGATTCACTCAGTGGATATCAGAAACAACCACAAACACAAGTTTCATTCTTTTTAAACGATTCCGTAACAGATATAAAGAAACTGAAAAAAAAATACGGCCATAATTATGAAACCTTGGTGTTGATCAAAACTTTGTTACTGCAAAAAAGTTTGTAAAACAAATATAAAGAAACGGGGAAAAACTTATTGATCAACATTTAACACCCCTGAATTTTTTTTGTTTGTTTTTTAGCAGAAAATAATAATTCATGAAACAGTGGTTGTGATTCAAACTTCAATTTCTGCAATCACTGAGTAGGTGTTTAGTTTTTTTATGAAATTCCAAGATAGAGCAATAGGCCCACAAAAATTATTTAGGAAAATAAAATAAAAAGTATATAAATCTACTACCATCCGGTATATTTAAAATATGTATTTATATACAATTAAATATTTTAATGATTGCCTTCAATCAATAGTCGTTTTAACACATTCCCTTAAGTTTTAAATGCTCAATGAATCTCCCCAGAAACTGGATTTAAGTTACCGTAAATGATATTGTATATTTTCAGACATTCAAAACAAACAGTAGATAACGGTACTTTAGATCATAGTAAGGGTGAAGCAAAAACACATTCCTCTGCTATTCATAAATGTTAACAAAAGATTACCCTGATAAGGGTACATCCTGATAAGGGATGTACAAAATATTGTAAAATATATAACAATAGAGTTAAGCGAGTGTACCTCGTCTTCTGAGTTGAAGGTCATTTAACTGCCGGCGAGTCTACCTCGTCGTTTGAGGCGAATGGGTTAATTAGATTAGATTAAAGAGTTTAAATGGAATTTCAGTTTATGTTTGATTAGTAATTTAGTTTTATTAAAAATGAAGATTGAGAGAAAAAACAGGTAAGTCAATTTTTTGACGAAATTGAGTTTGCGTGAGGTGTCATTAGGCTCTCCATGGAAAGCACTATAATTTAGAACTGGGAATCAGTAAAATGTACATTGTAGTCAGGGATTTATTTAACTACAAATATTGGCGTACAGGTAAGTAAGTATGGATGTTGTACAACTAAAAGTGCGTTTTCTAGGTCACAAAGAAGAAGTGACTTACTTTTTTTTTTCTGTGCCTTTCAAATAATATATGTATTTCCATGTTTTATATTTTCCAAACTGGGCCGGAGATTTTTAAAAGTTGAGAATCACTAACTAACTCATTCGTTTCAGCTTTAAATGTTCTCTGCTCTTTTTCAGAAACCGGAAATTTTAAAGCCATGTTGTATTTTTTAATACTTAAAATGAACAAAATAACACAAATTCCACGATTAGGAGGCCTATTTGACAAACATAATGCAGTTTATTCCTAATGAATTTTAATGTTCTTCATTTGAATAAAAACTTCTGGCTGATAATTACAGTTCTGCCATATTATCCAGCACACATGTGACTTGTTAATTCATACAATTTGAGATTGCAATGAAATACAGATCAGCACATCCTGTTTTGTCTGTGCATGGTATATTTTAAAACATATTTTGAACTTATCCCAATATTCTTAATTGTGAATACTGTGATTGTAAGATGGAATAAAATAAGGTAGGCCTGTATTACAAGCCAGTGTTATTAGAGTATATATGATTTTCCGTCGGATGATAGAGAAGTAACTGTATGCCAGGTCTCTATCTGTAGGACATGACAAGAAAAAATGGCAAAGGTTCAAAGAGGTATCATAAATAGTATCCATACAATTTCGGTACAATTTTGAACATTCCAAGAGAACCACAGAAGATGAATTTTTATTTTCTGCATCTCTCCAAGTTTTTCTTTCTTTCAGTTCACCTTAAATGTCCTTCTCCATTTTCCTCGAGATGTAAATAGAATCTTCCCATGCACGCTGAAGTCCTATAATCAACATCAACCGTTTGCATAGCTTCAGATAGCTTAAAAACAAATGTATTAAAGCACATCGCAGCAAATAGCATTGGCAATGCTATTTTCTTCATTGTTATTAATAACAGTAATCTAACAAGATTTTGCGTTTTTTTTCTGAAAAAATCACGAGGGACAAAGCCGCGAGTGATTTTGTCTAATAAAAAACTCACCCTCGCGTTGGATTTGGAATGACTATTTAGTGAATAATACATCAGAAGCTAACAATAAGTATAATGTTTAATATTTACCAAATATGAATTTATGTATTCCGATCTTACTTCCGGGCGATTTCTTAGCCGGCTGTATAGTTATAAATAGCATACCTTTACTGTTAAATCTATTTGTGCTCGGTAAAAAACAATACAGATGATTGTATGAGAAATAACTATTAACAATAATGCAGATTCATTATACAACATTTAATATTTTTTAGAGCAACATAACTAACATTTGTTTGGTAATTTTTGAAGTTTTTTTTTTATTTCTTGCTGTACCATATCGATCGTACATTGTTGAATCGATATTCTTGTCAAATAAGATAATTTGCGGAGATATCTATCATTACGAACAGGAAGAGGCAATTTTATCAACATGAAGAGACAATTTTATCAACAGGAAATGAAAATTTTATCAATAGGAAGAGGCAACATTATAGGTCTATGAGATAAGTAGTCATCATAATCGATTCACGAATTTAGGTAATTTGTAGAACTGTTTCAGCCTCAATAGAAATACCATCCAAAAGTTGTTTTGAGTGGACGTCCTGTTCTTCTTGTTACAGGTTGATAGCTTAATATCTACTTAGGTATCTTGTATCCTTCCATTCGAGAATATAACTTATCCATCTTGACTTATAATCAGAAATGTTGTTTTCCAAAGGTTCCATGTGCATTTTATCTAAGATATCTCCATTTTTTATGCTCTAGTAATGTGTATCCACAATTCCTCCGAACATATCTTATTTCACCAGATTTAAGTCTCCGAATATCCTTCTGCAAAGACTAACTGCGGCAGAAATGAAATTTATGAGACGTACTGCGGGCTATTCAAGGACAGACCATAAAAGGAATTCTGACATTCTCAAAGAATTACAAACAGAATCAGTCATGGAATATGTACAAAAATACATAAACAACTGGAAATCTCACGTACGAAGAATGAGCAGAACAAGAATACCACGTCAGATCTTAAATTACCAGCCACCAGGCAAGAGATATTTGAACGTTGGAGTGAGACCGTAACAGACCACTAGGTCTATCACATGAAAGGAAGAAGAAGAGAAGAAGAAGAATATCCTTCTGTTTCAATGTCCATTCCACGTTTCCATACAAGAGAGTTGGAAAGATTATTGTTTTATACACGTTTAATCTAGAATGTTCTTGAACTAACTGTGGCTTTAAAATATAATTTATTAACCCTAAAATTCTTAAGAATATATTTTTAATAAGTAAATATAGAGTTGCTAAACTTTACAATCAAATGTTCACATTTTTCTACCAAGAGTGTGGACGCTAATGTGGTGAAGGTACAATTTTAAATAAGATCACATCAAAAGTTCACATTTTGACAAACAAGAGTGTGATCATGTGTGAGGTAATATTTTTCACATCTTCATATCCCAAAATTGCAGGACTTAGCATGTAAAAAAAGTTTCATCAAACGCATCACGACTTCTATTACGACATTTAGAGGAACATCCTGAGGACAGTAATTTGACACATTTTGAGACACACAGAAATTACCATAAATAATATTTAAAAAAACATTTCTTTCTGCCACATGATTTCTGAATGGTGGTTGACTATAATGATATGGAGATTTCAATAGCACACTGCATTTCTTTATCGTAAGTAATGCCACAAGTGATTTCGAGTTTATCTACAGGATTTGGAAATCAAGAGTGGCATTTGTTAGGACTATCTAACGAATAAAATTAAGCTGTTTACTCACAAATCATTATTTAAATATAGTTATTTCAAAGTATTTATATAATTAATGTAAACGGCGATGATTGAAAACAAATGAGAAATGTTTGGTTATGTTTCATTTGTTCACCACTACAACTTGATCATATTATTTATTGCCAAATAAGATCGCAATATTGTAAGAATGCACCCTAGTAGAGAAAAAATGAAACATCAAACTGTATATTATAACCAACATTACAGATTATTATTTTTTTTCGGAAACAGCTCAGAAAAATGAATATTTAAAAACACAATTATTGAACACACAATTATAAAATGTGTAGGTCGAAGGAATCTAATCATCATTTGCTATTTTCAATGTATTTGTTAGAGAGTCAGTCACTGCAAAATAATGCTCTGACCTATTTTGAATATTAAAAAAGAGGAGCTTTCTTTAATATGATAAACAGAAGTAGATAAACATCGAGGTGAAACGCGACTGTGGTTGGTAGTAAAACAAAATTCATTGAAACGTGATTGGTCATTGACTCTCATTTGAGGTATGAGTTAAATAGCCCGCATAAACTGATTTGAATCTTCATTTTAAAGACTCAGTGACTGTAAGTCAGTATAATTTTTATTACGTTCGTACGTTCGCTAAAATATGCAAGATATCCCAGCATGTACTACTTCATTCCTCCGGTAACAATCCTTAACTAGATTGTGTAAAAAAACATGGAAACATTCAAGATGGAATTAATGATGAAGGGCAGAAATTCTAACCCACGACCTTTGACATAACGTGAAAGCCGCTTATCTTGGTATCTGAACATGCAAGGATACCTTGTCTACACGTCCACAGCAAAAAGGATTAGGTCTGTCGGTCATTCGGCCAATTATACATCCATCACAATGGTGCTATAAAACCAAGTTTCACGATCATCTTCTCAGGGTTATTCATATCTCTTTGCAATATCTTTTATATATTACATGCCTGGATATTCCTGTTCCGCTACAGGTCACATAGGGCAGTGGAATTCATGGTAAAAAATGTAAAGTGAATTGTTCAGTCTGCAGGCAAGAAAATGTTCAAGAATGTAAACATAACAGTCTAAAAGATTGCATCTTTCTAATGACCCAGAAACTGGTTGTATGGTAGACAAGATCTTAAGGCTTTACCTCTGATAGGTAAAATGAACATATTTTTTTTCGCGACAATGAGTTTTGTCGTACTTACAACAATGGCGACCATGATTGAAAGTTCAACTTCCAATATTTCGTGGTTGCCAACCTAAATAACTATACTGTAATAAAATAACTATAATGTAATATTACATATTACAAACCGCGTGTGGGAAGTAAAACCACTGCCCTATATGTATACTACATACAATATAGGCTACATACAAAATATATCCAAAAGGTAGTGTTAATATACATTATACGAAACAAATCACTGCATTTTAAATGAATTGAACTTTATTTGAAATAACATAAAACAATAAATATGTTCTTGCCGCCATTTAACCACTGACTTGGTGTCACGGCTTCCTGTAGTTTCAACTAATAAACATTGCCCACACTGTTAACGTTAGTCAATTGTTTATAATGAACACAAATATTTCCAACAAAGAAATTATTTTACTATTATTCATTATTTTGAAAACAACATCGCTAAAAAAATTATGTACAATGCACGTTTGTGAAGTGTTTTACAGAATCTCGGAAATTAAAAACCTCTCTATCGTTCGGTTCTTAAACATTTTCCTCGATTCTGTAAAAACCACTTCCCAACCTCGCATCGTAATATACTAAGATTCATGATGAAGTTACGTTGATGTATTATTCAAATTTAAAATATAAAGTAATGAAATATTTATATAAAAGGTCCCTCTCCTCAACTTCATTGCAATATAGTTGGGGAGACGGACCTTTTAGGTAAATATTTAATTACTTTATGTTTTAAGTTTAATGTTTATTTGCAGGTCATCGACAACTGAGCGAAGGTATTACTGAAATTGTACTATGTTAATAATCCACTCATTTGAAACACTTTCTTCATAGTAAGGGCAATGACTTTTATATAATCCATTGTCATAATTAGTTTGCACATTAGTGTAGTTGTTCACATATACAACAAGTGTTTCAACATTTCAGATTACGAACAAGGAGATGACACAACCTGAATTTACTTACAAGAAAATGTTTTGTGTGAGAATTTTGCCGTCACATGTTTTCAACCAAATTTTATCTTCCGGTTAACTGTAGGTTCGCATATTTAAAAGAGGAACTTCAAAGATTACTAGTAAAATACATTCTGGCACATAAAACATTAATACAAACGAGAATAAAGAGAACAATATAGAATATATTAATACCAAACTTATGAAGATAAATACACTAGGAAATAATGTAAAAACAAAACAAATTTAGGATAAGATTTCAAAATATAGAACGCACTCTGACACACGAAGAATTAATGCAAATGAGAATGATATATATTCGATTAATGTCATATTGAAGAATGTAATTAAATACATTAGGCAATAATATAAAGAAAAATAAATTTAGGAGAGAGTACCTCATTAATCCATGTTTCCTATGCTACAAACAGGCTATTGAAACATAATGGTAATCAAATTAAGAAGAGAAATCAAGGCAAAATATTTCAGACATAGTACGCCAAGGCGAATACTTGGACCCACAAGGAATGAGAATATGGAATGGAGGAAATATCACAGCGAGGAATTAGTTATTTATTGTTTAACTAATATAATAAGTAATAAAAAGTCAATAAAAACCAAATCACCAAATTAAAATTTAAAAGAGTCAACGCGTTTCAATAGCGATGCTATAATTTTCAAGACTGATTATTGATTAAAGAAAAAATAACTAAAATAGGTAAACAAAATAACAATTAAAATGTTGATTAGGTCACATAACGTGATCAATAATTTTAAATTACTTTGTAACATCGTAAATCTAATCTTCTTCTCTTTTTAATTAAAGAAAAGAGAGCGCTGACTGGAATGGTGACTCTGTCAATATCCATAATTTTACCTTTATTTTTATAAATTTCTAAACTTTCAAGGACGTCGAGGAATGTGAAATTAATGACCGATCTAACCAGTCTGAGTTTACTTTTATCAATAGCATGACCATAACTAGAAATATGTTGAGCAATCCCAGATTTGTCAATTCTATTCAACTTACAATGGGCAATATACTCTTATAAATCTGGTTAAAATAGATCTTGTTTGCCCAACATATTTCTTATCACAGTTTTTACACCCGATCTCATAAATACCGGATTTTTTTAATCAAATCTAGGACATCGAGATGGGCGAATCACGTAGTGGGCGTCTCAAATTCTGATTGGGAATCTGTTGAACTTGATCAGAAAAAATCTCAAATTCTGATTAGTAATCTGTTGAACTTGATTGGAAAAATTCTTAAATTCTGATTGGGAATCTCTTGAACTGGATTTTCGTTCGTTTCATTTTCAACATCCGCCGTTATGATCATATTTTCGAACACTTCAATAACCTCTCTTGGCTCCATCTTATTGACAGACTTAAATTACACTCTCTTTCACTTCTTTTCAAGTTTCTAAATTCCTACACTCCTAGCTACCTGGCGGCCATATTTGAGAAGTTATTTTCTTACCACAATATTGACACAAGGTCACAAGATAACAGTCTGCTAACAATAATTCCTCTCCAGAGCACTTCCTCTTATTCTACTTCTTTCACAGTATTCTCTGACGGCTCCTGGTATTCCCACCCTCAAGATATCAGAGATTGCCGTACAATTGTCACTTTTAAGTCAAACTTATACAATTATCTGTTAAATAATTAATTTTTCTCCAGAACTAAATTTATTCTGTGTCATTAATAGCATTTTTCTATCTTGTACATTTTATATTTCATTCATTAAAATAGAGAGTTGCCTAAATCAAACTATATTGTAAATAATAATTGTAGATATACCATGTAATAATTTTGTTTATTGTAATTTAGATGAAAGAGTAATTTTAGTATTTTTTAACCTAGTTGAGTGGTAGCCAAGGATAAAATAAAGCTATTATTTTTTAATTAGTATCAGTAGTAATAGGCTCAGTTAAGTCTCATAGATTGCGATAGGCACTATGGGGGATGAAAGAGGTGCATGGAAGCTTCTGGTAGAAAAACCAGAGAAAAAACGCCCAGTTGGTAGACAGAGAATGAGGTGGGAGAATAACATTATCCATGATTTGAGGGAAGTAGATTATACAGGGGATGATTGGAAAATATTAGCTCAGAACAGATATGTATAGAGAGCTTATGTCCACGCGGCCATGAATCTATGGGGTCGATAGAGTCAGTGAGTTAGTTACTAATAAGATGAGTTAAAATGTACGTTCTTAGGTCAGAGCCGTCGTCCTCAACTTATAAAATATGTATGCTTTTTTTGTCTGAAGGCCTTTCAGAATCTCCATTCCATCTTCAGCAGGTCTTTCTTCGCTACATTACTTGATATTCTTGGCGCTGGTCGTAATGTAGTGTTGGGACTAAAGTTTCTTCCTGACGATATCGTATAGTAGGTTGTTTAGTCTGGGAGTGCTTTCATGTATTAACAACTTGTTGTATATTTCCTTGATAATTGCCAGGTCTTCCAATATGTTAATTTTTTGTTAGGTTTCTCTCTTTGTGTACTATTGTAATGGTGTCTTCTATTGAGTTCATTTTATGACCGCCGTTTATTATGTGCTTAGCATAATTAGACTATGTAGCGAAGAAAGATCTGCTGAAGATGGAATGGAGATTCTGAAAGGCCTGCAGAAAAAAAGCATACATATTTTATAAGTTGAGGACGATGGCTCTGACCTAAGAAGGTACATTTTAATTCATTTTATTTTACAACTATCCATCTCAACGGTTTTAACAATGAATTTTATTAGTTAGTTAGTAGTAGTAGTGGTAGCTGATTAAGGGGATAACTGATGAACCTATATGAATATGGGATTGAACAGCCGGTTTCCATAAGCCATATAGTTAATAAACTGGCTAATAATTAGTTCGTTAGTTAATCTTTACTTCAATAAGATCTCAATGTATCCTCCGTTTGATTCAATAGCTTCTTCTGTGCCACGTCTGATTGGGATCTAACATTCATTACAGCAAGTACTCAACATGATCTCAAATTTATTGCAGTTCGCAGTACATCGTTCTACATCACGTCTGATCTGCGGTTTAATCTTCACTAAGCTACATTCAATGTGACGTTAATTAATTATTAGTCATTTTTCTTATACACAAGTTTTAGGAAATCACTCATTCTATAAAATATCCATAGGTAAAATTTATCTCACTCTACGTGAGTATATTCCTGAACAACAGCCGGCAATATAAGATACTCATGACAGTAATTTTATTAGTAAAACCACTGTTTAGAGCAAACATCGGTTTTTGTTGAAAGAAACGGTGTGGTAATTCACAGGTACTTGTACGTGTCGTGTTTTTTTTCCAAAAACAACAATATCATGAGCAGTTAGAGATTTCACAGCGCTCTGTAGCACGTGTTAACAGCATTTGTTTCTTCATTCTGTGCATGTCTACTTGTTTTATGATGAACAACATGTCTTCATGTCGACTCCTCCGCAGTACACTATCTTAAAGCTACAGTATATTTTTAAAAACTAATATAATTATATCTCTAAGATAGAAACTGGAAAATAAACTGAAACATACTCGTATTACGAAATTGTGAGGTACTATCATTGTTTATATTCTTACTCATCTACATTTTGTTGATTCTAAGAACACTGCTTTTAATGGTCCTCTAGCCTTATTTTTTGTCCCCATTTTAAAAATTATTTACATTTTTAGTTCCCAGTAACATTGTTTTAATATTAGTATTTAACATAAATATGATTCCAAATAATGTTCTAACACATGCACCCAATTTAATATATAAAAATGAATGTTTGTTTATTTGTTCGTACTTTATGCGCGGCCATACTGTTAATCCGATTGTGATAGGGCTTTTTGCAAAATGTTCAGGAGATTCCCGGGATGAACATCGGCTGTAAGAGAGTTGTGATACTCAACCCTTACACCCTTAAAAATCGCCCTTTGTAGTGGAAAACGTGGGAAAAAAGTAGCTCTTTGAACGCTTAAATGGCTTACCCTGCCTAAACCATAACAAATACACAAAATTAATGTACGCAAAATTGAATATCCCAACACGCTCTACAAAAACGTCCGCGACAGCATATGTTTATCTCTTACGGATAACTCACAATAACCATTTTTGCCTTTCATTGATGCCAAGAAGATCGAGACATGTACGTAGATTCCTGTGCAAGCATAGCAGAGCACATGGCGGGTATTCTTTTACGGATAACTCACAATAACGAATTTTGTCTTTTAGCTCATTTATGCCAAGAAGATCGAGATAAGTAGATTCCCGGGAAACACCGGGTAATCAGCACGGGGAATCTTAAAATAATTACGATATATATTCATAATTTTTTTCCATTTTACTTAGTCAACTAATCATAAGAATTACATTAAGTTTTGTCTTTCAGCTCATTTATGCCAAGAAGATCGGGATATGTAGATTCCCGGACAATGCCGGGTAAACAGCATGGTGTATCTAAAAGTAATAACGATATATATGTTTATTTTACTTATTCAGTTAAACATAAAATCACATTCATTTTACACGCTTTATATTAGCTTGACCTGTATCTATCTATCTATCTATGTAACGGAATCTTTCAACGCGATTTTCACCCACTTAAAATCATTGGATCGACTTGAAACTTTGTATACTTGTAGAGGACCCGTGACAATACAATAATTTCATATTTATTTTCTAAAATCTTGGCCATAATCATCAGAAAATAAAAAAAAGTGTTTTTGTATCAATGTAACGGAATCTTTCAATGCGATTTTCACCCACTTAGAAACATTGGATCGACTTGAAACTTTGTATACGTGTAGAGGACCCGTGACAATACAATAATTTCATATTTTGTTTCTAAAATCCTGGCCAGAATCATCCGAAAATAAAAAAAATGAAAACTGGTATAATAGGTTGCGGACTTGTCGACTTTATAGTCAATCGTTGTAAGAGCTCATTTGGTAGAGCAGTGAACTCTTAGTGGTATATAATTTCAGTACCTAATCCATACGTCGCTGGTTCAAATCCAGCTGGGAGGGTTTTTTTATAGAAGAGTATTACTTTTAGCTCATAACTACAATAGTATCGAATTTAAGGATATTTACATTTTTATCTTATTCTGTAAAATATTAAAACTAAAAAATAAATAATAATAGTTTAAAAAACTAAAAGAACACGCTTTATTAGAAAACTAAAAAATGAAAAATAATTTTAATTTCCAATACGCTTGGGATAAAATAAAGTGGTCAACAAAAAAAGCATCTCCAACACATATAGAATAAAACTAGAGTTATAAAAAAAAAGAAAATAATTTTACCATCAAAAGCGTGGGGTGCTTTTTATGATGTTTACATGTTCTTCTTAGAGAGCTTACTTTTACCAATATCTGTTTATTATCAAATATATTAATTGATATAGAGCACCCCACGCTTTTGATGGTAAAATTATTTTCTTTTTGTTGATAACTCTAGTTTTATTCTATATGTGTTGGAGATGATTTTTTTTGTTGACCACTTTAATTTTATCCCAAGCGTGTTGGAAATTAAAATTATTTTTCATTTCTTTGTTCGGTTTTCTAATAAAGCGTGTTGTTTTAATTTTTTTAACTATTATTTATTTACTTGTCTGTACAATTGTAAAAAAATATAAGCTTGTGTTATCTAGCGATAAAATACCGCACCTCTAACAATATGCTATTTCAGCTCGTCTGGTAAAGGAACAATCTTTACTCCTTAGTTACTTGTACATTTGAATAAAAATATAAGCATCTGCTATCTAGCGAGAAAGTTCCGTACCTCTAACGGAATTTCAGCTCATCCGGTAAACGAACAATCTTTACTCCATAACCCTGTGTACTCTTAGCGACAAAAAGAATGAGCCGCTTCAAAAAGCATACATAATCCGTTATGAACCACTGCGAATGCTCGAAAAACTAAAGCTATGATTCACGAGGTAACGCACTGTTAAATGTTTTAAATACGCTGCATTTGGTTTTAATCGTCTTAAATAGTTGAAGAACAGTGAAGGAGGGGTATGTTTGTAGATATTTACGAGTGCTCGACAAATGCAATATTACACAAATTGCGACATTTCAAATAGAGTTAAACTCTCGCTCATAGTGCAAAAGTACAAGACAACCAATATTTAGTAACTAGCATCGGCCGTACGAGTAGCGTATATCGTTAAACCATCCACAAGAAGATGAAATATGTATGAAAGCCAGGGTTCGAATCCTTCAGCAACGCATTTTTTTATTTGTATTTTCGCAAAATACATCCTATAAGTGCTATAACATTTCATTTCTGCCACGTAATCTATGTCCACTTTATATTAAGTAATATTCCTGTCTTCATAAACTCTATAACACTTTTTAGCTACCGATATAAATTTAATTGTGTGTGTAGTACCACGTTTTAATAATAATGCTATAAATGTATGTAATAAAAGATAATATAGCTTCATATATTTTTGTGTTTATTTATTTACTACGTATCAGTAAGGAAACAGTTTCACTCTTCAATTAAAATATTTAGTATATATATATATATATATATATATATATATATATATATTATGTCAAGTCCAGTATAATAATAGCCCTAAATATGATGGACAATAATAAAAAATATTATTAATTGTTATTATTATTTTTATTATTATTGTCCATCATCCATAATATCATTAATAATAATAAATACTTCTAATAATAATAATTACTAACAATAATAATAATAATAATGGGATGTATAAAAGAACGTGAAGAATGTAATTAACTAGGGATCAAAATTAACTCAAAATGTACCCAAGAAAATGACATAAAATACAGAATTCAAAAAGGCTGACCAGTAATAACAATGTTAAATGGCGTTTTGTGGGATAAGAACATATGAATGGATACCAAATTATAAATTTATAAATCCATAATTGGAAGCACGCTATCACACGGTGCAGAAACTTGGCAGTTGAATAAACATTTGAGTTTAAAACTTATGTCTACTGAAATGGATTGTTCTAGACGCTCAACTAGACATTGTAAATTGGAAAAAATCAGAAATACAATCATCAGACAACAAATGAAAGTCCAGAATTCAATATTAGATTTTGTGAGATACATACACTAGAATGGTATGGTCATACACGTAGGATGCCAAAGAAAAGAATGCCCAGACAAGCTTTGGAATGGATTCCACCTGGGAAAGGATAGAGAAGTCCACCTATATTTAAATGGATGGATGATGTAAGAAGAAATGTGAAGGACGTAGTCTGGAAAAATTGGAATATGAAGATAGAGAAGAACGGAGAAAGAAAATAAAAATTAAAAAGGTTTGGGCACAGGAATATGTTTTATTACATTGTGAACATATTTATAAATAAATACAAAATAATAAAAATAGAAATACTTCCAAATAGTAAGTTTTTCTTTAAGAATGGACAGACAGAATAAAATAGAAAGCATTTTAACAATAAAAAACATTAAATTCATCGTGAATCAAACCTGTGACCTCTTGTATACAAATCAGGCCAGTAAGCACTGAGCTAACCGGTCACTGCTTAGTCGTTATCGAAAGAATGTTCTTTCAATGAAGAAAGGAGACGTATTGTAGTTCAACTGTGCAATTAGTTTACTCGTGTGAATCGCGCGTTAGAAATAAAATATTTTAGAGAATTCCGTACCTTTAACTATCTGGTATTTCAACTCGTCCGGTAAATGAAAAATCTTTACCCCTTAACCTTCTGTACATTAGTATAAAACTGTAAGCATCTGTTATCTAGCGAGAAAATACCGTACCTCTAACCATCCGATATTTTAGCTCAACCGATAAAAGAACAAGCTTTACTCTTTAACCATTTGAATATTAATAAATTAATAAATAAATAATAGTTTTAAAAAACTAAAACAACACGCTTTATTAGAAAACCGAACTAAAAAATAAAATATGATTTTAATTTCCAACACGCTTGAGATAAAATTAAAGTGGTCAACAAAAAAATCATCTCCAACACATATAGAATAAAACTAGAGTTATCTACAAAAAAATAATTTTACCATCAAAAGCGTGGGGTGCTTTTTATAGTTCTTACGTTTTCTTCTTAGAGACTTTACTTTTGCCAATATCTGTTTATTATCAAATATATTAATTGATATGGAGAACCCACGTTTTTCATTTTTTAGTTCGGTTTTCTAATAAAGCGTGTTGTTTTAGTTTTTTTAAAACTATTATTTATTATTTCTTTAGGCGTAGCAGCGCACGCCGCGTATTAGCTAGTACGTTATGAAATATCCAACAACTAAAAGTATTTACTCATAAAACTCACAGAAACAATAGAATATTGTACATAATCTCAATAGATTATAAAATACTGACAATTTGTGGAATTCTAGCCAACATTACAGCTGTGGTCTCGAGGTACCGTGCTGCCTTGTCATGCAACGGGCCCAGATTCGATTCCCGGTCGGGACAGGCTCCTGGGTGAGATTTTTTTCGGGGTTTTTCCTTACCTGACAAATGTCAGGAAGCTTAGGGTCCAACGGTTCCCGAAAATCATCCGGTCGTCGGTGTGGAAAGCAAGGGGAAGCTACCACATCCATCATTCCCTGGTAAAGCTGCAAAGCTTAGCATGAAAATGCTATGATTACAGTGTGAAAGACGTACCCTCGGAAAGAATTACTATGGAATGGAAATAGAGATACCGTATACAAGATATTTTAGCAGTCTTTTCGCATTGCTGCTGGTAAAAAAAACAATGAATTCTCTGGAACAAATTTGCAGTGAGTAAAAGAGCCTGAAAACCAATTATAATAATCATCTAGATCATTTTTCACTCAGGTGACATCGACCGTGTCGCCAACATAAAATTTATACACTTGAACACGCTTCATTAATTTTATAAGCTTATTAGTATATTCATATTATCGTTTAGTTTTCACTAACAAGCAGGTAACTTTTTTATATAATTACAATTACAAGATCTGACTTCCATGAGGTAGCAATAAATTTTCTTTTATAGTTATTACGTTATTACAAATGGTAATGTTTCGCACTTCTCTTTCAAATTGACTATACCACGGTTTTAATTGTAGTGAAAACAAGAAAACGCTGAATTCTTCTAAGTCCATATCATCAACAACTTCACAGTACAGGCCTTGTGGCCTATTCCAATTCTTCATTCATCCACCGCCTTCTTGGTCTTCTTTGATATATCTTACCTACATGTGCATAGTTCCAAGTTATTTTGTGTACTGGGCTCTCTTCCATTGCATCAATATTTTGAAACAATTTTGTTCTATTAAGTTTGAACTTTATCCAGGAGGGCGTCGTAATTTGCAATTCTTTACCTAAATTATCACTTCTAATTTGGTCTTTCAATGAGTATACTTTTACTGCTCTTGATAAATTAATTTCCGATGCATTTAATCTGTTTCCTCCTCTTTTCTCCTTTTTATTCAGCACCCAACATACACTGCCATACAAAAACGATGGCACAGCCATTGTTTTATTAAATTTTAATTGATGTGTCATTTTTCGCTTTGTTTCTTAATGTTCTTCTGATTGTTCCAGATATTTAACAAAATTCCATACAACATAAGCATTTATAGAGGTCTTAATAGGTAGCAGGAAACTGATAATAAAATTGGCAAACATGCGCGAATACCAGCTCAAAATAGACACTATATATAATGATATAAGCATTGATTTTTTTTTCTTTTTTCTCTAATGCCACCAAGTTGTCTTATGACATTTCTGGCTTTCTCCCCTGACTTTTGGCGGAATTGTAAACGCATTTTTTAGGTTGGAGCACCTGGAATGCGGAGTTACGTTACCCCGTTGATATGATGGATGATAAACGATAATAAAGTGTCAGGAGAGTGCTTAACGTAAACTTAACCTAAATTCTAGATAATGGGCAACCATAGGAATAATTCCCTTTGAGAAAAAAATTCCTATGATCTGATCGGGAATCGAACACGGGGAACTCACGAACTTCTGACCACAAGGCCATGAGACTGATTGAAATAGTGTGTTTTTTTTCTCTTAATGTGTATCTTCTTGAAAGAATATTCAATGTTCTTATGCAATTTCGGGCAATGCATGGATCGGTGCCAACCCAGCATTGAAGGAATTTGATAGTTATGACAAGTAGCAACTCCAGGTTGACGAAACGAGCTACCAAATTCAACATGCTGACCACATATTACTCCTATTGGCACACTGTTTGGATGGTCGTCCACCTTCGTGATCAATGAGGCCATCTACCGTCTGGTAATCCAAAAGCTTTTATGCCCGTAGAGCCTTTATGAGGATTAGATCACTGTATGTATAAATATAGTTTAGTAGCAGTAGTAGTAGTAGTAGCATAGTAGTGTTATTGTTATTACTGTACTGTTTTAATTATTTATTTATTTATTAAAACCACAGGTTGCAATCTGAGAGGGAAAAGGAATACGGACAAAATAAAATATTAGGTAGCGAGTCCACATTCAACATAGTTTTATTATTAGGCCTATTATTATTTATATGTTTACTGTTATATTATTATGCTTATATTACATTATTATTACTATTACGGTATTATTAGTACTATTACATTATTATTATTATTATTATTATTATTATTATTATTATTATTATTATTATTATTACTGTTACAATATTATTGTTACATTTGCAATAATAATTAATCGTTATCTCAGTGAAATATTTAATTTATTCAAGTCTACGTTTCAATCTCCTTGTGTGAGATCATTTACAAAACATTTGATGAAATAATGTCATATGTCTTGAAAATGATCTCACACAAGGAGATTGAAACGTAGACTTGAATAAATTAAATATTTCACTGAGATAACGATTAATTATTATTATTAATTACTCTCAGGGAATAATATTATACAGAATTTTAATGTTTACACATCTTTCTGTGCCTAAAGTTTTATTTTTCTTCTCCACTCGTCTCTCTCCATCCAATCCATGTCCTCCAGTCCTCTTGCTCTCAGTCCAGTTCTTATTTCCTGCATCCACGAATTTCGAGGCCTTCCTCTCCTCCGTCTTCCAGGCGGACAATGTTTTCCTGGGTAATCTTTCTTCTTGCATTCTTCGTACATACCCATACCAATTTAATTGCTTATACCGTATATTATCTACTATTGAAAAACCAATATTCATTTTTTCTCTTATGACAGTATTTCTTATTTTGTCTAATTTTAAACATCTTACTGCTCTCCTCAAGAAATACATTTCCATCGACATAAGTTTTTGTTCTAAGTTTTTGTTGAATTTCCAAACTTCAGCTCCATATGTGACAGTACTTCTCACTATTGAATTATATATTTGTAACTTATTTTTCCTGGTTATATGTATGTTCCATAAGACTCCATTCATCATTGCTGATACTGCTCTACCTTTATTTATTCTGTTCTTAATATCACTTTCTTGTTTATCCTCTTTATCTAATTTCACTCCCAGATACTCAAATTCTTCACATCCTCTAATATACCCCTTTTCATCTTCTAATATCAAATCTTCGGTTTCGGCTCCACATCCCATATAAATGTTTTTTTTTTCTAAATTTATTTTCAAACCCCAGTTATCGTATTCGTCTAATAATTTTCTGAACATAAACTCCATGTCTTCATATTCTTGAGCAATTATTATCTGATCATCCGCAAATAACAGTGTATATATTGTATCTGTTGATCCATCTCCAATTGGTACTCCCATTCCTGAACATTTTTTGCTCCAGTTTGACAGTGCTTTATGTATAAATATCTTAAATAATGTTGGTGATATGCTACAACCTTGACGAAGGCCTTTTGTTACTTAAATTTCTTCTGATATATATTTTCCAATTTTAATTTTAGATACTGCATTTTATACAATTTTTTATTACATTAATAATTGTATCCTGTATGGCCATATCTTCTAATGCTTCCCGTAACTTTTGTAAAGGTACATTGCCATATGCCTTTTCTAAATCCACAAATGTGAAATGAACTTGTTGGTTGTTATTATTCGTCTTTTCAATAAATTGTTTTACCACAAATATGTGATCAATTGTAGATCTCTCAGACCTAAAGCCTGCTTGTACTTCATTCTCCTTATGTTTATAATTTTCTTCCAAATAGTATTTGATTATTTTTCCATACATACGGCTAAAAACATTCATTACGGTGATTCCTCTATAATTATTGCACTCATCTTTTCTTATGAATGACTGATATCAACCCAATTTTCCATTTTACTGGTACATCTTCTCCGTTTGGCATCTCTCAAAAAGGCTCCTTAAGAATTCAAATAATTTCCTTGTACCATATTTAATTAATTCTGGCTGTACTCCTTCTTCTCCACAAGCCATTCCATTTTTTAAACTTCCATTTGTATATCTACTGTCTCAATATCTAAATGTATACTCGTTCTGTTTTGATCATCAGTTTCCTCTGCAATTTCACTTAAAAATTCCAAACGATCTTCAGTCAATAGCTTGCTAAAATATAATTTCCATTCATTTAAAGGAATTCCCTGAATAATAATTTTATTGTGTCCTGGTGTTCTCCATGTCTTTGAACTCCGTTTTCCTCCAATATAAGTCTGAATTCTTTGACAGATTCTTTCCCAATATTTATTCTTTTCATCTGTCATCTTCTTTCTTACCTTTGCTTATGCTTTTTTATACTCCATTTTTGTCCGTCAATTTTTTTTTGTACTTAACCATTTAAGATATTTACTTTTTTATCGTCTACAATAATATTAATAAAAACATATTAAATATTACTGTTACATTATTATTACATTATCATTATTATTATTATTATTATTATTATTATTATTATTATTATTATTATTTTGAAGAGAAAAATTATACGCTCAGACCGGGACTTGAACCCGGGACCCTTGGTTCTCTAGACCAAGTGCTCTACCAACTGAGCTACCTGAGCAAGTACCGATCTAAACGCAAATCTTTCTCTATATACATTGTAATTCCCATCCACCAAATGCTGTGAAGCCATGCTTCTATCTTGCAAATGGCGGCTCCTTTATTAAGAAGACATATTTGGGAATTATACATTACAGCCAGTACGGCTTTTTCCAAGTTTTTTATTATTGATTTCGTACATCTCAATGATGGATAAATCATATTTGAAGAGAAAAATTATACGCTCAGACCATCTCAATGATGGATAAATCATATTTGAAGAGAAAAATTATACGCTCAGACCCGGTCTGAGCGTATAATTTTTCTCTTCAAATATGATTTATCCATCATTGAGATGTACGAAATCAATAATAAAAAAAATATTATTATTATTGTCAATTAAAATGATATTGGCACGTACAACGAATGCAAGAAGAAAGGTTACCCAGGAAAACATTGGAATGGTGTCCACCTGGAAGAAGAAGGAAAGGAAGACCTCGAAACTCGTGGATGCAAAAAATAAGAGCGTGAATGAGAACAAGAGGACTGGAGGACGTGAGAGTGGATGGATAGAGACGGGTGAAGAAGAAAGATAAACTTTAGGCACAGAAAGATGTGTAAACAATAAAAATCTGTATATAAATAAAAAACTGTTACTTTTGATTATTATTATTATTATTATTATTATTATTATTATTATTATTATTATTATTATTATTATTTTATTATTATTATTATTATTATTATTATTATTATTATTATTATTACATCATTATCATTACTGTTACATTTTATTAATATTATTACTGTATTATTCAATCTATATACATAAAAAGATAAAGGTACTCCGATAGCAACCCATGAAGCTGTGCGTAAGAATTCACGATTCTTAGCAAACGGCAAGAGGTTAAGGCATGCTGACTAGTCCTACTGTCAGATTGGTTTTAGTCCAAAGAAAATGTCTTTGTGCTCAGTTTAGCATAGATCGAGAGAATTCCATACCCAGACTGGACACAATTTTTTTTTATTCCGTGCTCCAGGTTGTCATTTCGACATTTCTGGTATTTTCTCCTGGCATTGGCGTAATTGTAACTCACTTCTGAGATTGAGGCGCCTAAACGGCGGGATTACACTGCCCCTATGATATGATTGGTAATAATGATGATAGTGATGCGCCCGTGGAGTTCTTAATCCTAAACTTAATCTAAGGCGAATATGAATAATGATGATAATGATGGACATATGCTGTTCGGGGACCCTTTGGGCTTAAAATTCCCAGTATCCAAAAAATATCGACATCTTCCTATTGTCCGAGAAACAAATCAGGACTACAAATTCCCCACTATACTGCCTTAGTTACTTACTCCATACACATCTAATATACATATGCATGTTTGTTTGTTTGTTTATTCGCTCGTACTTTATGTGCGGCCTTACCGTTGATCTGACTGTGATGGGTTTTGTTCAAAATGTTCAGGAGACTCCCGGAATGAACATAGGCTATAACAGAGTTGTGATACTCAACTCCTCACACACCCTTAAAAATCGCCCTTTGTAGTGGAAAAGTGAAAAAAAAGTAACTCTTTTGGACGCTTAAATGGTTTTACGCTGCCTAAAACATTACAAATTCGCCAAATTAATGTACACAGAATTAAATATCTCAAAACCCTCTACACAAAAGTCCGCAACAGCATATGTTTATCTCTTACGGGTAACTTGCAATAACCATTTTTGTCTTTCATTGATGCCAAGAAGATCGAGACAAGTACGTAGATTCCTGTGCAAGCATAGCAGCACATGGCGGGTATTCTTTTACGGATAACTCACAATAACGAATTTTAGCTGATTTATGCCAATAAGATCGAGATAAGTAGATTCCCGGTCAACGCCGGGTAATCAGTATGGGGAATTTTAAATTAATTACGATATACATTTATAATTATTTTTCATCTTACTTATTCAACTAATCATAAGAAGTACCGTACATTAAATTTCATCTTTCAACTCATTTATGCCAAGAAGATCGGAATGAGGAAATTCCCGGACAACGCCGGGTAAACAGCACGGGGTATCTAAACATAATTACGATATAAATGTTTTCCATATATTTATTTAATTAAACATAAAACACATTAATTTTTGTATTTCGGCTCATTTATGTCAAGAAGACAGGGATAAGTAGATTCCCGGGCAACGCCGTGTAATCAGCACGGGGTATCTAAAAATATAAATTTATAATTATTTTTCCTTCAACTTATTCAACTAAACATAAAAGCACAATAATTTTCATGTATTTAGGCGTAGCAGAGCGCTCTGGGTATTAGCTAGTAAAGTCATAAAAAACAATTATAACGTAATTTTCAGCATCCATTTGCCATGATTGCGAAATGAATCGTTAAATCACTTGCATGGACTGTTTCATGAGTTATATTAGCAACTCATTATTCATGTATTGTTAGTAGAAGAGCGTTAAATAAATCGAGTCTCAGAACTGACACTATCATTCATTTAATTTTCTAGTTATTATTAACAAGCCACACATCTCGAACACTTTGCATTAGCCGTTAATGTTAAAGGAATAGTGAAGATATGCCCTTAATGAAAGTCACAAGTAATAGCTTCAGGTGTAATAATATCCTTATTAGAAATTGGCACTATAACCTTAGTACTTCTTAGAATTTACACACCCATAAACCATATTATGCAATGAATACATATAGAGTAAGTGGTTAAAAAAGCATACTTCTATTAGCCCTATATAACTAAGTAGATACAAAGGATCTATTCTTCGCAGTTCCTCACAAATTCGTCGATAGACGTCAAAGAATCCGCCTATGTCAGCTAACCTAATATTTGTTTTGATGATCTTGAAGAAGATTTTCGGGCTGTAGGCCGTGGTCGTGAGGCTTGTAGTTCCCCGACGTTTCGCCAGAGACTGCGTCTGGCATGCTCAAGGGTCGTCTTGAGGTTGTCATAGCAACTCCGGCCGTGAAAGTCTACGTGAATATAATATTTGTTTGTTTGTTTGTTCGTACTTTATGCGCGGCCATACCGTTGATCCAATTATGATGGGGATTTTTGTAAAATGTTCAGGAGATTCCCGGGATGAACATAGGCTATAATAGGATTGTGATACTCAACTCCTACACCCTTAAAAATCGACCTTTGTAGTGGAAAAACGTGAAAAAAGTAGCTCTTTGGGAGCTTAAATGGCTTACGTGCCTAAAACATAACAAATACACAAAACTAATGTACACAGAATTGAATATCTCAAAACCCTCTACACAAAAGTCCGCAACAGCATATGTTTATCTCTTACGGGTAACTCACAAAAACCATTTTTGTCTTTCATTGATGCCAAGAAGATCGAGACAAGTACGTAGATTCCTGTGCAAGCATAAGCAGCACATGGCGGGTATTCTTTTACGGATAACTCACAATAACGAATTTTGTCTTTTAGCTCATTTATGCCAAGAAGATGGAGATAAGTAGATTCCCTGGCAACACCGGGTAATCAGCACGGGGGATCTTAAAATAATTACGATATACATCTATAATTATTTTTCGTTTTACTTATTCAACTTAGGCCTATCATAAGAAGTAAATTAATTTTCATCTTTCAGCTCATTTATGCCAAGAAGATCGGGATGAGTAGATTCCCGAACAACACCGGATAAACAGCACGGGGTGTCTAAAAATAATTGCGATATAAAATGTTCCTCTCACTTATTTAACTAAACATAAAAGCACATTAATTTTAATTTATTTAGGCGTAGCAGCGTACGCCGTATTGGCTAGTTTTTAATAATATAAATAATGTATATGCTAGTGGCAATGTTTAAAAACAGGAGTTCTATAAAATTGTTAGGCATTGTACAGAATCTGTACGTTTTAAGTTCATCATTGTTTTTTATGTCGTTGAGGTTATAACAATGTTGAATTATAATACTTTGTACCCTGTATACTACCGTCGTCTTCAACTATAATGTTTCTATTTGAAATTTTCGTTGATTTTACTCTACGCCCTTCGAAGCATGCTTCATCTTCTGGAGTTGTTTGGTAGTATTGAATTCTCTGTGTATGTCTAGTAGAGGTATTTGCTTATTAGGCATATTTTCGTTGAGAATGTTTGTATTCTTGCAACGACTGTGAAAAAAAATTTACATTTGTAGAACATCTAGAAGTTTTAGAATCAGATTTAATGAACATTTTTCAGACTTTATTAAAGGAGAAGGCAAATAAAATTTCGCTAAACACATTTCAGAAAGCGGCCACAGTTTTTAACAATATCGATAATACAATGTCATTTATACTCAGAGAGAACGACTGACACAAAATTAACATTTTAGAATAAATCAAAATTATCTATGTGGCACAATTAAACGCACTTTATTGAATAAGACTAGAAAAGAAACTATTTTGAAGTTTTACAAAGTATTGGCAGTTCCATCCCTTAACTATGGGTGTGAAACCTGGACATTAACAAAGGCAGATAGTAAACAAATAGAGGCTGCTGAAATGAAAACGTTGAGAAGCAACAGCAGGATACCAAAGGACCGATAAAAAAAACGAAGATATAAGAACAGAACTTAATATATTTAATCTCTGTGAAAGAATAAAATATTATCAAAATGCTTATCTTCAGCACGCTTTACCAATGAATGAACAACGCATACCAAGAAGAATGTATAATTATAAACCAAAAGGGAGAAGAATGTTGGGAAGACCATTGAAGAGATGGAAGGATCAATTCGACCTATAATGAGATTGGAACAGGTCATTGGGCTTAATCTTTGTTGTTGATGATGATGATGATGAGAAGAAATCGAAATTATCAAGGAGGCCAAGAATACAAACTTTCTCAACGAAAATATGTCCAATGAGCAAAACCCTCTACTAGACATATACAGATAATTCAAGACTACTACAACAACTCCAGAAGATGAAGCATGCTTCGAAAGGCCTAGAGTGAAATCAAGGTAAATTTTAAATATAAACGTTATAGTTGAGGACGACTGTAGTATACAAGGTACAAAAAAATATAATTTAACAATCTACAGAATGCCAAAAGTGATTAGGAAATTTTTGAAATATAAATAATTTTACTTATTTCCTAGGGACCAAAATCATGGGCTAGTGGTCAGAGTTCCTGATTACAATCCATGGGATCCCGGATTCGATTCACGGTCAGACAACAGGTATTTTTTCTTGAAGGGAAATATTCCTGTGGTCTCCCATGATGTGAATTTAGGTTAAATTTAGGTTTAAGGACTCTACTGGAGCCTTGTCATCATTCATCACCTATCATATCATCGGGGTAACGTAACTCTCTGCCTTCCAGGAGCCCCAACTTAAGAAGTAGGTCACAATTCCGTCATGCCAAGAGAGAATATCAGAAATGTCATAAGGGGAACGTGGTGGCATTGGTAAAAAAAATCCTAGCTATTTTATAGAATGACAAAACCGAAGCAGACAAAATATTATTATTATTATTATTATCATTATTATTATTATTATTATTATTATTATTATTATTAATATTGTTATTATCATTATTATTAATATTACCATGATTATTATTATTATTTTTATTATTATCATTACCATTATTATTATTATTATTACTAGTATTACCAAAGAAGATCCTTAATTGGAAAGCTAATGGAAGAAGTGGAAGAGGCAGACCTACAGAACGTTGGACGGATGGAGTGAGGAGAAGTATTGAAGCTAGAGATCTGAGGGAAGAAGGTACTCTAGACAGAAACCTCAGGCGACAAATCACTTTGGGTTGAAGGAGAAAGACTGAATTGTGGAATATTCCTAATTTAAAAAGTATTATTAGTATTATTATTATCATCATCATCATCATCATCAGTGGTAGTAGAGTCATAGTATACTTCAAGTGCAACCAGTCTCATATTCTTGTGTTCAGATTTTCTCGCGTTCGATTCCTGGTCCGATTACAGACATTTTCCCTTAAAGGATTTCTTTTGTCGCCCACAGTCTGGAATTTTGGTTAAGTTTAGATTTAAGAGGACTTTCCTGGTTCTTATTTAACATTTATCACCCATCATATCATCGGGATAACGCAACTCAGTCTTTCACGCGCCTCAATGTCAGAAATTGGGTACAATTCCGCCATTGCCAAATTAAAATAGCAGAAATGTCGTTAGACAACCTGCTATAAGAAGACGGTACAGAAAGACACAAGGTTTAAGTACTTAGTCCTTCAACATCAATTTAAGTTTTCTTAACCGTATTTTGCTACTTCTCATAAGTCAGATTCCTCAGTTGAATCATTTCTAGATCCTATATTCTTAATAAGGCGCTACATTTTCAATTGGAGAATGTTTTGGCCTTCTCAATGAGTTCTTTCCACACTTTTCTATTCTGAACACATATGTTCCAATTTTTATCTTCATCAATTTTATATCATTTAGAACATAATCTTCCCAACTTGCTCAAAAATCTCTAGATCCTACACTCAATGAAAAATTATGAGTATATTGTATTTCGAGACGTGAACATGGACCTGTGTAATGTCAGTCAGACACGCCAAATATTTTACACCACCAAACATAATTATTGTATTTTAAAGAATTCGCATTGGTATAAAAATTGTAAAAAAAAGTGTAAGAAAGAAATTGTTTCATATAATTACCGACAGGTGTGATCCAGTAGCCAAACGACTGTACCTCAATTTGTGAGGCAACCTGTTACCAACTCCTATTAATTTAGTGTGACTGGATCCTTTTACTATGGCACGACTTTTATTGAATTCCTTTTTTTTTTATGATTACTATTACTGCTATCAACTCACTCAAGTCGCAGTTGAATTACATTGTTTTGTCAACAATGGCACGGCGTTTCCGCTCATCAATGGTCTAAAAGTAACAACAAAACCGAGTTAAAAAAAGTATAAGATAAGGAGAGGATTCGATGTTGTAATAATGAAAAAGCTGAAGAATTTGTCTGTGTACTTGTGACGTATTTAAACAGAAACAAAACAAAATGCGCTGTAAATTACCCCAAGAAGATTGTTCAATGCACTGTTCCCGCTGAGCGTCAGATGTCTGTTTTGGAATATGTTTAAAACAATTACTTCCTACAATAAACAAAGTTGTTTAATAATTTGCAACAGATGTCTTAGTTATTAGCGTTACAATAATTTAAAGTGAAGTTTTGCTGACGTATTGAGATGTTTGAAACTTCTTCTTCTTCCTTCCAAGTATTAGGCCAAGGCCTGTTACGATCCTATAGAAAATTTTCCCTCCAGCGTTTCATAGGACGGCCCAGTGATCTTCGTCCTCTTGGTATATAATTATAAACAGTTTTAGGGATCCGATTTGAACTCATTCTTTCAAGATGGTGTTTCCAATTTAGTTGGTACTGTTTACTATATTCCAAAATTGGCGTAGTCTTCAATACTTTTAAGATATCGGTGTTCCTTTTCCGATCCCATCTGGTGTAACCCGCTGTTCTGCGCATGAATCTCATTTCACAAGCCGTTATTCTGCTTTCATGTTGTTTTTTTAGTGTCCATGCTTCACTACCATAGGTCAACACTGGTCTAGCCAAAGTGTTATATAAACGTAATCTGGTGTTTTTTTTTTGTACAAGGGATGGTTTCATAACTTGATTAATAATTCCTAAGCTTTTATTATAACTAGTAACTTTTTCAGGGATATCCTTTTCAGCCCAGATAGAGAGATAATATCCAAGATATTTAAATTGATTAGATCTCTCTAAAATTTTATTCTGGAGACAGATTTTACTTTGTATGGGGTCCTTCCCATGAAATGCCATAATTTTAGTTTTGTTAATTGATAATTGATGTTTGAAACAAATGAGTTAACTTTTTTTTTTTTTTTTTTTTTTTGCACGATAGTGCGTTTTGTCGTACTTACCAGCAATGGCAACCATTATTGAAAGTTCAACTTTCTATATTTCGAGGTTGCCAACCTAAATAATATACTGTAATATTACATTTACACCCACGTGCGGGAAGTAAAACCACTTCCCTCTATGTATACTACGTACAATGTATATACAGAAAATATCCAAAAGGTAGTGTTAATATACGTTATACGAAACAAATCACTGCATTTTAATGAACTGAACTTTATTTGAAATAATATGAAACAATAAATACGTACTTGCGGCCATGTTATCAATAATTGTTCTCAAGGCCTCCTGTTGTTTCAACTAATAAACATTGCCCACACTGTTAACGTTAGTCAATTGTTTATAATGAACGCAAATATTTCCAACAAATATGTTATTATTTTACTATTATTTATTATTTTGAAGAAAAAAAAACATCCCGCAAAAAAATAATGTACAACGCACGTTTGTGAAGTGTTTTACAGAATCTCGGAAATTAAAACTTCGCTATCGCTCGGTTTTTAAACATTTTTCCTCGATTCTTTAAATTCACTTCCCAACCTTGAATCGTGATATACTATTTCAACTATTACAAGGTATATAATTCAACAATTGAGTTGAAGAGCGAAGAAACTCCATGTACCCTACATTTGAGAAAACCATAAAAAAACTACATAACTTTTTATAGCTTACTCTGACAAATTTTTGACCGATTGCAATATTGATCCTCTGCTTTTTAATGCAAAAAGTGGTAAAGATATCGTTCCATTAAGATCGCTAACGGTTAATGATCATTCTCCAAAGGATAGCAAAGGAAAGCAAATAAAACTTCAAAATGTATATTTTTGTGTATTTGAAGTTTTGAATGTAGTTTTCTTGTCTTATAATTACTAATAAAGTTTGTTTATGTAATAATGCTAAAATAATTTGTTGTTGGTTTGAAAAAGGAAAAAACACCACTGTGCTCGAAGAGCCAAAAACGCGTATATACTATATACATTATGAATTCTTGTTATATTTGATATCCCTGTAAGCAGAGGATTAATATTGTAATTGGTCAAAGATTTGTTGGAGTAAGCAATAAGAAGTTATGTAGTTTTTTTAAGGTTTCCTCAAAAGTAGGGCACTTGGAGACTCTTCCCTTTTCAACTCAGCGATTCAATTTTATTTCACATTATTTCGAATTTCATTATTTTTAATAAGCAGATGTTAATATATTATGATTTGAGGAAAGTATATTATACAGGGAATGATTGGAAAGCATTAGCTCAGGATAGGGATGTATGGAGAGCTTATGTCCGCGCGGCCATGAACCTACGGGTTCCATAGTGCCAGTGAGTAAGTAAGTAAGTTCCGATTGAGGGTCTTTCCACTTTTCAGCGGTTGCCCTTTTACCAGCCGGCTGCTGGCCCTTCACATCCACATGTGTCAATCACAGAGGTAGATGATCAACAGCCAGTGAAGGGGTGACATGTGGTTAGCACGTCGAGTCCCTCAGCCGTTATAGCTGGTTCCTCAACCTGGAGCCGCTACTTATTGTAGCTATCCAATTGCCTCTCGATGCTGGGCACCGGTCCCATACTGGCCGAAATACCATGAGAAAATTTCTTCCCCCATGGAGACTCGAACCAGCGCAAGTCCCGTAGCTCGGCGCCAAGGCTTTCTACCTTAACCGCTCGGCTACGGCGCGGGACAAGTAAGTAAGTAAGATGTTAATATATACCTATATCTTTGCATACATTCTTCCACCACTGTGGTCTCGAGATAGCGGACCCGGGTTGGTTCCTGGTTCAGGTTCCTGGGTGAAGTTTGTTGGGAGTTTATCCTCACCTGTAAGACAAATGTCAGGAAGCTTAGGGCCCAACGGTCCCCGAAAATCATCCGGCATCATCCTTAAACGGTGTGGAAAGCAACAGGAAGCTACCACACCTATAATTCCCTAGTAAAGCTGCAAATAATAGCAAATAAATTCTACGATTGCAGTGGAAGACCTGCCCTCGGGCAGATTTACTATTGATGGATGTATACATTCAACAATGTTATAAATATGCTCAGGCTGTAATTTTGAAGTTATTAGGACTACTTCAGGATAAAATACGAATAAAAATAATATAATTTCAAGTATGTGGTAATAATAATTTGATAATTGCATAAACGCATTATTACGAATATGTAGCCAGCCGTTTGCAATATTATTTGCAAAAAAATAGTCAAAGAGTAACCTACAGATAAAATGAAAATTACATCACAACTACCAGAAATACATTTTTGTATCATAAAATATTTTGTTCCTAATCATATTTATAATTTTATAAGTTATAAGAATAAGAAAAAGTTCTTAGGAGAATTTTGGTCCAAGGAGAGGTGAACAGACGGGCGAATTAAGAAGACTTTCACAACAATGAACTACATTATATTTGTAGGAAATCCGATAATATAAGAATAGTTAAGTCTCGTATACTATGATGAGCAGGACATGTGGCACGAATGAAGGAGGTACATTGAACCTTCTTGTAGGAAAACCAGAAAGAAAACTCCCGGTAGGTAGACCGAGAATGAGGTGGGCGAATAATTTTAACCTTGACTTGAGGGAAGTATATTATACAGGGGATGTCTGGAAAACTTTAGCTCAGGACAGGAATGTAAGCAGAGCTCATGGCCATGGACCTGCGGGTTTGATAGCGTCAGAGAGTTACTTATAAGAATATACATTTTACTCACAAATAAATTGATCGGCCTAGTGGTTATACTCATTGCCTCTGGTCCCGAGGGTCGCGGGTTCAAACCCGGCCGCGGTCGATGGATTTTTTAGGACGGAAAAATCCAAGGAGCAAGTCCTCCGGGAGGACTTTAAGCCGTGGGTCCCGAGTCTGAAGATTTTCAGGCTCGTAGAAAATCCTTAATCCTGAATGAAAAGGCCTCTAAACAAAATTTATCGAATTTTCCCGTCCTAGTACTACCTTGGTTTCCTAGATGTCAGTATGAGGCAGAACGCTGACCACGGACCACTCAAATCACATCTATACGAAAACAAGTGTAACTAAATTAGTATGGTTCAAATTCTTCTCTGTAGGGGGGGAGAGCGCCTAATTATCTGTAAAGGGAAAACATGGGCTTACAATACAATACAATAAGAATAGTTAAGTCTCGTATACTTTGATGAGCAGGACATGTGGCACGAATGAAGGAGGTACATTGAAGCTTCTTGTAGGAAAACCAGAAAGAAAACTCCCGGTAGGTAGACCGAGAACGAGGTGATCGAATAACTTTAACCTTTACTTGAGGGAAGTATATTATACAGGGGATGTCTGGTAAACTTTATCTCAGGGCAGGAACGTAAGCAGAGCTCATGGCCATGGGCCTGCGGTTTGACAGCGTCAGAGAGTTAGTTAAAAGAATATACATTTGACTCACAAATAAATTGATCGGCCGCGGTGGACTAGTGGTTATGCTCCTTGCTTCTGGTCCCGAGGCTCGCGGGTTCAAACCCGGCCGAGGTCGATGGATTTTTTAGGATGGAAAAATCCAAGGATCAAGTCCTCCGGGAGGGACTTTAAGCCGTGGGTCCCGAGTCTGAAGATTTTCAGGCTCGTAAAAAATCCTTAAGCCTGAATGAAAAGGCCTCTAAACAAAATTTACCGAATTTTCCCGTCCTAGTACTACCTTGGTTTCCTAGATGTCAGTATGAGGCGGAACGCTGACCACAGGCCACTCAAAATAACATCTATATGAAAACAAGTGTAACTAAATTAATATGGTTCAAATTCTTCCCTGTAGGGGGAGAGCGCCTAATCTATGTAAAGGGAAAATATGGGCTATAAAAAAAATTAATAAATTGACACCCGAATGTGCAAGTACTCGAGCTCGGGTGCAGTTCAGTTATAAAGTTAATACATAGGTCTATAGAAAATCTAGTTCTGTCTGCTACTCATTTGTATTAGAGGCTGAGCCGACCCCAGGGCCATAGTGCCGCCAGAAAGTTTGGGTTTGTAGAAAGCAAAAAAAATGTCAAGAGTCACAATTGCTTAGAACGCATAGAATAAGTAAACACAGAGTAAAAGTATTTATTTATAGGCATTACTTCTTTGTTATTAGGATCCACATATTTCCAGATGGAAGTAATTTGATTTGTTATTGACTATAATTCGGATATAACACTACTTATTTCTATGTCAATACAAGTAATTAAGTTATTCATGCATGTTTATTGGTAATAGTAAAATAAGGTAACGGTGTCTACCACTTTAATGTATATATTCAGAACATCGCCTGAACTAGTAGGGAGTATCAGTGTATAGCATGCTGTGAAGGTGACGCGCTAAGACCTCTGTGCACTTCTGCACCCTGGGTTAAATCAAGTTAATGGAATGGAGGTTTTAAATATCGGAACTGGCAGGTGTGGTTACGTATAAATCATTTATGAACGATATTGTTCACTAGATGCATGATTACTTACTTACTTACTCACTGGCACTATCGAACCCGTAGGTTCATGGCCGCGCGGACATAAGCTCTCCATACATCCCTATCTTGAGCTAATGCTTTCCAATCATTCCCTGTATAATCTACTTCCCTCAAATCATAGTTAATGTTAATCTCCCACCTCATTCTTGGTCTACCAACTGGGCGTTTTCCCTCTGGTTTTCCTACAAGAAGCTTCCATGCACGTCTTTCATTCCCCATGCGTGCCACATGTCCTGCCCATCGCAGTCTACGAGACTTAACTGTTCTTATTATATCTGGCTTCCTATAAAGACCATGTAGTTCATTGTTATGTAGTCTTCTCCATTCACCTGTCTGTTCGTCTTCTCCATTCACCTGTCTGTTCATCTCTCTTTGGTCCAAAAATTTTCCTAAGTACTTTATTCTCAAATACTTGTAATCTCCTTTCCTCCCTTAAAGTAAGGGACACATATAATATATATAATATAACTGGTAGAATAATAGTTTTATATAGGGCTCGAAAATAAGTATAAAAATGTAAATACATAAATAAACTATAGATTAGTTAATGCACCTTTCCAATAGTAGAAATTAAGATAGGATCATGTCAAAATCTAAATCTCTATTTTTAAATGATTTTTATTCTCTTTTGTTAAAACGAAAGTTCCGCGTATCGGTAAAAGAATTTACCTGAACACAATTCAAAGAAAACTAATTTAGTGAGATCACGATTTTTTAGTGAGTATACGTGCATATCATTACCAGAATCTAACACGTTCACAAACAAAACAACAAGTGGTACAATGGAAGATTAAAAAAATTTTCATTTTAATGCGAAAACTCGATTATTCATAATATTACTTCCTGCCATATGCACTTCCTACATTTTTCTATAGCTAAAAGTTAGATAAAACAAATAAAGAACTTTTTTTAAGAGGCCAAATATCACATTGGTAACTTCATGATCCTTCCTTCCTTCCTATTTGGCACTACAACCCGTTGTGAGTTTTGGCCTCTTTCACAATTTTCCTCCATTCATCCCGATCCTGTACTTTCCCTTTCCATCCTCTTATTCCCATCTTTCTCAAATATTGTTCCACATCCTTCAGCCACAGAGGAAGACCTAATATACATATGACATGAAAAGAAAAATAAAAGCCTGAGTCGGAATTTGAACCCGGGACCTCTAACTCTGTACATTAGTGACATAATCATTAGTTGACCCAGGCTCCTAGTACAAACATTTATTTTTTATTCTTTGGAACTAAGTCCTCCGGGAGGGACTTCAAGCCGTGGGTCCCGAGTCTGAAGATTTTCAGGCTCGTAAAAGATCCTTGAGCCTGAATAAAAAGACCTCTAATCAAAATTTACCGAATTTTCCCGACCTAGTACTACAATGGTTTCCTAGATGTCAGTATGAGGCGGAACGCTGACCATGGGCTACTCCAATGATATCTATATGAAAACAAGTGTAACTAAATTAGTATGGTTCAATTTATTCCCTGCAGGAAGAGAGCGCCTAAATCTCTTTGAGGGAAAAGGGCTTACAATATATAAGATTCTCATTCACGAGAGGCAATGGTACAACGGATCCAATGCCATCTAGTGGTTTCTATAAGAAGAAAGCATTTTTAAAGAGAATATTTACTTTATTAACAGTGACGCTATAGAGTTAGAGGTCCTGGACTCAAATCCCGACTCAGGAGTTTATTTTTCTTTTCATGTCATATTTGGCCTTCATTGCTAAATGCCAAAATGTAATTATATCATTATATATATAGATAGATCATCGGTTGATTAATGTCTTTGACATCGTCCGATTCCTAATAGCCAGTTTTGTCGGTCCATCCAATCTCCTGGTTGTAGATGTTTCTCCGTAGTATATAGACATATTCCCTGACTCCAGGAGGTTTTAGGTCTTCCTCTGCTTCGTCTTCCCTCAGGTTTCCATTCCAAGACAGATTTTGGTAGTCGATCCTCTTCCATTCGCTGGACATGTCCGTACCATCTTAATTGCTGAGTTTTAATATAATCTAAAATAGTGTCTTCAATCTTCATATTAACCCTTATAACTGAGTTCCTAATTTATATATATATATATATATATATATATAGCAACAACTTACAAAAATAGGACATTGTTGTTACCTACAGGGTAGCAATTGTTTGAACGAAATACATTTAACGGATAAAAAATGTAGGGGCTATGTTTGAATTGGAATAACTTACAGCTCAGGTCGTTAGAGCGCTATACGTACAGAGTTTAGAGACTCGGGTTCAAATCCCGACTCAAGCATTCATTTTTCTTTTCATGTAATATATATATATATATATATATATATATATATATATATATATGGTGTGTGTGTGTGTGTGTGCGCGCGCGCGCGTGTAATTTATAATTTTTTCGCAAAAGTTTAGTACATGTTTAATTATAAGGTTATTATATAACCCATTTAGTAATATTACTATTATGTAATACGTTCATGTCTCATGCAGCAATTTAATTTTAAATAGGAATTCAAAGAAGACATAAATTAGAAGTATCTGTAGCGGCACATCCCACGTGAAAACAAAGTTCTACAAACAGCATGAACTTTTAGAACAAATGAAGATGTGATAACGTTCGGAACAATGGAAGGAAGTATAGCACCATCTCTAAATATAAATGTAATGTCATTCTAATTACTTGTAGATCATAAGATAATGTTATGTTTGGACCATAAATCTAATGTAAAGCGCTGAACCACATATACAATAGGCATGTAATGTGCACAGCTTTTTGCTTGTGAATGCTTTGAATGGTTTTATAGAAATTACCAAGAAAAAGTACAATTTTAAATCTAACTGGTTAGACCCGATATCTATAACAGTCATTTATTACAACAACTTACAAAAATAGGATATTGTGGTTATTTACTGGGTAGTAATTATTTGAACGAAATATAGTTAACGGATAAAATTGTTGCCTAAAATTCCGTTCAGGTATTAGAGTATTAGAAATTATAATATAAAATTATGTATAATTCCAGTTACTATCCAGGTAGCTGGAGAATAACATACAACCTTCTGCTGAGGATGGTATTGGTTCCGAAAGGCCTGCAATGTTTTAATCGTTTTAACAATTGAAGAGACTGGATAAAGGTACATAATATTATATTATAATGTTTAATATTTTAATGGATAATTCTGGAAAAGAGGAAAGAAAAATAGGCATTCAAGTTACTACATCTGTAAGGAAAAACTGACGAATTAAAAATGAACCATTACTTATCCATTAAAAATATTAGCGCTGCTAAACTTTTCTTTTAATGAATTGAGATTCTTAGAGATTTCTAAGATCTCTGACAGCTATATTTTATAGCGATAAGATAAATTTTGTTTCATCGCTGTAGTCTCAAGATAACGTGTTTTCTAATAAACAGCGGGTCTGGTTCGATCCCCAGTCAGGATAAGATTACTGGATGAGGTTTCATAGGGGGTTCGCCTCGCCTTTAAGACAAATATCGCGAAACATTATGGCTCAAACATTATAGTAAAATTTTAAATTAAAAGAAAACTGAAATATTTTAAGTAAAATTTTAACATACTTAAATTATTAACCAATCTACCAGAACATAATTTGGTCATCATAGTCATGACCCATATTGTTTCCACCTTCATTAGTATGAAAGAGCGAATAGTGTTTCTCGTTTAAAATGTTCGTGTTGTCTCGGAGATGGCCCTGGCATTGAGCTGCTCACTCATCCAGAGAGCCCCCCCCATTTATTTTTGTGGTCGAAAACATGTATGAGATCCAGAGTTACAAATCCACTTTCGACAGATCATGTCCTTATAAGTCCCAGGTATATACATAGGGTATATAAAAGTTCTATAAAGGGGTAGGTTAAACGAAAGTAGAGAGAGATAAATTGAGAAAAAGAAAAAAAAAATTATCATAAGAATAATTCCTAATGATAGTGTGTCTATATAAATATTTATTAAAGTAATTTATACATAAGTCTATTACTGAAAAAAAAACAAAAAACCAAAATTAGCGGGAACTATACTGCACATTGGGGGCACGCCGTAGCGTAGTGGTTAAGGCACTGAGCCGGAGGGTCGAGGGTTCAAGTTCCATTGGGGTCAGGATTTTTAAACTGACCCAAACCCTCTGGCGGCAATATGGCCCTGGGGTCGACTCAGCCTCTAAGGGCTTGTTCCGGGGTAAAGGCGGCCATAACGCAGGGCTTACAACCCGGCTGACATAAAGTGCCGATTGTTTAGAAAAAGTGGGAGCCTTAACCTCGTACTACCCCAAGGGCCTCCTACGGCCTGTAGTGGGATCACTTTACTTTATACTGCACATTCCCGGATACAGGTTACATTAGAAAAACACCATGGAACCCTACGTCTATCAGCCAATTATTGGTCTCATGGCTACATGTGTAAATTACAGAGATGGACGATAATAGGCTACAGCTAATATAGGTAAGATGTTTGTTCAAATATCGGGGTATTCCAGTCGTCACAACTGATTTTCACAATCTGGAGCCTCTAATTTTATTGTAACCACCCGATTTACTCATGATGCTGGGTACCCTCCGAAACCACCTGAAATCTGAGATCCCCGTAAAAACTTTGAACCTTAGGGAACTGGATATCGGAAATATGAATAGAATTCAGTTGGCTAAGCACAGAGGGAGTAGTAGGCCTACGGAACCTCTATGATGGGACATAAAACTTGTGGGTTCCATAAACTTTAGAATTTGTAAGCAAGTTAGTTGGTTAGTTAATATTCACTTTAACAAAATTAATCTTCTTGTAAGCCCATGTTTTCTCTTAACAGAGATTTAGGCGCTCTCCCCCTACGGGGAAGAATTTGAACAATACTAATTTAGTTACACTTGTTATCGTATAGATGTCATTTGAGTGGTCCGTGGTCAGCGCTCCGCCTCATACTGACATCTAGGAAACTATTGTAGTACTAGGACGGGAAAATTCGGTAAATTTTGCTTAGAGGCCTTTTCATTCAGGCTTAAGGACCTTTTACGAGCCTGAAAATCTTCAGACTCGGGACCCACGGCTTAAAGTCCCTCCCGGAGAACTTGCTCCTTGGATTTTTCCATCCTAAAAAATCCATCGACCCCGGCCGGATTTGAACCCGCGACCCTCGGGACAAGAGGCAAGGAGTATAACCACTAGTCCACCGCGGCCGATAAAATTAATGCAATCCTAAATCGACATTTCTGAATTACTGATGTCAAGGTTTACACACTTCTATTTACATTGACTATTTAACTCATGCCCCAAATGGGAGTCAATGACCAATCACGTTTCAATGATTTCTGTTTTACAACCAATCAGAGTCGTGTTTCACGAAATATTTATCAGTGTTATAATTACCATATATTAAACAAAGCTCCTCCTTTTTAATATTCTGAACACGTCTGACCGTTATTTTGCAGTGACTGAGCCTATAAGAAATACGGCTACCAGATTGTATATATAGTGCATACATGTCAACATTTGTAGCAATTTATTATACCACCAAAAAAAAAACCACTGTTTGACTTTCTTAAATGTATTTTTTCCCAGGTAATAATCCAGAAAAATATAATTGTAATATTTACATCATACGACATCAGAAATGAATTAATATACAGATTGATGTTTCATTTTTTCTCCACTAGAGAGCATTCTTACAATATTGCGTTCCTTTGGCAATAAATAGTATGATCTGGTTGCAGTGATAAACAAAAGAAGCAGTAGAAGCGTACCTATCGTTTCTCATTTGTTTTCAAACATCGCCGTTTGAATTAAATATATAAATATTTTGAAATAACTACAGTTAAATAATGATTTGTGAGTAAACAGCTTAATTTTATTCGTTAAATAGTCCTAACAAATGCCACTCTTGATTTCCAAATTCTCTAGATAAATTCACTCCTCACTTCGTGAGTCGTGAATTTATCGATAATTTGGAAATCACTCGTGGCATTACTTATGATAAACTGTCGTATGTAAGCGTTTCCGTTTAGCAAGTGGTTAGTAACTCGCCCTCCATCTCTTGATACTCTGTTATAATAATAATAATAATAATAATAGCTTTATTTACCTGGCAGAGTTAAGGCCTTAAGGCCTTGTCTACCACTCAACCAGGTTTAAAAAAATACAAACAAAAAATAGTCTTAAATCTAAATTACAATATATATATAAACGATTACAAGTTATGAATACAATACAATTAATATTTATAATGTATTTTGATTTACTCTAAATTTAACGAATTAAATATATAATATGTACAATATATATAAAAAAACAGAAAAGATTAATGACATAGTATAAAATTAAATAAATAGAGAAAAATTAATTATTAGACAAACAGGTAACTGTATAAGCGTGACTTAAAGGTACCAAGTGTGCGGCAACCCCTGATATCTTGAGGAAGGAGATTCCAGGAGCGGGCAGAGGCTACTGTGAAGGAAGTAGAATAGGAGGAAGTGCTATGAAGAGGAATTGTTAGCAGACTGCTATCTTGTGATCTAGTGTCAATATTGTGGTAAGAGGATAACTTCTCAAATCTAGACGCCAGGTAAGTAGGGATGTAGGAATTCAGAAGCTTGAAAAGTAGTGAAAGAGAGTGCAATTTACGTCTGTCAGTAAGACGGAGCCAAGAGAGGTTATTAAAGTGTTCGGAAATATGGTCATAACGGCGGATATTGAAAATGAATCGAACGCAAGCATTATGAACACGCTGCAGTCTCTGCGACAAGTCATAGTTTAGATCATTATATATAATGTCACAATAATCGAAGTGTGGTAACACAAGATTCTGCACAAGGATTTGTTTTAACGAAACTGGGAGAAAAATTCTTTAAACGTCTAAGATAATGTAAGATGGAGAAAGTCTTTTTACATATGTGTTTCACTTGTGTTTGCCAGGTTAAATTTGCGTCTAGATGTAGTCCAAGATCTATTACTGAAGAAGAATAAGGGATGATTATATTATTTATAGTAATGTTTGGTAGTGTAGATATGTCAAAGGTTGTAAGCAGTCTTTGTTGTCCCATTAGAAATTACTTGTGACTTGTTAGGATTTAGATTTAGACCGATACTTGAAGACCAGTTAAAGATGGATATGAGATCGTCATTCATTTTTGTCAAGCTGTTATAGAGAGAATGAGGAGGTGAATGTAGGTAAATTTGGAGATCATCAGCGTAGAGGTGATAACGGCAGTGCTTTAGTACAGTTGGCAAGTCATTTATGTAGATTGAGAAAAGAAGAGGTCCGAGAACACTGCCCTGGGGGACTCCAGCCGGCACGTTGCGCCAAGACGAAGATCTAGAGTTTAATGAAACGTATTGTTGACGACCGTGCAGGTATGAGTCGAACCAGGATACAGCGCTGTCAGACAAGTGTAGGTGCTTGAGCTTTATCATAAGTAAGTCGTGGTCTACTGTGTCAAAAGCTTTGCTGAAGTCAAGTAAGGTTAAAGGAGTCAATTGACGTCTGTCCACGGCTTCACGAATATCTTCAGTAATTTTTAGCAAAGCTGTGGTTGTGCTATGACCATATCTAAAGCCGGATTGATAAGGATCAAGGAGGTGATTTTCTTGGAGATATTCAGTCATTTGCTTATGTACAATATGTTCCAGGGCTTTAGATAATGTCGGAAGGATGCTAATCGGTCGGTAGTCATTACAGTTAGCAGGTGTACTTATTTTTGGTATAGGCCGAACTCTAGACTGTTTCCATACAGTAGGGGAAGATAGAAGTTATAAGGGAAGCATTAAAAATATGAGTCAGCTGTGGGTAGTATAATGTCAATGATTTTATTTAGCATTAAAATGCTGATGTTATCTGTTCCTTGTGCATTGGATTTAATCCGCTTGAGTGCTTTTTTAACGTCTATAGGTGAAATGTCGTTAAAGTGAAATTTATCTCTTCCTATATGGGGGGATGGGGATAAGTCTTTAAGAATGTCTGTTTTAGTCTTGTTGTCTGGAGTGTCATGGGTATTGAGGTAAAATGTTCATTTAAGTCATCTACAGAAATGTCTATAGAGTCAGTTGAGGGATTCAACTGTCTAAGTCCCATTGCACGGAGATTTCGCCAAGTGTCCCGTGCACTTATTTCAGGTCCGATTATACTGTGGGCGTGTCGTAGTTTGGCATTGCGTATAGTTTGTGTAGTGTCTCGATAACTATTTGGGGTTCATAGTGAACGGAACTGAGCTTGGACAGGTTTTTCTCGTGTTTTCTCCTGTTTTCCCTTGGCAAAAACTTAATTCCATCATTCCATCACTTCTCCATTTCCTTTAATTTAATTTAATCTGCTCCAGTAATAGTGCGACAGGTCTGATGAGCCTGCGTCCCATGTATATCATAGACCTTCAATGAAGGGTCTTCACCTCATCTCATTCCTCGACCTCACATTACGCCAATCAGGAGGAAAAGGTTTACTTTACTAACTGTCGCAGGTATATTAACTCAACTCAAAAGTGTTCCTATCCACCTCCTCTGCAATATTTCAATCATTGTAATTGAATTTCGAAACAACCTGTATTAATTTAGCCAAAAGGCGCAATAATTATCGTTAAGATAATGTTTTTACGTGTAAACATTGCATGGCCTGATCTTCTTGTCACGCTCTGTCAATGATTATAAGATGTGTACCGACTTTAACTCTCTGAAAATTTACGATGCTATAGAATTTGAAACAAATAAAAACATATAGTGTGAAATATCTACACTTCCTCATACTCTGAAGTTATTTTAAATAACCATGCAAACTTGTATCAGTTTTTGCCTATTTTAAAGCACGACATGTAATTATGAGCAATCTAAAGAAATGTTTTGTTCAAGAAATAAAGATTCCATAAACAATATTTTTTTCTTTTCTCATTAAGACTAGTTACAGTATATTGTATTCAAAATCCTTAAATCTTGCAAAGGCGGAAATCATAAAGGATGCTTCAATACTGGAAATTTGCAATTGACCCTCAAATTCTGTAGAAAGGAAAACATTCCTGCACTGCGATCTAATACTTGGTACTCATTTATGTAGCCTGATCGAGTTAAGATCCCATGGTATTCCACTCAATCAAGACAACAAATGCAATATTATTGTTATCTCATATTTGTTCAATAAGAGGCGGCTCCGTGCCGCAAGCGGTTAGACGCACGCCTTTCACTAAAGGTGTCCAAAGATCATGACTCTGCAACTCCATGTGGGTTTTGTTGTGGACAAAACGGAGGGAGTCTGGGCAGTTTTTCTTCGGGATTTCTTCCGTTTCCCCCTAACACAAATTTCATTCCACTATTTATTCATACTCATTTCATTCATCTACCCTTATGATGATGCGTCCAGCATCCTTGTTATTCATGGACCTTTAATATAATGGGCTTCATTGCATATCTTCCTTCGGCTCGGCCAGAATCGGACAAGAGTTGTTGAAGAGGAGGAGATTCAATAAGTGGAGGCTAGAATAGATCACATTTATTAGCCTCTAATAAAATACTAGTACCTTTTTAGATATTTCTCTTCAACGGAATATTTTATTGCAAAATATATTATTTGTTTTAGAAGATACGTCAAAGCTTTCTTACGTTATATGTATTAATCAAGCTATCAATAATAGTAATAATAACAATAATAATAATACAAAGTAAAGGAATACATTAACATTTATAACATACATAAAATAAATATTTTAGAAATGTTAAGTTTATTCTAGACAACTTAATTAATATTTCTCTTTTACCTAATGTAGTTAAATCCGTAAGATCCCATCTTCCTCTTCAACATGGTTAAATTATACATATATTAACAATTAAAGAAGAGTGGCGGCTAAAAAATATTGAAATCACATTTGTGTAAAATTTTCACTGTTTAAATTTTAAGGCAGTCTGCATGAATCTAATCTTACAAGAATATTTTATTGCAGAAAAACGAAGCCAGTTAATTTGTATATATATTGGGAAATGGCACTGCAATTTTTATGGAATATGAACGTTTTTACCGTCTCTCTTCAATTATGAAGTATCTGTAGTTAAATTAATAACAAAATACACAATTTATAAGTAATAAGGAAAGTATGAAATATGTTAAAATAATAATAATACTGAAGTTATTACAATTATTGACCTGTCAATCAAAGTACAGAATAAGTAATAATAAAAATATCCCTACTACTTGGTTATATAATTATTTGCCTAATTAAGTGTTCAGTAAATTTATTTTGGAACTATTTTTTGAGTCGGGCAGTCCTTGATATAAAAGAGGGAGGAGAATTTCCCAGACGGGCTGCCGAAAGAAAAATTATTTAATTTACAAAACAAAAAGATATATATGCCTATTATAATATGTAAATAAAATAAAATTGTAGAACTTATTGTAACAGGCTGCACAAAAAAATGAAATTATAAACTATTAAATTATAATTGTATGAAATTAAACACGCCGTAGCGTAGTGATTAAGGCAGTACGCTACAAGCCTGAAGGTCGAGAGTGCGAGTCCCGGTGGGCTACGATTTTTAAACTGACCCAAACCTTCTGGCGGTACTATGACCCTGGGGACGACTCAGCCTATCGGAAATGAGTACCAGTTGCTTGTTCTAGTGGTAAAGGCAGCCGTAACGCAGAGCTGACAATCCGGTTGTCACTAAGTGTCCAGAAGAAGTGGGAGCCTTAAATTCCTACTATCCCAAGGGCCTCTTGAGGTTGTAATGGATCACTTTTCCTTTAATTAATTTTCAGTGTTATTTCTTTTATTTCATAATATAGTTTGACTTCTCTGACATAAAAAATGAAACCTATGTTCTGGGCAATGAAACTGAGTGAATGAACGGTATGCAGTGTTTAGAGTAAAGTATCATATATATACAATATTATATCTTAAAATTTGATAAATTAACCTAGAAGGTATTAAAATTATGTTTTGAAAATCGCTGTGAATATCTATAAAATTAGTATGCACAGATCCTTTCAGTTTCATCTTTACTTAGTTAATTATTTAAATTTGTGGTTTATAATCATTTTTTATTTTATAATGTTTGTATATGTTTGATTATATAATATAGTGATATAAAAAAACAAGACATGAAACAAAACGAAATTTATAAATCAGTGGCTGTCCCCTTACTGTTGTATGGTAGTGAGTTTTGGGTTTTAACTCAAAAAGAAGAGAAGATTATAGAAGCAGCTGAAATGAGATTTCTGTGAAGTGTAGCTGGCTGCAAACTTCTAGATTAAAGGTGAAGATATTAAAAAATTAGCTAAATATTTTTAAACTTTTAGATAAATAAAAGACTATACAAAAATCTGGAAAGAACATGTTCTAAGAATGAAAGATGAACGCATACCAAAAATTATACTTAGTTACAAACCAAAAGGAGACATATGTTAGTAGACCGAAAAAGAGATGGGAACAACCTTTTGAATGAGAATTTATGAGACCGGAACAAGCCACATGGGCTTAATTCGTGATTATTGATGTTGATTACCGGTATATAAAAAATTATATATTTCCTAATACAAAACTGGCTGTCATGTTTAAATTCTGATTATAAGAATTGGACCTAAGTTTGTTAACCAAAATTCTTTGAATCGAATTGTATGCGAGAGTCTTTCATAGCATTAGTGTATTAACTATGTGCATTCCGATGCAATCTCATTTAGCATTTTTATTTTGTTTTTACATATCAGTAAATAAGCAGGTTTTAATGTGCTTAACTTAATCTCTTCCTACACAATCAAGTCCATTTCGAGAGAAGATGGTCGAAGCCTCGTTAGAGTGGGCAGGTTTCACGCATGCGTCAAGTCTTAACAATTGAAAGTGTTGGCGTGAATAAACACAAGTCCACCCACTTGTATAGCATTGTTGGTAGACAGAACTTGGACTTACGTATAAATCGTTGGAATGCCATCTTCAGAACAATGTGTCAAAGTCTAGTTAAGTTGGAACGGCGTATCAAATTTTTCAATTGCAACTATTGTTACGCTAATGAATTATTTTCTGCTGACTTCAGACTCTCAGAAGTTGAGAACAATGAAATGAAATTGACTCCTGGACAAGGATATGTCAAACTTTTTTTTACGTCAATTTTTTTTTCTCTTCAGCTTTCATTCTTTGATTTCTTCTCAAGACATCAGGTCCCCGATCTTTGCTTTTTTATATATATTCTTTGCTTCTTCCCCAATTATGTATCATATGGTCAGTTTATAAGTGAAATAGATCAACATTAACATAACTCCAAAGAAAAAAATCCTCCTGAGCCGGAATTTGAACTCGCAATCTGCAGCTTTATGCTAATATAGTCCTCTTTATTATGAAATATAAATCACCCATTTAAATGACACTGAAGTAATAATACTTGACAAACATGTTGTACAACACATTATACAAATTTATCATCTTCATCTTCACGTTATAGTCTCCATGGCCTGTTCCGGCTAAATATTCCATCTCTTTCTTGGTCTGCCAGGATTTCTTCTCCCTCGTGGTTTGGGCATCCAAGCCTGCTTCGGAAATCTGTTGTTATCCATTCGTTGCAGGTGTTCAGTCCATCGCTTCGTGTAATTACACATTTGATGTATTATTGCAAATTCAGAAGATAATCTACAGAAAGGTCTGTATAAACTTAACAAAATTACGGAAGAATATGGTTTGAAGATATCTACAAAAAAAACAAACATTATGGCATTTCAAGGCGTAGATCCTGTCAGAAGTAAAATTGTACTGGACAATAAAATTTTGGAGCAGGTGAATAATTCTACATATCTAGGATGCAGTATCTCATATGAAGAAGAAAAGGATGTACATGCAAAAATATCTAAATTTTTAAGAATTTTAGGGTTAATAAATTCTATCTTCAAGCCACAGTTAGTCCAAAAGCATTCAAGATTAAAAGTGTATAAAACACTGGCTCTCCCAACTCTTTCGTATGGTAGCGAAGTATGGACGTTGAAACAGAAGGATATACAGAGACTTAGATCTGCTGAAATGAGATACCTTCGGAGGACTGCAGGATACACACTACTAGATCACAAAAAAAATGAAGACATCTAAGAAGAATTACACATGGAACCTTTAGAAAACAAAATTTCTGATTATAAGTCAAGATGGATGCAACATGTTCATCGAATGGAAGATCACAGAATACCCAAACAAATGTTAAGATATCAACCTGCAGGAAGAAGAAGACCAGGACGTCCACTCAAAAGACTTTTGGATGGTGTTTCTCTTGAGGCCGAAACAGGTCAACAAATGGCCTAAATTCGTAAATGTCCTATGATGATGATGATGTATTATTGGCATTATTCCTAGTACTTCTCTTATAGTTTCGTTTCTTATATGATCTAGTCTTGTACATCCCTTAACTGCTCGTTGCAAATGTATATAACTTTAATATAACTTGTTTTGGCTTCATAAATAAAGTTTTCATATTCTTACAGAACAAAGTCCCGCGCCGTAGCCTTGGCGCAGAGCTATGGGACTTGCGCTGGTTCGAGTCTCCATGCGGGAAGAAATTTTCTCATGGTATTTCGGTCAGTATGGGACCGGTGTCCACCCAGCATCGTGAGGCATTTGGGTAGCTACACTAAGTAGCGGCTCCAGGTTGAGAAAACCAGCTATAACGGCTGGGGGGGCTCGACATGCTGACTACATGTCACTCCTACACTGACTGATGCTCGTCTACCTCTGTGATTGACACATGTGGATGTGAGGCCAGCAGCCGGCAGGTAGGCTAAGGAACTTCTAGGCCTGTCGCGCCAGGAGTTTTTTTTTTTTACAGAACAAAAATACTTTGCATCGATACCGGTTATGTAGTTCCTGTCACACCCCACTCCATATGCGAGATTATCTGGTTGAAACTCAGTCGGGACAAGAATCCTGATAAGGCTATATTATCTAGTAGTATATTCCATGTACCGATAGCGCATATACTTTAGGATAGAAAAATCCAAGGTACAAGATTTCCCGAGGAGACGTTAAGTCGTTGGTCCCGAGTCCAAAGATTTGCGGGTTCATAAAATAATCTCAAGCCTAAATTAGTGCCTCTAAGCAAAATTTAACCGACCTTCACCATCCAAGTAATACCTTACTTGTCTATTAGATGGTCTCTCGCCGTAGCCGAGTGGTTAAGGCAAGATGCCTTGGCAAAGAGCTATGAGACTTGCGCTGGTTCCAGTCTCCGTGGGGGGAAGAAATTTTCTCATAGAATTTCGGCCAATACGGGACCGGTGCCTACCCAGCATCGTGAGGAATTTGGGTAGCTACGATAAGTAGCACCTCCAGTTTGAAAAAAAACTAGCTATAACGGCTGGGAAACCGACATGCTGAAAACATGTCATCCCTATACTGGCTGGATGATCGTCTATGTCTGTGATTAACACATGTGGATGTGAGGCCAGCAGCCGGATAGTAGGCCAAGTGCTTCTAGGCCTGTCGCGCCGTGCAGTTTAATTTTAGCCTCTTGCATGTCTCATTGAGGCGCGATGTGATGACCACTTATCATTCGTTAACATCTGTGGGGAAATAAGCTTAGCTAACTCTCGTTAAGGTGTGCACGTGTCCACACGCGGGACATATAGTGTATATATATATATATATATATATACACACAATAAAGAATCTTACATATGGCTTCTTTTGAAAGGAAGAAAATATTCCTTTGATTCCGTATGGTAAATTTATATACTAGCAATCAACACTTTTAAAATTCATATTAAAGCAACCGTTGAGGTTATGTAATAAGATATTACATATAAAATTGTTACCTGGTAGGTCAGTCGTCCTCAACTAAATTAATAAACTTCATTAAAAATAGTTCCAATCTGGAGGCCTTTTAAAATCAGTTAAAATACAGAAGATGAAACATTGATATTGAAAGGCCTCCATATTGGAACTATTTAATGAAGTTTATTAATTTAGTTGACTACTGATCTACCAGGTACCAATTTTATGTTTAATATCTTATTTTATATACTAGAATCTCAAGCATGGAATAAGAGACCTCTGAGAAAAAAGTGTTAGCCTCGATCATATTAATATTGAACTTTGAAGCTATTTTATGGGTATGTAGTAATAGCAATAGTGGAATAGTAACTTTAATGTTTTGTTTAATAACACTCCACAACAAGTCGTGTCATTAGCGTCGCAATTCAGTACTGGGAGTTAATAGTCCGACAAATTTTGCCTAGAGGTATCAGCGAATTCCGAAGGAATCAAGCTACTGAGTTTGTTTTCATGAAAATATTTCTGAAATATTGTTACAGATCTTCACCCACCCTATCTACAAGACACGTAAATGACTATGATCAAAATTTATACAAGTTTAATATATATATATATATATAATAAATATATAGTATATATATATACTAGCTAATACCCGGCGTGCGCTGCTAGTTCAGCCTAAAAATTTGCAATTATTGATAATTGCAAGTCAGATATATTCGAACTTAAATTAAAAAAAATCATTTCCGTAGCTTCGAATTATAGATACTAAAATTGAAAGACCTAAAGCTCCCTCGCATACTCTTAAATAAATGTGAATGTGTTTTTACCACCAGCCGTGCGCTTTTATGCTTGCCCGGGAATCTGTTTATCCCAATCTTCTTATCGTTATTGTGAGTTATCCGTAGAAGATAAACATATGCTGTCGTGGACTTTCTTGTATATTTTTTTTTGGTATTCAATTCTGTGTACAGTACATTAATTTGGTGTACTTGTTATCGTTTAGGCAGCGTAGGCCATTTAAGCGTCAAAATTGGGACTTTATTTCACCTTTTTCACTACAAAGGGTGAAATTTAGGGGTGAAGGGGTTAAGTAGTACAACTCTCTTATAGTCTATGTTCATCCCCGGAATCTGCTGAACATTTTTCAAACGGCCCCATCTCAATCGGATGAACGGTATGACAGAGCACGCTTGCCCGGGAATCTACTTATCCCGATCTTCTTGGCATCGATGAAAAACAAAAATAGTTATTGTGAGTTATACGTAAAAGATAAACATATACTGTCGCGGTTTTTTTTGTGGTGTTTTTTTAGATATTCAATTCTGTGTACATTACAGTAATTTGGTGTATTTGTTATGGTTTAGGCAGCGTAAACCATTTAAGCCTCAAAATAGGGACTTTATTTCACGTTTTTCACTACAAAGGGTGATTTTTAGGGGTGAAGGGGTTGAGTATCACAACTCTCCTTTAGCCTATGTTTATCCCGGGAATCTCCTGAATGTTTTGCAAAAAACCCCATCAAAATCGGATCACGGTATGGGCGCGCATAGAATACGAACGAACAAACAAACAAACAAACAAACATTGATTTTTATATATTGAATAATTATATGCATTTTGTGTGTGTGTGTCCGTTAACCGTTTAACGACCTCAGTTTTTGTTTCACGAAATCAAACTTGGTATATAGCATTTAATAAAATGTAAAGCCAAGTTCGTTAACCAGCAAGATCGGACCATTAGGTGTAAGAGTTCAGCTATAACGAAAATTTAAAAATCGTTCTAGTGGTCGGAATTTTCACCCCATGTGACTAAAACAACATTGTTCGGTACATAGAAAGTTTTGTAAAATTCATAATATTTTTCGGTAGCTCCATGTTTGACAACGATACTCAGTTTATGCTAATAAAATAAACCGAGGGAGATATTAACCAAAAAATCAGCAAAATCCGACCATTAGAAGTGAAAGTTTACCTGAAATCAGTATTAAAAATTGACTCTAGCAACCGCCATGTTTGGTTCGTTGCAGTGTATACCACTCAATTTTATTAACCCTTAAATTAGAATTTATCCTATAATTTCATCATCAATAGTAATTATGCCCGAGGCCAGGTCTTTCACTGCAATGATAGCATTTTCATGCTATGCTTTGCAGCTTTACTAGGGAATTGTAGGTGTGGTAGCTTCCCGTTGTTTTCCACACCGGTGAAGGATGATGATGATGACAATGATAAGGATGATATGATGATGATGACCATATGATTTCGGGAACCGTTTGGGCCTTAAAGTTTTCCTGACATTTGTCTTATGGGTGAGGAAAAACCCCGATAAAAACCTCACCCAGAAAAACTGTCCCGACCGGGGATCGAACCCGGACCCGCTGCTTGACAAGGCAGCACGCTACCTCGAGACCACAGTGGTGGACTGTCCTATAATACAGGCAACATTAATTTAATTTACTTTAAAATGTTAAATAAAGGAATAGAACAATGAATCAGTTCATATTATTTAAATTGGTGTCAAATTATATAATATAATATTATATATATATATATATATATATTTAAATGCCTCAGGTTGTCATTTCGACACCTCTGGTGTTCTCTTCTGGCATGGCATACTTTTAACCCATTTCTGTGTTTGGGGAGCCTGGAAGGTGGGGTTACGCTGCCCCGATGATATGAGAGTTGATGATGATGGTAATGATGCACCAGGAGAGGCCTTAAACCAAACTTAAGCTAATTAGGTGAATATGATATTGATGATAACGATGGCCAGATGGTGTTCGGTGACCGTTTGGGCCTTAAAGTTTCCTGACATTTACATTACATTAAGATTATCAGTTTATTATTTGCAGTTTTCGTATATATGTACTTCACTTTTTCCCCTCCACTCTTTTTTCTACTTAGCCCTCCTTCATTTTAATAACTCCTATGCGACTTAAAAGTCAATGTTCTGGTAACCCCCCTAAAGAGAGAAGGGATAGGAATAATAAGATTTTTATTTTTTTTTCATTATTAATTAAAAAGGTTTGGTTAATAAAAGAGATATGTAAAAAGTACATAATTAGAATAATTGCAAGGGTTAAAAGACCACTCGCTTATGCATTTGCTTTATTTTATTTATTTATCCGTCTGGCTTTTCCTTTTATCAGGCTTGAAAGCAATAGACTGTCCCACCAACTAGTTGCTAGCAAGGAGGTGGCAAGTCCAGCGATGGGGTCTCGAGGTAGCGTGCTGCCTCGTCTCGCAGCAGGCCCGGGTTCGATCCCCGGTCGGGACAGTTTTTCTGGGTGAGGTTTTTATCGGGGTTTTTCCTCACCTGTAAGTCATGTGTCAGGAAAACATTAAGGCCCAAACGGTCCCCGAAATCATATGGCCATCGCAATCATCATCATTCATATCCATCTTAGATTAAGCTTAGGATTAGGGACTCTCTGGTTCACCACTATCATCATCATCATCACCCATCATATCAGAAGCGGGTTACAAGGACGCCATGCCAGGAGAGAACATCAGGAATATCGAAAGACAACCTGGGGCATTTGCAAAAAAAAAAAATTTAACAAATCTTACAGGTAAGGAAAACCCCCGAAAAAACCTCACCCATGAAACTTGTCACGACCGGGGATGGAACTCGGGCCCGCTGCGTGACAAGGCAGCACGCTACTTCGAGACCACATCACACAATAATATGCACATATGTAATAACTGAAGTCAGGATTTTTATGTATTAAAAGGTAAGTAAGATTGCCTATATAGGGAATTTAGAGTTATCATTGTCTCTTATTTTGGTTTCACATACAAACAGTTGAATAGTATTAAGATAAGTAAGATTTCTGACCGTCTTTTATCTTAGTTTCACACACAAACAGTTGAATAATATATCCGATTTTTATTGCAAGCTTAAATGTTATTACGTAATAATCCTGACATTAATAATAACTTACGGTTATGCATATATAATTCGTTTTCTTTGTAATGTGACATTTTTAAATTCGCTGGCATCTGTAATCGAGTTTCACCAATTTAACAAAATAAACGTGTATTGCGAAAATCAGTAAAATGGGTCCATAAGTTCTATTTGCGGAGGAATTCCCTTACTTTACATAGGGTTTTTCATTGTTAGTATTTTATGTGCAATAAATTTACGACATGGACACATGGCTATACTTCCCTTCTGGCCGGTATTGAAATCGCGATCTTCAGAATTAGAGGCGAACATGTTAAGAACTAGTCCACAGGGTTCGACAATATGTAAAATTCATACAAAACAAAGAGTAGATATCAGATATAACAAAACGTAATAAATTATCATACACAACTGGCAGAAATCCAGTTTTACTAAACCACAGTTCAAATCTCTGCTCAGGTATAAATCCTTCACTTAAATAAATCTTTAAAGTGTCTTGTTCTTGATGCAATCACGTTTTGTTGAGACTCGTTCCCTTTCCATAGCAAAGCATCAAGAAAATTTATTGTAAGCGCTTTCACATGATATGGGAATAGGTCAGGTAGACCTGTTCTTTGTATAACGCTTCATTGTATTGTAATGAGACAGGGTGAGAAATATATTACATATTATGCAAACAAACTTCAGCCGCCTCTTTCACTTATAAAATTCACATTAAATCTGTAGCAATAATTAAGAAATTTCATTCTTCGCGGTTTGACAAGTATATTAAATAGCATCATTAACTTAATCAAAGATGAATCAAGTAACAAGAAAAATGAGGTAATTTAGGAGTTAATACCCTGCGGTAACATAGTATTAGCATACAATAAACTTGTATTCAAACTTAATGATTAAATCTAGTAAAAGAAACTGGGCAAGTTACTTTTGGTACATTTACCTCTCTTTATGTGTTCATTTGACCCCTTAATAAAGTATTACATAATAGTACAATATTTATTTTTTAATATAAAGTCCTTGAAATATGAATCCCATTATTATAATGCCTTTTACGATTATTTTATTTATATTCATAATTATTATTAGGGTCCCGCGCCGTAGCCGAGCGGTTAAGGTAGGAAGCCTTGGCGCAGAGCTACGGGACTTGCGCTGGTTCGAGTCTCCATGGGGGAAGAAATTTTCTCATGGTATTTCGGCCAGTATGGGACCGGTGCCCACCCAGCATCGTGAGGCAATTGGGTAGCTACAATAAGTAGCGCTCCAGGTTGAGGAACCAGCTATAACGGCTGGGGGACTCGACATGCTAACCACATGTCACCCCTACACTGGCTGTTGATCATCTACCTCTGTGATTGACACATGTGGATGTGAAGGGCCAGCAGCCGGCTGGTAAAAGGGCAACCGCTGAAAAGTGGAAAGACCTTCAATCACTCGGAATTATTATTAGGTCTATATAAAAGCTTATTCACCGCTGTAGTCTCGAGGTAGCGTGCTGCCTTATCACACAGCGGGGCCGGATTCGATTCCCGATCGGGACAGGCTCCTGGGTGAGGTTTGTTCGGGGTATTTCCTCACCTTAAACCAAATGTCAGGAAGTTAAGGACCCAACGGTCCCCGAAAATCATCATCCTCATCCTTCACCGGTGTGGAAAGCAACGGGAAGCTACCACACCTATATATTCCCTAATAAAGCTGGAAAGCATAGCATAAAAATTATGACTGCAGTGAAAGACCTGCTCTCGGGCAGAATTACTATGGATGGATGGATATAAAAGTTTATGATAGCTAACTTTGGAAAAATGATGGTAAATTGTAAAGTCAATTTTAATCGTCTTTTTACAAGGGCATTTCATAATTTATATTCTGATTCCATGCCCAAAAATGAAAATAGGAAGAAAATTGTCGCCTGGAATTAAAGTTCTAAAGGTATTCGCAGGAATGTTCTTTGTAACAAAAATTATTTATATTACAAAAGCTATAGAACATTGGAAAAGAAAATGTCAAGAATGAGTGTTAACATAGGAGGAGATACGATATATTCAATGCATTTTGCTGACTATCAGTTAATACTAGCAAAGGATTATAAGTAAACTTTTGGAGTAATAGACTTACACAAAATGAGGTTTCACTGATAAGATGGTAAAATCTAATTACATATCTATAGAGGATCAAACTTAAGACTTAATATAGAGAGACAGGATGGAAATTCTTTAACAATTTGAAGATTGTAAGTACTTAGATTTAAACAAGTAGTAAACAAGTTCGTGAAAGAGAATACATTGAGAAATATCAGCAATATAATATTCTAAGTAGCATTCTTTAGGACAAAAAGAATTGCGGAAGTAAAATAAATCGAGATGTAGAACAATAAAAAAAAGCATAGCAACATATGGGTAAAAAATTGCCAGTAGAAGTTTCAAATAAATTCTAAATTATCATCCATATAAATGAACTTTAGGGAATGATCATCTGTAATATAAAAGATTCAAAATTTAAAAAAATGTAACATAAACTAAATGGGAGTAAAAAATTCTATATTGAATTATGTACAAAAAAACTGCACTGGTACGAATATGTGAAAAGGAACGACTACCGAATAAAGTGTTGGAATGGCTGCCGCCCGAAGGGTTAAAGAGAGTGAGAACAAATGTCACAAGGATAAAAACAATGAGAGATACCAGAATGGAGAATTAGAAAAGATTGGAGAAAACATTTATTGTCAGTATATAGAACATTAAGCACCTAAAGAGAATTCATATTGTTAAACCGGATGTATTATTATTATTATTATTATTATTATTATTATTATTATTATTATTATTATTATTATTATTATTATTATTATTACTTTAGATCTAATAATATAAACTTGACTACTTACTTTTGTTATATGCTCTATTTATGTTTTCATTTATCCTCTTAAAAAAGTATTTTATAACACTATAATAAATGATTGGTCTAAATCGCTATTCAATATCCGAAAAATGACTCCGATGTCGATATTGATTACGAAACCAATAGTCCTAAGTCAATGGTTTAATATCAGGCCCATAGAGGATCAAGGAAATTCACTTAATAGGGTGCGATTCAATGTTCTGGCAATGAAAAAATCATAGTGGACTGCATGCAAATAAAATGGCGCTGGTAATGTTTCGAGAATTAGTGATTAATAAAACTTGGAATGTAGTGAGAGAGTAACAGTTTATTTTCTCAATTTAGTACTTCTTTGATTGAGTGGCACACACTGTTCACTGTTTATATGACAAACGATTAATTTGAAAATCCACGATACTAAATTTAAAAGGTGTCTTAACAAAGCTTCACATAGGAGGATCCGTCGATCCTAGAAACCGTCACAAGTGAATACATTTCTTCTCGAAATAACACATTGAACATCGTCAGTTAAGAGAATGGATACACATCACCCTTCTCTCAGAATACACACGAATTCCCATACAATATGATCCACACTATCCAAAAAACATGCCCTATGGCAAACAAGACATTAATCGAATGTACACCATCATGTACGAATCCAAAATTCGAATGACGTAAGAATAACAAAGAGACAATGCCATCACAGTCATATAGAATTGAGTACAATAAAAATCACTGCACACTAGAATGATTACAACAAATTCAAAAAATAACAGATAATGGTATTGCAATCTTTATTGAGTAATACAAAACCCATGCAATAGGACGCATTATTATTTTTTTATTTCATACTATATCTCAAGTGTGTTTTAAGATCTTATAAAATGTCTATAATAATTGGTTTCTCAGTAGATACATGGTTTCTGATCTTTCATTTCCCAAATAATATTAATTTGATTCATTTTAATATGTAAACATATTAACCTATAATTTATTTTATTATTTTTATTCAATACGCCAGGTCGTCATTTCGACATTTCTTGTGTTCTCTCCTGGCATTAGCGTAATTCTAACCCACTTCTGAAGTTGGGGCACCTAGAAGGCGGAGTTACGTTACCCCGGTGATATGATAGACGATAAATGACAATGAAGCGCCAGGAGAGTTCTTAACCTGAATTTAACCTTAACTCCAGATCATGGGCAACCATAAAAATAATTTCCTTTAAGGAAAAATACCTATGGTCTGACCGGGAATCGAACCCTGGACCTCATGAACAGTAGTCAGGATCGCTGACCACTAGCCCAATAGGCTGGTCGCCTATTTATGATCTTGTGTAATTTTTATGTATTCATTTTTTTTCAGTGGTTGAGTGCAATATAGGGCATTATAGTCTTAAGCCTGCCAGTTTAAATACAATATCATTATTTTTATCCTATTTTTTATCCGATGCCCCAGATTGTTATTTAGGCATTTCTGGTGTTCTCTTCTGGTATTGGCGTAATTGTAACTCACTTCTGAGGTTTGGCGCCTGGAAAGCGCTACATCCGATGATATGATGGGTGATTATGGTGTACCAGGAGAATCCTTAATCCTAAATTTAATTTAAGGCTAATATCAATGATGATTATGATGATCATATGATGTTCGGGGACCATTTGGGCCTTAAAGGTTCCTGACATTTATCTTACAAGTGAGGAAAAACCTTACCCAGGAAAATTGTCCCGACCAGGGATCGAACCCGGGCCGCTGTGTGACAAGACTGCAGTGTCCAGTGATGGACTTTTATTATTATTATTATTATTATTATTATTATTATTATTATTATTATTATTATTATTATTATTATTATTATTATTATTATTATTATTATTATGGACTACTGGAGACGTGCTGCAAGAATATCCAGGAAGGATAAAATCAGAAATTCATATATAAAAGAAAAAATGCAGGTACAATATTCAATATTAGATTTTATAAAGAAGAAACAATTAAATTGGTACGGACACATTAGAAGAATGGAAGAAGGAAGACTACCTAAGATAATCATGGATTGGGAACCACAGGGAAGGAAAAAGAAGGGTAGACCAATTATTACGTGGATTCAGGGAATCAATGAAGCTAAGAGGGAATGGGAAATAGAAGAAGATATATGGATGAACAGACAGGAATGGAAAAATGTGTTGAAACAAATGTGTAGTTAACTGTGAACATGAGTACCGGAAAAATGTATATTCATTGTAAACGCCGGAATAATAAAAATAAAAATTATTATTATTATTATTATTATTATTACTATTATATTATTGATATTGTTATTATCACTATTATGAACATCAAATGCTACTTCTGTCAGATATTTCTGTAATACAATATTTCCTTTGAATTTTACTTCAAATTATTTTATTTTTAAAAAGTAGACTATAACATTTTTTTTTAATTTTCTGATGGTCAATCTTTTATCCATTTAACCTCTTGAACAAACCTCAAGCGTCCTATAATATAATGAAGAACACTGTTCTATCCATCTTCAATCGACACGCATAACGCAAAAGAACATAGTAAATACATAGACGCATCTGCTGCAAGAACAAAGGGTCATTCATTCACTAGAGGGGCGTTTCAAATGAAATAGTAACATAAATTGTGTTGGCGGGTAATTTCATTTCTTACGTTGCACCACAATTGTTTCCTTTCATTTTTGTTTTATTTATCTAAATTTACTAGGTACCTCCTATAACAAGAAATATATATTTTTATGACTTTATTAAAGAGATGGATCGAATAACATTATGGTACATTACGTAACGAGCCTGTAGTGGTAGAATTAAGTTACGAATATGTTAATGAAAATGAGCGTATGAGAGATTCATATTTCTCTTACAGCATATTAAACTGTGTAAACTTGTCTTATTTGTAGATAGAATTAAACTCAGTTATTTTCCTAAAATAATAAAAGATAAATAGAAAATTCAAAATTAGGCCTACCATGATAGGCAAGATCCACACGACTTTTTCTTTGTTCGTCCATAACTAAACATGAAAGTTTCAAGGTTTTTTTTACAAATATCATCATCATCATCATCTTCGTTCATGGATTAGGTCTGTTGACCCGTTCCGACTTCAGCCCATCTCTTTCTAGGTCTGCCCACATCTCGGGTGCCTTTAGGTTTGTATTTTGTTATTTGTTTTGGATATCTGTCTTCATTCATTCTGTCTATGTGTTGCTTCCATTTTTGTCTATATGTATCCATTTTATCAGTTATTGCAAATATTTCAAGTTCCTGTCTTATTTCTGTGTTCTTGATTCTGTCTTCCTTAGTGCACCCTTTAACAGATCTCAAAAATTTCATTTCTGCCGCCGTTATCCTACTTAGGTCTTGTTTTTTATGTATCCAGGCTTCTGAACCATAGAGCAGTACCGGTACTGCCAACATTTTATAAAATTTCAGTTGGGTCTCTCTTGTTGTTTTGTTATTTAGTGTTCGTTTTATCGTACCACATATTCCCTGGAATTTTGCTATTTTATTATTATTTATATCATTATCATAATTAAATGAAATGTCACATCCTAGATAATTGAGATGGTTCATCTGTTCTATGATTTTGTTTCCTATTACTATTTTGGATCTGATTTGATTTTTCCCTTGGAATGCCATTACCTTAGTTTTTTTCTATGGATATTTTGAGATTATATTGTTCACATATATTATGTAGTTTAAAAATATTCCTCTGAAGTTCGTCTTCTGTATTTGCTATTATTACCTGGTCATCAGCGTATAATAATGTTTTCAAGTAGTGTGTTTTATCTAATTTTATTCCTTTATTTGTTTCTTCGTTCCATTTTTTTATTATATCATTGATGTATAGGTTAAATAAACTGGAGAGATACTGCATCCTTGATTAACTCCTTGATTAGTATGAATTTTATTTTTACTTACTTCATTTCTAGTTTTTATAACAAAATTTGTGTTCCAGTACAAACTCTTTATAGCTGCTATTAAGTGTTCGGAATTCCTTTTTCTTTTAAAATTGTCCAGAGTTTTCCTCTGTCTACTTTATCAAATGCCTTGACAAATCAATAAAAGCTATGTGTGTTTCTATGTTATATTCTCTTCTTTTGTTTATAAATTCTTTTATCGTAAATATATTATCCATACATGAACGCCCTGGTCTGAATCCACTTTGTTCTTCTGTTAACATTACCTCTGCTATTTGTTTTAACCAAAATGTTAAGATTCTTGAGTATATTTTATAGCCTGCAGTTAAAATGCTTATTCCTCTGTAGTTGTTGCAGTCTTTACGTTCTCCTTTCTTAAAAATAGAATGTACTATTGCTGTTGTCCAGGTTTCTGGTATTGTTGCTTGTTTCCAACATAAATTTATTTTAAAAATGTAAAAATCTCAGTTTAAAAAAAATTCCTCCTCATATTTTATTAATTCCATATTAATTCCGTCTATTCCAGCTGCCTTTCTGTTCTTTGTTGTTTTCAGTACTTCTTCTAATTCTTCCATTGTTATCATATCTATTCCTATCTCACACTCATATATGTTATCTTTAGTTATTTTATTTTCATTATACCACAGTTTTTTATAATGTTCTTCCCATTGTTTCTCCTCAATTGCATTGATCTGTATTGTATCTTTTTCTTGTTTATTTAGATGTTTCATTACTTTATAGGCTATTTTTTGCTGCCCATGTATATCGTATTCTAGTCTGCTTATATATCTATCCCAACTGACTTTGTGTGCTTTCTTAATTTCTCTTTTGGCTATTGCACTTTTATGTTTGTAATCAGTTCTTAATTCTGGTGTTCTATTCTGTAAATATTTGTGATAAGCCTCTTTTTTATCTTTTATTATCCTCTCTAATTCTTCATTCCATATTCTTAAACCCTTCTTGTTATATATTTTATATTTTGTTCCTAATGCCTCATATGCTGCATTATCAATGCTTTCTTTTATATTATCCCATTCTCGGTTTATTTCTTCGGAAGTAGGTTTTAATATTAATTGTTCATTTAGCCTATTCTGATACAGATTTTGTATACTTTTATCTTGTAATAAATGTACTTTGAATGTGGTCTCTTTATTTCTATATTTGTGTTTAGTTTTCTTCCATCTCGCTAATATATTTATTTTTGAGATTACTAAATAGTGATCTGAATAGATGTCACTTCCTCTAAATACTCTCGTATCTGTTAATAATGATGCTTTCTTATTAATTAACACATAATCTATCAGTGAACGAAAACCTCGTGCTGACTATGTGTATTTGTGAATATCTTTTTTCTTATAAAATGTATTTATTTTAAAATCATTAAAAATTGCAAATTGTTTTAATTCTTGTCCATTTTTATTTATAACATTTTCTCCATGGATCCCAATTACATTTGCCACTGGTTTTTTTTACAAATATCTTACCTTCAATTACATGGCATACATTGTGTTGATTTTTGGCAGGGTTTTAGTTTATAAATTTCAATCTTAAAGCAACTATCTTACTTTGTCAGCCTGACACCCGTTGGGAGCAATAAAGCAACACACAATAAAACACAGTAAATTGGCTCAATTGATTAAATATTAAAATCGACGTCAATAGAATTGATTTTATTTAAAATTCAGATTGTTGATTGAGCACTTTGTTAAATTTATATGGGGGATTTAGTTATTCGAAATCAGTCCCGCGCCGTAGCCGAGCGGTTAAGGTAGGAAGCCTTGGCGCAGAGCTACGGGACTTGAGCTGGTTCGAGTCTCCATGGGGGAAGAAATTTCTCATGGTATTTCGGCCAGTATGGGACCGGTGCCCACCCAGCATCGTGAGGCAATTGGGTAGCTACAATAAGTAGCGGCTCCATGTTGAGGAACCAGCTATAACGGCTGGGGGACTCGACGTGCTAACCACATGTCATCCCTACACTGGCTGTTGATCGACCTCTGTGATTAACACATGTGGATGTGAAGGGCCAGCATCCGGCTGGTAAAAGGGCAACCGCTGAAAAGTGGAAAGACCCTCAATCGGAATGATTAATAAAGTACTTAGAGTCTTAATGAAACAGTTTGCAAAATTAAATCAAACAAAGAAATTCGTTATTTCATCAGGAAGGTTTTTGTGGTACCAGGTTTCCTCAACCAAATATATTTTCTTCCAGTTCTCCCAATCTAATCAATATCCTGCTTTATGACTCCTCTTCCACACAATTTAAAATCTGTGATCTTCCTGTCTTCCTCTTTCCTGGTGAGATCTATATTAAGATTTCTGTATTAAATCATTTCTTCTCAACACGTGTCTATACCATTTTAAATATATTCACTCTATATAATAATCTAATCATGTCGTTTCTAGCTTGCATTTACTATCTTGGTATAGTATTTTGATAAGAAAAATACTTCAAATAATAAACAAGATTATTCCTCAGCCTTGATAGGTACCCACACTCTTAACACTAATCAATTGTGACTGGAATTATTACCAATAAAACTAAATATAGGCCTTTATGGTTATACACAGGAAGAGGAGTATGGAACTACTTGTAGAAAAACCAGAGGGAAAGGGCCTAGTAGATAGGCCAAGAATGTGGTGAGAGAATAACGTTAACCATGATTTGAGGGAAGCAGATTATAAAGGGGGCTTTTGTAGTTCAGGATAAGGATGTATGGAGAACTTATGTCCGCTCGGCCATGAACCTGCAGGTTTGACAGTGCCAGTGATTGAATTAATTAATTATTTTTCTTCCTTGATACGCCCACTCTCCAAAAAATATTATGATATAAATTAACAGACTGAGAAATTTCTCATCTTCAGCAATGATCTGAATGAGAGTTTATTTATTTTTTTTACAGCCGAAGGGATTTATAAATTCTTCTATCAAATCTTTTGACATTTATCATCATACTTAAGATGAAAGGTAGACTTCTGTATAACATTTCTCCTTTGTATATTAGAATTTATTAATATATTTTTTTGTCATGTTGTCTCCGGAACTTGTCAACTTGTCAAGTTATTAAAACCTGACATACAACTGTTTGTATAATGCATAAGGTTATATTGTATAAGATATCAGATCGCAACAATGTATAACATTACATAAATATTTTTAATAAAGTTGATCTTGAAGAAGATAAGTCAATAAATTTTTAATAAAGTTGTACGATTCTATGATTTTTAAGGTGCACATTTGTACGTCTTTTCAGACGTATGAATTAACGATATTTCTTACTTACTTTTACTAACTAACTCACTCACTTGCACTATCGAACCCGTAGGTTCATGGTCGCGCGTACATTAAGTTCTCCATACATCCTATAGCAGAATTTTAATATCGTAATAAATATGAAAGTTTAAGTTAATAATTTTATATTTTAAAATTATTTTAATATTTAAATATAACTTAAATAAAGAAAAACATCGAAATAATTAATTGTTGTTCATTGTTGAATAAAAATGTCTCAATAACAATTAAAGAAATTGTATTATATAACAGTCTTTCTAAATAATGCTTTTAAAATTGTGTCTTAAGTCATTGTTGTCTGAAATATAAAGCTTTCTGTTATAACTGTAATAGGAACACCTGCTTAACTTAATATTTTTAAATAAAAATATACTAAATTCTGATTGGATGTTAAAAACAATTAACTTTTTGATTTAACCAATCAAATTTAAACCTGGTATTTAATGGACCATTAACCAATAGAATTTAAATTAAAATCATGTGATGTAATAATGTTCTTTAATATTATAACAGAAATACTCTAGGAGTCTGCATATAACTTTCATCAAAGATAGAAGCTATAACAACTCTCCTGATAAAATGTGAAATTTAATACCAGAAGAGTAATTGATTTCAGACAAGAAAATAATATATTTAATTGACAGTGAAGAATAATATCACTGAAATTTACTTAATCTGCTGGGAACCTACAAAATGAATAAATTTATTACTAGTTCAGTTATTAGTGAGTTTTAAAGCGTTTTCCTATCCTGTGTACCAACTTCGACCTTGAGAAGAGAATCCAGCTCTACCGGAAAATCAAACCCAACCTGAACCAGTAATTCTTATTAATTATTTTTGGACACTAATCCTTCAAAATTGCGCCCACAACGTGGAAAATAATGAAGAACTGACTAAATACTTCTTCAAATTGTCGCCACAACGAGGGGCATAATTAAATACTTCTTCAATCCCTATCCTGAACTAATGTTTTTCAATCATCCCTGTATAATCAACTCCCTCAAATCATAGTTAATAGTATGAATTTTATCACCATTCATTGTTCATTTTATTCTCCCACCTTATTCTTGGTCTACCAACTAAGCGTTTTGCCTCTGTTTTACTACAAGAAGTTTCCATGTCCCTCTTTTTTCATTTCCCTTTCGTGTCATATGCCCTGCCCATCGCAGTCTACGAGACTTAGCTGTTATATATATATATATATATATATATATATATATATATATATATATACAGGGTGTCCCATTCAAATCTCCCACAATTTAATGATAACTAACAAAGTATGCGGAATTATGTAATGAGGCCGGTATTAAACGAAACAAAAACTTAAAGAATTTTCATTGCCACACACTAACACACCTCTATATGTGCACCATTAGTAGCACGAACAATATCAAGTCTGCATTCGATTTCGTGCCACGTTCTGTCCAACTTTCCAATGGTACTGTTGCAATTGTGTCAAGGATACGGGTCGTAAATCATGAAGATCTTGTATTGGAGTCGCAAACACACGGTCTTTTACATACCCCCAGAGGAAGAAGTCCAATGGAGTGATGTACATGGTTTTATGTCATTATTGTCCAACATGCGATCAGATGAATTAACTGCAACAATAAAAAAAGGTCTTTGAGTTTCTCTTTCTTTTATTAGAAACCTCATTTCACAATTCCGCATACTTTGAGAGTTATGATTAATTAAAATGTGGGAGGTTTCAAGGACACGTTGTAGGTATGTCCCTATAAAGATCCTATAGCTCATTATTATGTAGTCTTCTCCATTCACCTGTCTGTTCATTTCTCTTTGGTCAAAAAAATCCTAAAAACTTTACTTACTTACTTACTTACTTACTCACTGGCACTATCGAACCCGTAGGCTCATGGCCGCCCGGACATAAGCTCTCCATACATCCCTAACCTGAGCTAATGCTTTCCAATCATTCTTGTATAATCTATTTCCCTCAAATCATAGTTAATGTTTTTCTCCCACCTCATTCTTGGTCTACCAACTGGGCGTTTTCCCTCTGGCTTTCCTACAAGAAGCTTCCATGCAAGTCTTTCATTCCCCATACGTGCAAAATGCCCTGCCCATCGCAGTCTACGAGACTTAACTGTTCTTATTATATCTGGCTTCCTATAAAGACCATGTAGTTCATTGTTAAGTAGTCTTCTCCATTCACCTGTCTGTTCATCTCTCTTTAGTCCAAAAATTTTCCTAAGAACTTTATTCTCAAATACTTGTAATCTCCTTTCCTCCCTTAAAGTAAGAGTCCATGTTTCGCACCCATATAATATAACTGGTAGAATAATAGTGTTTTATATTTTTCAGTTTTACGTTTTTTGAAAGGAGTTGGGACATCAAGAATCTCTGCAATGCATAATAGCACGCATTTCCAGAATTGAGCCTATGTTTAATTTCTTTGTGCATATCATTCCTATTTGTGATTATTGTTCCTAGGTATTTGAATTCAGCCACTTCCTCAAAATTTCCCTCATTTGTCATTAGCTGTCCATTTCCATTATATAATGAATGTCAGTTCATCCTAAAAACGTTATTCTCAAATATTCCTAATATTTTCTCCTCCTTTATAGTAACAGTCCATGTTTCGCATCCATGTAATATAACTTGGAAAATAACAGTTTTATATACTTTCACTTTAACTGTTTTTGAGAGGGATGCCAAGAGTCCCTGCCTGCAATGCATAATAGCACAATATTAATACTAGAGAACATTTATATAACACGCTCTTTTGCAGCTAAAGTACTTGGAGTAGGAATTCAAAGCTGGGCGTGAAAGACTCGACAAATTAATCAGAGGTCTGTTATTTCAGACTTTTACGTGCCATGACTCAACTCTTTACTTCCCTTCTGAAGAATACATAATCAGGATTGTACTTCTTCTTCTTCCTTTCCAGGATTAGGCCAATGCGACCTGTTCCGGTCTCAGCTCCATCGTTTCCTTGGCCGTCCCAAAGATCTTTTTCCATGTGGTTTATACGTGTTGATCTTTTTGTCTAAATGTTCTTTCCATTGATATTTGTGCTCTTCTATCAACTATTGAAAATATCTCTAGTTCATTTCTTATTGATTCATTGTGTAATCTATCCAGCGTGTACATCATTTTACGGATCTTAAAATTTTCATTTCAGTGGCTTGAATGTATGAGATATATTTTTTGTAATTACCCAAGATTCAGATCTATATAAAAGAACAGGAACAGCCATAATTTTATGAAACCTGAGCTGAGTTTCTCTTCGAGTCTTTCGTAGGGTTCTTCTTATGGTGCCACACATCATTTGATGTCGGTTTAATTTATTATATATATATCCCAATCGTAGCTATATGTTATATCTGAAAATCAGGATTGTACGCTCCATAAAATCCATCAAGCCAGGTCGAAATGAACCTGCAAATCTCGACCTGATGTGAGTATGGTAACTACTTGTCCTTCGGAACCAACTGCAATATTAACGACTTAGTTTGTTTAACAACATAAAGATCAGGAGTAGATTACAGTGATCTAGTGGCTCATTTATGTATCCGGAATTCCCAAATTCAAGCCCATTTCTTGTAGCTGGTATTTTTTATGAGTATGACTTCCTTCGGAAAGGTAAAAAGTCGTGAGACCGGATTTGCATACTATCAGCACATAAAATGATCTCCTAGAAAAAAAAAAGACAAAATTGTCTCTTATGCAAATTATAAATTACTAGCATTCATGTTCAATAACTTGGCAGTAAAACAAATTAATAGCACATTTGAACAAACTCAGTGCCGATATTAAATTAGGCCTACTTCAACTGTTGTTTTCCACAAATTATATATATATATGGTCCACCGCTGTGGTCTCGATGTTGCGTGCTGTCTTGTCATACAGCGGGCCCGGGTTCGCTCCCTGGTCGGGACAAGCTTCCTGGGTGAGGTTTTTTTTCGGGGTTTTTCCTCACCTATAAGACAAATGTCAGGAAGCTTAGGGTCCAACGGTCCCCGAAAATCATCCGGCCATCTGCAAAGCATAGCATGAAAAATGCTATGATTGCAGTGAAAGACCTGCCCTCGGGCAGAATTACAATGGATGGATATATATATTCTAAATCGTTCCACTGTTAAGATATTCATTTAAATAACTAATTTACTGGCTCTTTCGGAACCGTAGGTTCATGACCGCGCAGACATAAGCTCTCCATACATCCCTATCTTGAGGTGATAATATAATTGAGAAATGTGGGTAACTTCAACAAGTAGCGGCTCCAAGTTGGGAAAACGTGTGGACTCGACATGCTAACCACATGTCACTCCTACACTGACTACTTGGTCGACTAAATCCGTAAGTAACACATGTGGATGTGAGGTCAGCAGGCGAATGGTAGGCCAAGGGCTTGTCACACAATTGCGTTATAAAAAGTATCGGATTAAAATATTAAATAATTTACTATTTTCCGTGGTACATTAAAGAGAATCGGTAAATACTGTAGGCCTATACCAAGGACTAGCACCACAGGATAACAGAAGTGTGCAAAAACTACCTAGAGTTGGTGATGGTGAATGAGTGGTTACCATGCTCGCCTTTGATCCCATGGTTCGCGAGTTCAAACCAAGTCAGGGTCGACGGATTTTTCAAGGCGTAAATATCTTGAGAATGAATTCCTTCTGAAGGGAACTAACGCCGATATCGCGTATCGTGGATTTATGGCATGTAAAGAACGCCAGCCTAAAAGAGGCCTCTGAACAAAATATTCCTCATTTCACGCCCAGATATTAATTTCAACGCCAATAACCTTGCTATTAAAGAATGTCGTTAAATAAAATAGCCTATTAACAAATCTACACTAGTAAATTTTAAAATATGAAATTAAGTATCTGATAAAATAAATTTTAAAACTATTGATTAAATCTACACTAGAATAATGCCTAGTATGAGCTTTAGTGATAGGTCCATTTTGAGTATTCTGCGAGTATATGTGAGGGCGCCCTGAGGTATCATGACCTGGCAAAGGGGTCAAGGCACAGTGGAGGTGTGGGAACATGCCTCACTGCTCCTCTCGATCATCATATATTCAGATATGCCGCACGCTATGCTCTCTAGCACCAAATTGCGAGTAAATACCAGTTACATTAACAAGCGCATTTAAAATGAAATCTAAGCACGGAGTACTGCGTTCTAAGGCAAATCACATCTCTTAATTACGGTGGCCTCGTTCAAGTCTCTCGTCTCTATTTAAATGTTTATGATCTTTCAGCAATAGAATGTAATCTATAGTACCGCGTTAACAGGTCATGAAGGTTCACGGAAGCAAGGATACAACAATTCGCCAATTTATAAATACGACTTTGGTATAGTGTATGAATTTATAGTGCATCCATAGATGAATTTATAAAATTTATAATGGATCCATAGACCTGACGGCCGCGGTGGTTATACTACTTGCCTCTGGTCTTCCTTGCCTCTGGTCCCGAGGGTCGCGGGTACAAACCCGGCCGCGGTCGATGGATTTTTTCAGGTTGGAAAAATCCAAGGAGCAAGTCCTCTGGGTGTGACTTTATGTTGTAGGTTCCGAGTCTGAAGATTTTCAGGCACGTAAAAGATCCTTAAGACTGAACAAAGAGGCCTCTAAGCAAATTTTACCGATCTCAAACGTCCTAGTAATACCTTATTTGTCTGCTAGATGTCTCATTGAGTCGGTGTGTTGACCGCATGCCACTCATGACATATTTGGGCAAATAATGCAACTAAAATTAACTTTATCTATTAACTCCTGACTAAGGAGAGGCTCTGGCTCAACAATGGTCATTAATCACTCACTAAATCAGATAGACTTGCAATATACCTAAAACTTTTATTTTTAAATTGAGTAATATTTGATTTAGAATACATCTACATTGTAATCTCAATTGGTTGTATTAAGATCTGCAGAATATTATTTTATTTCATTGTGTTATTTAAACCAGTTGTTCCTATTTTCTATTTATCATAGTAAGAATTATATCTGTGTGGTCTCTGTGGTCTCGGGGTAACATCGTTGCCCAGTATGCAGCGGGTTCGGGTTCGATCCCATTGGGGCAAATTACCTGGGTGATGTTTTTTGGGCTTTTCCTCACCTGTAAGACAAATATTTGGAAACTTAAATGCCCAAATGATCCCAGAACATCACTTGGCTGTCACAATCATCCGCATCATTTATCCTTATTGTATGACTGAATAGTGTGTGTTTTGTATTCGTTCGTGTTGTCTCAGATGTGGTCCTGTTATTGAGCTGATCACTCATCCGGGGAGGCTCTCCATGTCCTTTTGTGATAAAAAAGTAAGTGTGTAATCCAGAATTTGAAACCCAACAGGAAGTGTCCCTTTAAGGTCCAGGCAGCGCGGCGTAGGATTATGAACCCACGTGATATAATGGTGCTCTTTTCTGGTATTACATAACCAAGTTAATTTAGTTAATCATGCTTACTTCGCTACATATATCAGCTCGTCACATAGTGCGATCAGTAGAGCACTGGACAGCAGCCGCGGGGATTTCACTATACACTGCTGACGTATTCGCGATGGAGAACGGACAGCGTAGGATCGAGGTGATACAACCACACACATTTTCGTAACTATTTTACAAATTGTCGTACTTACTAACTTTATTGAAGCAGGTGCTGGAACTGTTCACCTTCGTTGCCCATACATTTTAACACCTCTTTATAAAATTTGTTGTACATACCATGGACTGTTGACTGTTGAATTTTTACATCCGGAAATCGTGTTTCAAAAAGTCTTTGTACTTGGCTGGCAGACTGAGTTAACAAATATTGATCATAAATAAATACACATTATTCAGTAGAAAAATTATTAGCCAATATACAGTTTACACTTCACACTTATACACGCGTCATTCAGTTTACACTTATACACGCATGTTCTATAATATACAAATTTTAAAATTGAAATAACTTATACACACGCCATTCAGTATACAAGGAAAAGCGAACGAGCAACTTATGCACTCGAAGCACACAATCTGACTGCGACCGTGAATGCGTTTGAAGTGCTTGTATAATGCTGAGTCTGCGCACATTTCAAATCCCGTGTTTGCTCGTGTAAGCCTTCGTCGCCGCACAGCAGAAACCCAGCTGTCCTGTCCAATGCTATACTGATCGCACTGTAATAGGCAAATAAGGTATTATTTGAATGGAAGCGGGCGATTAAATTTTGCTCAAATGCTCTAATTTAGGCTTGAGATTATTTAACGAGCTCTAAAATCTTTAAACTTGGGACCCACGGATTAAAGTCCCTCCCGAAGGGTTTGTCACTTGTATTTTTCCATCCTAAAAAATCGATTGATTGGGGTCGGATTTGAACTCTCAACCCTCGTGACCAGAGACCAGGAACTTAACTCATTGACCACAGATGCCAATAAATAGATAATTTATTTCCACAAATCAAATTATGGCATCATCATAATTTCCTTTCGCACCTAGCTGCAGCATAAGGCCTTAATAAAATTTCTCCATTTAGCTCTATCGTCTGCCAACCTCTTCACTTCTAACCAAGTAATTCCCATTTCACGTATTTCTCCTTCAATAGTCCACTACCAAGTTATTTTTGGTCTTTCTCTCCTCCTTGAACCTTGAGGATTCCAGTCCAGTGCGCATCTTTCTTGCAGTTTGAGGTTTACGAAGAGTATGTCCAATCCAACACCATTTTCTTTCCATTGTTTGTTTTTCAATTGCCATAGAATACATTAAATAAATTGTAAAATAAAATACAGAAAGCTAAATAATTATGTTCATACAAGTTAAAAATCATTGACACTTTACAACAGGTTAGCGATCAATGTAGTTGCTATAAATAAGTTGTAGGTTCTATAAATAAGAAATTATGAACAAGTTTTCCTGACCTTCCGCATTGCACTTGTTCAATGTGACGTGTGACATGAGAGTATGAAATAATTGCAACTACAAAATCGGAATTTAATCGATTAATAAGGAAGTATAAAAACAATTACCACTACTGTGGTCTAGCAATAATGTCGCTGCCTCCCATGGAGCGGAACCGCGTTCGCTTACCGGTGGGATTCAATTTCTGGTTGAGGTTCTCAGGTTTTCCTCAACTATAATAGTCTTTCTCATGATTTATAAATCAATCGTGTTCATAATAAATTAACTTTGTCATAGTTCGATATCTAAGATTAGAGTTAGCATCAGATTCTCAGCCTTAGTGTATTTAATTAACTACAAACAAGTCATTGGCGTCGCATTTCAAATCAAGGGTGAAAGACTCTACAAATTTTACTAGAGGACTTTTATTTTACGCTTGAGCTTTTTTTACGTGCCATAAATGTACGACTCTGGATCCAAGGTTTTAGTTTACTATCGAAGGAAGTCATTCTCAGGATTTTTATGATCTTCAAAATCATTCACCCATCTGGTTTGAACTCGCGAACCTCGAAACCTGAATCAACTATTGTAACCACTCCACTGGCTATGAAGTGATTAGTTTGATTAGAATCCGTGAATACAAATTAATGGTAGGACGAGAGAAAACGCCGAACTTCACAAACTATTACTACAATAACTTCTGTAGAAAAGTAGCGATATGATCATTATAGTTAAATAAAATAATAAGAAAAAGTTTGTCACGCAGAAACTGCTAAACTAAGTAAAGTCCATAACAAATCTGATTTCTAGTCCTACTTTCATAGTTTATGACATATATATTTATTTTGTAGATTAAATCTTATGTATTCAATTGCGTTGTAAGAAAACAAACATGGTTGGAGTTAACCCGATTTTTAAATGACAGCTTTCAGGTGTACACCTACATATAAACGGTCGAATTTCCCTGATTTTTTTTGAGAATGGTTTCCTCTTTTTTATCGAGTTACGTTGCAGATAATCGAAAATTGCAATTTTCAAATTTTCACTTCTGGTGAACCACCATTCCCAGTAGTCTGATATTGCTGGTTAACGAACTCGACTTTACTTTTGTTAATTGATGGCTTTGCATTTGCCGAGTTTGGTACCGAAAAAATATATAATCATCATGAACTAATTTAGGTTTAGGTCGTTTGAGCTTTTTCCTATGAGATCTCAAGATGTGGTTGGTCAGTCCATCTTAATTTTAGTATTCCTGTATCTCTAAGTTCTTTAGGTTGATACTGCAATGCTAATTTAGGAAAGTGAAATGGATTCTTTATTTGGACATGTGTTAGCAATTGTTTTGATAATTCTGAATTTCTTCAATTATATTTTGAACTTTTAACTTTTCGCGTATTTGTGTGTTTCTTTGCTTGTCCATTATATAGGCTATATTCATCTACAATGGCATAACAGCCGTAAAGAAGTGATCCCACAACAGGCCCGGAGGCCCTTGGGGTAGTAGGAGGTTAAGGCTACCACTTTTACTAGACAATCGGCACTTTATGTCAGCCTGGTTGTCAGTCCTGTGTGACGGCCGCCTTTACCCCCAGAACAAGCATCTGATACTCATTTCCGTTAGAGGCTGAGTCGACCCCAGGGCCATAGTGCCGCCAGAGGGTTTGGGTTAGTTTAAAAATCCTGACCCCAACGGGACTTGAACCCTCGACCCTCCGGCTACAGCCATGCTATGTATAATTTATCATAATTATTTTTGTATGTATGATTTAACCCTGGTGAAGTGGAAGAGAAGACCTTACGGTCTTAACTCCATCAGGTATAATAAATAAATGAATAATAGTCCAATGTTGGGCCTTAGTCTCTTCTTTGTTAGGAGTTACTGGGCCAAGTTAATTTAGTTACGCTTATTTTCCTAAATATGTCAGGAATAGTATGCCGTCAACCTTCCGACCCAACGAGACATCTAGTAGGCAACTAGGGTATTACTAGGATTAAGAAGGTCGGTAAATTTTCCTTAGAGGACTTTTTATTCAGGTTCTTTTACGAGCCTGAAAAATCTTCAGACTCAGGAACCATGGCTTAAAGTCCCTCCAGGAGGACTTGCTTCTTGGATTTTTCCATCCTAAAAAATACATATATCCTAGCCGGGTTTGAATCTCCGACATCGGGACCAGAGATAACAAACATAACCACTAGTCCACCGATGCATAGTCATTATATATATTTATTTTTGTAAGCCGATGTTTCCCTTAACAGAGATTTAGGCGCTCTCCCGCTACAGGGAAGAATTTGAACCATATTAATTTAGTTATACTTGTTTTCGTATAAATGTAATTTGAGTGGTCCGTGGTCAGCGTTTCACCTCATACTGAGATCTAGGAAACCACGGTAGTACTAGGACGGGAAAATTCGGTAAATTTTGCTTAGAGACCTTTTCATTCAGGCTTTGTTACAAGTAAATTTCTGCATTTAGCGGGTTCAAATCACGATTCAGGCATTAATTTTTCTATTCATGACTTATATATACCCATCCATAGTAATTCTGCCCGAAGGCAGGTCTTTCACTATAATCATAGCATTTTCATGCTATTCTTTACAGCTTTACTATGGAAATTGTAGGTGTGGTAGCTTCCCGTTGCTTTCCACACCGGTGAAGGATGATGATGATGATAATGATAAGGATGATGATGATGATGGCCATATGATTTCGGGGACTATATATATATATATAGTGTCTCAAGGTACTGTGCTGCCTGTCACGCAGCCGGCCCGTGTTCGATCTCCGGTCGGGAAAGTTTTTCTGGGTGAGGTTTTTATCGGGGTTTTTCCTCACCTGTAAGATAAATGTCAGGAAACTTTAAGGCCCAAACGGTCCCCGATTACCATCTGGCCATCATTATCATTAATATTATATTCGCCTAATTAGCTTAAGTTTAGTTTAAGACCTCTCCTGGCGCATTATTACCATCATCATCAACTCTCATATCATCGGGACAGCGAGCTGCAGCCTAAACCTGCCTTCCAGGCGCCCTACCTCAGAAGTGGGTTACAAGTACGCCATGCCAGGAGAGAACACCAGAAATGTCGAAATGATAACCTGGGGCATTTGAAAAAAAGATGTATATAATGTTTTCATGGGTAAAATAATAGCTTCATTCCTTCGGAATTCAATAATAAAAACAAAAATACAAGTTGTATGCTCATGGTGTAAACTTGGTTAAAACTTAAAATCTGAACTAGGTTTAACCACTTTACTACAAATTTAGAAGTTATCTGTAAAAGATAGCAATAGCTTTCAAATTGTTAGTAGCAAAATTTCAGTGTAGTTGTGCAAAAATTTAGATATGCTATGAAGATTGCAAAAAAAGCTGGACAATAGAAAAGCCATGTCTGGCTCAAGCCAAGACATGATAATGATTGGGTATGTAACTTGCATTCAAAAGCAAACAATTGAATTGAATGTAGATGTGTTGCTGTTGTTTTTAAAATGCTACGTATCAATCACGTTGCTTCTTTTGTTTTATCCCAAAGTATGTTATTAAGTATTATGAAACCAAATCTCCACATAATGATTTCCTGAAATGAATAGTCATTTATCGTATACTTCGTTCACAATATCAGCGTATTTAAATCATATAATGTAATTACGAAACTCAGGCAGAATCTGTTTCTCTTAAATTTCTATCAAGATTATAAACTTATGAGTCGTTGCTGAAGATGAAACCACCTAGGTTTTGAAACCGGTTTAATTAGAAGACTGGATATGAAGTATGGTATAAAGAATTTAATTTAAATCTTAACTGAATAAGAACCTAATATTATCAGTACCATTGTACAGAATCTTCTTCTTCTTAAACTTAATTTGTAGGATTTTCATCCTGTTTATTTCAAAAATCACTCCTCGGAGGAAGACGTACTGGTTCCGTCTTTCATCCGAGGCTTGATCCTTGGGACTGCGAGCAATATATAAGATACACCTTGAAGTAGGTTGCTAGCCCGTTTTCATGGCGGCTTTATTATTCGTGGTTTCTACCCTAGGCCGACTGCCTTCACCCAGCTCCAGACCTCAGCCTGCCCCGTTTTATTTCGGAGTTGTCTCTCCTAGATGGGTTATTTTGCAGGACTAACGAACCATATCCGCCCGTTATTGTACAGAATGTACAGAAAAATAAATGGCTCCGAAAACAAAAGAAACAACAGAAGAACTTAAAATCAATAACTGCTATACAGCATCAGATGGGAATTCTGACGAATGAATTCAAGTACGAAGGAACAATAATTACAAATAGGAATGATATGTACAAAGAAATTAAACATAGGTTAAATTCTGGAAATGCGTGCTATTAAACATTACAGGGACTCTTGCCATCCCAACTTCTTTAAAAAAAAAGTTGAACTGAAAATATATAAAGCTGTTATTCTCCCAGTTATATGGATGCGAAACATTGATTTTTACTTTAAAGGTGGAGAAAAGAGTACGAGTACTTGGGAATAAAGTTCTTAGGGAAATGTTTGGACCAAAGAGAGTTGAACAGGCAAATGGAGAAGACTTCATAACAATGAGCTACATTATTTTTATAGGAAACCAGATATATTAAGAATAGTTAAGTCTCGTAGACTGCAATGTTCAGGACATGTGGCAGAACTAGGGAATGAAAGAGGGGCATGAAGTGTCTTGTAGGAAAACCAGAAGGAAAACACCCAGTTGATAAATCAGGGATGAAGTGGGAAAATAAGATTAACCATGATTTGAGGGAAGTTTTATACAGGGGATGGTTGGAAAACGTAAACTCAGGATAGGAGTGTGTGAAGAGCTTATGTCCGCGCGGCCGTGAACCAACGGGTTCGATAGTGCCAGTAAGTTGGTTAGTTAGTTAGTTAATACAATGTCAGAAATATCGAAAGTGGTTCCACAGTTCGTAATTTCTAAAATAAGATGGTTACCGCGTAAGATTGTCCCAAAGGGAGTAATTAGAGAATTAAAGAAAAATTATTTAATTAATTAATTGATCAAATTACATACTATACGATCACTTTTGACGCTACTCTATGTATATTGCAATGACTGAAAATGTTTTCATAAGTAATGCCACGAGTGATTTCCAAATTATCGAATTTATCTAGAGGATTTGAAAACCAAGAGTGGCGTTTGTTAGGACTATTTAACGAATAAAATTATGCTGTTTACTCAAAAGTCATTATTTAAATATAGTTACCTGTATTTATATATTTAATGAAAACGGCGATGTTTGAAAACAAATCATAAATGTGAGGTTATGTATATTCACAGCAACTTGATCATATTATTTATTGCCAAATAGGATCGCAATGTTGCAAGAATGCACCCTAGTGGAGAAGTAATGAAACATATCAAACTGTATATTATAATCAACATTATAGATTATTAATTTATTTTTTTAGTAAACAATGCAGTAAAATCAGTTCATTGTTTGTTATTTTCAATGTATTTGTTGGAGAAAAATAATGTTCTGAGCTCTTCAGAATATTAAAAAAAAGGATGAGCTTTCTTTATCACAAAAGCAGGAGCTAATAAAGAAAAATCGATAAAGAGGGAGGTGAAACACGGCTGTTATTGGTTGTAGAATACAAAATTCATTGAAACATGATTGGTCATTGACTATCATTTCGGACATGAGTTAAATAGTCACTGAAAACGTTTTTGAAATTCTGGCCTCAACTACGATTCCATCATAAACTTCTCAATTCATCCGTAAAACAATTTTAACCCTTGTAGCGTAAATAAGTGCTCTATCTCTTCAACAATAATTTGATACAACAGTAACAATGGAATATGAAAAATAGTCACTGAAAACAAAATCACAAGCGTGTGAATCTCGCTTTAATTTAAGTTTATAATGGAACAAACAAAAAACAAACGATTCCTTATAATGGTTTCAATAAGGGAAAAAAGTGAAGGCTGAATCGATGCGTTTACAGTGCTGTGAGACAACTCACACCTATTACACGTTATATAGTACAAGGCCTGAGCATAGCAGTGTCCTGTACGCTATTATACAATGCTTATTGTTCCAAGTTTGCCGCTGGAAGAGTACATTACCTCATTTTTCATTGTCTCTTTTCTTCAGTACAGTTTGCATGTAACGCAGCAATTTCTTTGTGTATATGCAAGGCCTCGATAACGATTCGAACGATGGGGAGACAAAGGTATTGAATCAGATTTATGATCCAATCAAAGTTCAAAATTGATGGAGAATTCGGGATAATCTAGAAATTAAGAAACAAAAAACTAACATTATTACTCATAGGCCTATTAAGGAGAGTTTGAAACGCGTGTCCCAGTAACGTTAAAAAAATCAAACTTATGTCCTTTTAAAGTGTATGCATTCGTATTTTAATATTCACTGATCTACTCTCATGAAGATTCTTCCATTCAAAAGCAAGATAATATATTATAGTGCATACAATTAGTAATAATAATAATAATAATAATAATAATAATAATAATAATAATATAATAATAATAGTTTATTTTACCTTTTGGAAGACTGTAAAATAGTTTTAGCACGATAGTGCCTTCTGTCGTACTTACAGAAATGGCGACCATTATTGAAAGTTCAATTTACCTAAATAAATCTATAAATAACTAAATAACTATACTGTAATATTACAAATTACCTACCTAGGGCGGGAAGTTAAACCACTGACTTTCATGCATACTACGTATAATGTATATACAAAAATATATCCAAAAGGTAGTGTTAATATACGTTATATGAAACACCTGTATTTTAAATGAACTGAACTTTATTTGAAACAATATAAAACAAATTTGTACTTAATATAAAATTATAGAATATTCACCTGAAAGGTCCGTCTCCTCAACTTAATTATCATTTAACTGTAGCGCTTTCGGGACTTGTCCCATCATCGGCAGGATTCAAAACTGGTGTTTCACTGAAGATCTGGTAGAGGGGGTTGCATGTATTTGGTTCGTTTTCGTTTATCAGGCTGTCGTTGTGAGCTGCTTTCATGATTTCCATCTCTTCGAGTACGTTTATCTTCGCTGGATTATTTTCTCTGTGCATTACTGTTAGGGTGTTTTCAATATGTAACATGCGATGTCCTTCATGGATGACGTATTTGCATAGCTTGATTTACCTTCTGCGTGAATGAAGTCTCGAAAATGTTCTTTGAATCTGATGTTAAAACTCCTGTTTGTCCTTCCTATATAAAATTTGTTGCAGTCCTTACATGTCAGTTTATAAACTCCTTTGCTGTTGAAAATGTTATTTTCTTCAATGTTATTGTTTATTATGTTGTTTAATTTGTTATTGGTTCTGTATGCTATTTTTACGTTTTTATCGGCTTTCTTTAGTGCATTGGCTAAATTGGTTCTGTATGCTATTTTTACGTTTTTATCGGCTTTCTTTAGTGCATTGGCTAATTAGCCAATGCACTAAAGAAAGCCGATAAAAACGTAAAAATAGCATACAGAACCAATAACAAATTAAACAACATAATAAACAATAACATTGAAGAAAATAACATTTTCAACAGCAAAGGAGTTTATAAACTGACATGTAAGGACTGCAACAAATTTTATATAGGAAGGACAAACAGGAGTTTTAACATCAGATTCAAAGAACATTTTCGAGACTTCATTCACGCAGAAGGTAAATCAAGCTATGCAAAACACGTCATCCATGAAGGACATCGCATGTTAAATATTGAAAACACCCTAACAGTAATGCACAGAGAAAATAATCCAGCGAAGATAAACGTACTCGAAGAGATGGAAATCATGAAAGCAGCTCACAACGACAGCCTGATAAACGAAAACGAACCAAATACATGCAACCCCCTCTACCAGATCTTCAGTGAAACACCAGTTTTGAATCCTGCCGATGATGGGACAAGTCCCGAAAGCGCTACAGTTAAATGATAATTAAGTTGAGGAGACGGACCTTTCAGGTGAATATTCTATAATTTTATATTAATTTTGAATAAACCTCAACGGAACACATCATGAATCTTATAAAAGTTAAATTTGTACTTGCCGCCATTTTGTTTCTGAATGGTGTTATGGCCTGCTGTAGTCTCAACTAAATTATTTTCAGTATTTACCGTATACACATTGGTTAGATTGCTATCGCCAGTCAGTTGTTTATAATTAACGCAAATATTCCCAACAAAGATATTATTTTGCTATTAGTAATTATTTTCAAAACACCATCGTGCAAAAAAAAAATGTACAATACAGGTTCGTGAACTGTTTTACAGAATCTCGGAAATTAAAAATCTCGCAATCGCATTTTAATAGCCTATTTCCCACTTTACCAGGGCACTTTTTTTGTTTTCAAAGCCACCACATTGTCAAGATTATAAACATGTTTTGAGTTATTATGACTCATATTATTATTACAAAACACACACACACACACACTATGCTAAAAGACCAAACAAATCAAAGCCGGATAGAAAAAAAATCATAATGATTTGTTTTTCTTATCTACCTGCATTTATATTCTGATAGTAATGTTTATTTCTATTCTAATGGAAGATAAAGGTAAAGTGATACTACTACAGGCCATAGAAGACCCTTGGGATAGTAGAGATTAAGGCTATCACTTTTTCTAGACAATCGGCACTTGGTGTCAGCCGGGTTGTCAGCCTTGCGTGACGGCCGCCTTTACCCCGAGAATAACTGTCTGATACTTATTTTCTAATGGTAGGATCAAGTACTAAATATTTCATGTAAATCTGACTATTGCTGCTATATCTTTTGGAGCCACCTTTTGAGATCAAAGTTCTATGCTACCGCCTAGCTGAGAATATTCCAGTAACAAACCAGTGCAATGCCAGTTTGAGGGCTAAGATAAAGCCATTTTATTGAAGGTCTGAGGTTACGAGGATGAGGGCTGATCAGGCCTATCGCGCCACAACAGTGACAGATGAAATGAAATGAAACGAAATGGATGGCACTAGTATAGAGAAGTGGTGGAATGAAATTTTTGGCAGGGAAAAACGGAAAAAAAAGAGAAAAGTCTGATCTGGCTTCCATTCTTCCAACACGAACCCCACATGGATTGAAGGAGACGCGAACTCGGGACTCAGAGGTGGAGGGCGAATGTCTAACGACTTGCACCATGGAACTCCCAGAATATCTCCAAAATCTGAGTTTACTTTGATTATACTGAGCAACAAATAATAAACTTTTTTTTGTCTCAGAAAGAAAAATATGTGATTCTGATAGTATTTTTCTCCTGAATTCAAATATGATATCGGTTTTTCTCCATCATGCAAGGTTTCCGAGAGACAGGCATTTATAATTTCAAACACTTCAATATTTTCTACATTCGTAACTACACAATATTCGAAGTAAGAAATTACTATTTTCTGTCATATTTCGCCTGTGGAGCATCCCTCTTGATGGTCCAACAATAATCGGCCAGCATATTAGGATTCCATTTGTCTTGATATCTCTTTTCCATAGCTGAAATCTTCTGAGTTAGCTCATTTGGTTTTATTTTACAATGGACAAATGGACGAAAAAAGTTTATTAAAACAATTATTATTTAAATCCGTTAATTGAAATTGAAATAAAAAAAACTGTGGGTGATGGAGAAATTCCGAATACATAATTGGAAACACGATAAAACCTGCATTAAGTTGAACTATTGGTACTCATGAGACAAAAATCATATTGACCAGTGTTATATCGTTTATTAGCATGTTGAATGTTGGAGTACTATGTCAAAACCAGGGAGAGGATGAGTTACCTTGAGAAATAAACTAATGTATAGTTACAATCGAGACATTAATTTATATAGCACTGTTGTCTGTAAGACTTAATTAGCCTGACGCATAATGTAGTGAATGAAGTGTATAACAATTGCCTCACTTTTCGTTCTTTTTTTGTTTGAGAAGATCAATTCATTCTCTCAGCTGTGAATCGTGACGTACAGCTTCAAATCTAAAGCACGTATCATACAATGCAGACATATTACTTTTTCAACGTCCTGGATTTTTCAAAAGATTAACAATCATCCCATAAATCTTAACTACAAGTCCTAGCCTAACAATGTTAATTTATTTATATAGCACGCCAAGGGAAATCATAAATATTTCTTCCGATAACACAATTTCAAACTGTCATCAATTTAAGAAACATATAGAACACTGAAAATTGGTAATATTCACTTTATTTTTTCAACCTTCGCTTGCACATATGTTCTACTTCTTCGTATTAATTGTCTTATTTTTCTTTCCGATTGTAATTTTGGTTTAAATCTCGTTTCGCGACGACATTTGGAACTGGTCCATCATCTATAGTGTGGTCTTCCTGTATACCTCTAAAATACAAGATCTTAATATAGCTAAAGGGAAAAGTACAATAGTCTGTTCCCTTGCCCTCAACTATAGTTGAACCCCTCCCTCTGCTGCAAGAAAAGTATCTACATTATATTTACTTAGTTCATTTCTCATTCGATCTTTTTAACGAATAAAAAATACTACAAAAAAAACCTATCTTAGCCGGAACCTTTATAAGAAGAAAACATGTAGAGACGGAAAAAATCTCCTAAATGGTACGATTTTATATGTAAAATCGTCCTGTATAAGCCAAAAACTTCACAACGCGGAAACGGAATGATTTTTAAAGTGCCAATAGTTACCTTTTACCTCAGTAAGGCGGAAAATTATTCTTAAGCACGTTCTAATTACAGTATTAACGACCACACGTGAAAATTCTGTATATGACGCTTTCTGAATTATATCGCTTTACCTTCTTGTGTTGTCATTGTATTGCGGGGATACCCTTGCTTACGTATGATAACGGGGAATCCCTCGCTTTTCTTTGCCTGCTTACGTTACCTGCGAGGAAGTTGGGAAACCCTTCAGTCTCCCTGTAGTTGAGTTACTTCTTGCTTTTGTGTAATAAAGTTATTTTGTATTGCCGTGCAAACTGAGCTGTGTTACATACACTATTTTGTCTGTATTTCAGTCAATACATTATGACTTTAAAGCGTGCATGTAAAACCCTTACACTACATGAGAAAATTGAAGCTTGTAATTTGGGAACCCTTTATAAGAAGGAAAACTGCCAAGACGGAAATACATTTAAGGAACCGTCATGTTCCTTCATAGACAGGTTTTACTGTACATTATTATTTTCGTTATGTTTACGTAAATACATGTTAATTACTAAAATCTAAACATTTGTTTCTTTTTTATTAACATTTATCAGCATCCTTTTAACTAAGAAGTAAGGGAAGAACATTTTGGCAACCAAGATATTTATTGGGTGGAGGAAAGTCGGTTAAATTTTGCTCATCGGCCACTTTTTTCATTCCTGAGACTCTTTCTCGAGCCTGAAAATCTTCATACTCTAGACCCATGGATTGAAGTCCCTCCAGGAAGACTTGTCCCTTGGATTTTTCCATCCTAAAAATTCATCAATTCCTGTCGTATTTGAACCCTCGACCATCAGGACAGCTACTTCATTTTCACAATGACTTAATAACATCAGATTTTACTTACTTACATTTTGCATAAATCGACCATTTTATTTTTACACTGTTGGTACTTCATCTCATACTGCTTTTGTTAGGACACTCCGTAAACATTTCAAATTGCTTGGTGTGATTTATCTATATTCTGCATAAAATATAATAATATCCTCAACTCGTGTCCAACTCAGAGCCAGTTCGAGAGATGAGATGATACATCTATATTTTAGAGGTCTTTGAACGACAAGGGTGTCGACGACCACACCTGATAACTGTCACGTGGGCGGATTACATGGGTAAGAATAAATTTGAAGCAGGGGAAAACGGAAGAAATCCGAAAAGAACCAGCGCAACCTCTGTTTCGTCCACCACGAAATCCACATGGAGAGACTCGATTTTGAGAGGCCAGCAAATAACCGCTTGCTCCAAGGAGCCGCCAATCTACCTACCAACCTAATACCTAATACAGGCTTTCCACTTTACAGCAGTTTGCCCTTGATTCCTGCTTTCCAGAGATTCCTATCTTCACATTGTTCCTCTTCCATACTCCTCTTCATCATGGCATCATATATTCCCTCATACTGTGTCTTCTACTTCTCCCCCTCTTCCTTCTGCCTGGTCCCATCCAATCTAACACCTGTTTAGGCCACTGGTCTTCGACATCCGTTGTACATGTTCATACCACTGTACAACTCTCCTTGTTATCCTTTCGATAACAGTTTCTATCTAATATATAAAAATTAATGTTCGTTTGTTTGTTCGTTGTTTGTTCGTACTTTATGCGCGGCATACAGTTGATCCTATGGTGATGGGTATTTTTGAAAAATGTCCAGGAAATTCTAGGCTATACGACAGTTGTGATACTCAACTCCTACACCCTTAAAAATCGCCCTTTGTAGTGGAAAACGTGGAAAAAGTAGCTGTTTGGACGCTTAAATGGCTTACACTATCTAAACCATAACATATACACAAAATTGATGTACACAGAATTGAATATCTCTAAAAGCTCTACAAAAAAGCCCGCTACAGCATATGTTTATCTCTTATGGATAACTCACAATAACTATTTCTGTCTTTCGTTGATGCCAAGAAGATCGAGACAAGTACGTAGATTCCTGTGCAAGCATAGCAGCACATCGCGGGTATTCTTTTACGGATAACTCACAATAACGAATTTTGACTTTTAGCTCATTTATGCCAAGAAGATCGAGATAAGTAGATTCCTGGGCAACGCCGGATAATCAGCATGGGGAATCTTAAAATAATTACGATATACATTTTTTTCATTTTACTTATTCAATTAATCATAAGAAGTACATTAATTTTTGTCTCTCAATTCATTTAGGCCAAGAAGATCGGGATGAGTAGATTCCCGGATAATGCCGGGTAATCAGTACGGGTATCTAAAAAATACAAATTTATAATTATTTTTCCTTTTGCTTATTCAACTAAGCTTAAAAGCACATTAATGTTAATTTATTTGGGCGTAGTAGTCTTAACTCAACCATGTAATATGAACAATTAATACTGGTAGAAGCAGTAGTAGTAGTAGTAGTAGTAGTAGTAGTACTGTAATAGTAGTAACTTCAGAGTTGTTGTATTGTTATTATTAAACAGAAAAAATAAACACTCTAAAATTTAATTGGAACATCTATTCATACGCCCTTGATTGTGGAGAACAGCTGAATAATAAAACAATTTTAAAATTTAGCAAAAACTTAGTTTAAAGAACCGTTATTTTAAGCACAAGAAATTTATTATGAATCTTCTTTTATAACCGTATATTTTTATTTGCCACTAAATTTGTAATTGACAACATTCTTTATTACGCTATCCATTTTAAATTATCTTAAATACCTCAACTGTCAATTTATGAATAATGCCCCTTGCACCAATCATCCCATCGACACCATGAATCTGGTATTTTTCTTTAAAGTATGATACAATTGATATATATATATATATATATATATATATATATATATATAATCACGCTTTTCATGGTTGAGTTTATTTTAAAATATTTCGAAGATATAAACTTTAAAAAAACTGGATTGTAAAAGTGATAAATTTAGACATTATCCATTTCTCCTAAAAGGTATTTCTCTTTATTTGTCGCGATTTCGATAAAATCATATGCATAATTTTAAACTGGAAACAATAATATCGATGGTGGGCAACGAAAATCTCGTAACTCCATTTTGGTAAATTTTACCACGAGAAACAAATAACTGTTTTAAACAATTATGAAAATTGATACAGCAATAGTTCCCACATATTTTACTACAGAACACAAGTCAAGTTATTAATAAATTTGTAGTCCGTGTTCTCTACAGGTTATGCATCATATTTCTGTGCTGGCTACTGGCGTTATGTAGTTTTCAATGACTGACGGAGTTACGAGGTTTTCATTGCCTACCGTCGATATGTGAAATGTAAGGGTATAAATCTGAAATATTTCCAATTATGAACACACTACAGTATTTAAATTATTATAAGACTATATCTCGTCTATGTATCTACATTCAGAAATGACAATTTTAAAATATCAAGCAATTATATATTATAATTTTTAAACCCTGCGAACATTTGGTAAACAGTTGACATTCGTAACATCGTCAAAAAACGAAAACCTGAATTACTTCGAAAACCAGTTCAACTTCAGCCTTGTAACACAGAAATTGTAAATCAACGGCAACCGAGGATTGAACTTGGGGTCCCTATAACAAAAACTCGTCAAACCATCTTGTGCAGACATTAAAAAAAAATTGGTCCACGTTTTTAGAACTAATAATATAATCTGATTTAAAATTATGTTGGCTTGCTTTCAGTTACATATCTTTTTAATTGGCTATATAATTACCTCGTAAATTCGTAAATAGTATTTATCCCTCGCCATGGTTTGTTCCTGGAGTCCATTACACTCCGGCCGCCAGAGTTCGATTAGTGAAATTAAATGCAGCGCTCAAATGCAAAAAAAAAAAAAAAAAAAAGTTATATCCATTTTTTTTAATATTGAGTCATTGCTGCCAATCTCATTTTAGGAGTCCTCTACACGTGATTCTGCTCTATTCTGTGCAGAAAATGTTATATCCTTCTGTTTACAAGAAGTTGAAAACCTGCGTTTGATTCAAAAGAAGTTACATCCTAAAATCTGTTTGGTTCATTTTAAGTTATATCCATTTTTTATAAATTGTTGGCAATAAGGACTTTCGAATTTTTATCTTAAGTAATTGAATGAGTTGTTGCAGAGGTTTGTAACAGTCATTGAGGTGAATGCAAACTGAATGTTTCAATTTATGAATTATACTCCATCACAATAAAGTACAAAAGAAGTTAAATACACTGATCGGTGCAAATCAAGTTACATCCTTTTTTTGACAATTTGAACTATAATTCTTGCATATTATAGTACTTTTTATTACTTCTTTATAATATTACTTCAGTAATATTAATCATAGTTTGTATTGATAACAATTATATAATTATTTCACAGAAATAGTTAATAAATCGATTTTACTCAAGTCAAAATAAAGTGAAAAACAAGTTAAAATGCACTGATCGGTGCAAATCAAGTTACATCCATTTTTATAGTTAAATAATTTGACGAAGAGACAGTATTGAAGGCCAATATTTGCTCTAAAATCGCTTACCATTGAAGGAATCGTATGAAAAATTATATTACAAAATAAATATCAGAATAAGGTGTTAGCACATTTTGCTTATTTCTGAGAAAAGTAAAAAAAAAGTAAAAAAAAAGGATATAACTTGTTTTGCTTTTGAGCTCTTCAAACACATAGTTTGTGTCTGGGAATTGTCATTTGATTTCTGCTATCTTGAATTGTTTTAGGCAGTGGCCCTTTATCACTGTCAATAAAAGATCTCTCTCTACCTGTCTAATGTGTGGTTCACTCAGTACTGAATTCTAAATACAACATGGTGTGTTTGACTTAAGTCAGGTTGATTATTTACCAGTGTATTAAATATTTGAAATGAAACCGGGGCAGAAACCGAATATTCTCTCCTTCTTCTTCTTCACGGTTTAGGCTTATTTACTAGCCTGTTCCGGCTCCAAATTGCTGCTCTTTCCATCTTTACCGAATATTCAATATTAGAATATCAGAAGTGGTATATTATAAGATGTAAAGAATTTGAATGTTTGGGATAAAAGTAGATAAAGAGGATAGGCAAGTAAATGACATTATGAACTGAATTAATGAAAGTAGGGCAATACCAGTAACGATAAAGTGTGTCTTATGGAATAGTCAAATAACTAGGAAAAATAAGTTACAAATATATAATTCAATAGTGAGAAGTACTGTCACATATGGAGCTGAAGTTTGGAAATTTAACAGAAACTTATTATAAAAAATTATGTCAATGGAGATGTATGTTGATAAGAACAGCAAGATGTTCAAAATTGGAAAAAATAAGAAATATCGTCATACGAGAAAAAAATTAATATTAAATATCCAATAATAGACGATATAACGATATGATACATGCAGTTACATTGGTATGGCCATGTACGGCGAATGCAAGAATAAATATTGTCCATAAAATCATTGAAATGGTATCCACCTGGAAGAAGAAAGAAAGGAAGACCTCGAAACTCATGGATGTAATAAGAACTGGAGTGAGAACAAGAGGACTGGAGGACTTAGAGTGGATGGATAGGGATGAGCGGAGAAGGAAAAATAAAACTTTTGGCACAGAAAGATTTGTAAGCAATGAAATTCTGCATATAAATAAATAATTATTGTATTAATATTATATAAAATTAATAAAGTATATTCATATTAATTTCAATGTACGTTTTATGTACATATATTCAATGACACTACCTGTAAAATACCGTGCCATGATGCATACATCAGGACAGTGATGACACCATCAAGTTGAGAATTATAGAAAAAAATGTAGAATTTGTTAAGTATTCAATAGAAAAGGATTGATTCATTCAATGATGTTAAATCATTCTAATCGAGAACACGAACTTGAATTTATTACTGAATAGATGTATTTGTCAGTATCCAAGTTGACAAGTTTTTTTTTTAAGCGATTATATTCAGAGACCCTGGAGGTTTCACCGGTTTTTACCAAAAGCTGATTCTAACAGGAAGCCGAGAATCTTGGAATTTGTCGTAAAGTCACATTTATGAGCGTGGCACGAACACAGGGTGGTTCTTAATTACATAAACAATCAGCTTGTCACATTGAATCTCTTAAATGCTGCTCTGAAATGGTGTCTCGACTTGTTTTTATAAATTTGCTACCCATATTATAACTCATAGGACGGTTTTTAAAATGAATTTAAATTGCTAAAAGGCAACACAATATCATATTAAATAACATCAAAAATCAATTTGTTGTAGTTCCAGATATTGTCATTATCCTTGTAAAGTTTGATGTGTCTTCTTTATTATTTTATTTAAAATTAAGATTTATTGCATTTTTATTTATTTGGGTGCGTGGAAATTTACCTCGGTATCGATATGATAAATTAATATATAAACCATCCATTAGCAATAGACCTAATTGTGCTAATTCAAACTACCTTTATTTCAATCCTTACAGGATTGACCTGACAACCTTTCTGATTCTCATATAAGCTATTTTTAAGTTACTTAAATTAATAAAACAATATAATTGCAATCACAATAAACCATATAACAAAAAATAAAAAAATGTTTTTAAACTGGGGCTGGAAATAAACGTCAATAAAACTTCATTATTAAGTGGAAATACAGACATAACAACAAATGAGGAAAATTTTGAAGAAGTACCGAAATTCACATATCTACCAACTAACTCACTTGCACTATCGAACCCGTAAGTTCATGGCCGCGTGGAATAACTCCTCACATCCCTATCCTGAGATATTTTTTTCAATCGTCCCCTGCATAATCTACTTCCCTCAAATGATGTTTAATATTATTCTCCGACGTTATTCCTGTCCTACCTACTGGGTGCCTTGCCTCTGGTTTTCCTACAAGTTTCCAAGTCCATCTTCTATTCCCTATTCGTGTCACTTGTCCCGCCCTTGTCCATGGCAGTCTACGAGACTTAACTGTTTTTATTATATCTGGGTTTCTATAAAGTTAATGTAGCTCACTGTTACATAGTCTTCTCCATTCACCTGTCTGTTCATCTCTCTTTGGTCCAAAAACAGTCCTAAGAACTTTATTCTCAAATACTTACTTACTCACTGGCACTATCGAATCCGTAAGTTCATAGCCACGCGAACATAAGCTCTCCATACATACCTATCCTGAGCTAATACTTGCCAATCATTTCCTGTATAATCTACTTCCCTCAAATCATTGTTAATGTTATTCTCCCACCTTATTATTGGTCTACCAACTGGGGGTTTTCCCTCTGGTTTTCCTACAAGAAACTTCCATGCACGTCTTTCATTCCTCATTCGTGCCACATGTCCTGCCCATTGCAGCCTACGAGACTTAATTGTTCTTATCACATCTGTTTCCCATAAAGATCATGTTGCTGACTGTTACGTAGTCATCTTCATTCATCTGTGTGTTTCTCTTTTGGTCCAAAACTTTTCGTAAGGATTTCCTGTAAAGCGGCTATGCAAGAGACATTATTTAATTCCCTAGTTAATATTTCTAGCGTCCTTCTATTATATTACAATGTCCTAATATTTCATGCCCCTAAGTATTTGCCATGGATTCACTGAGGTAGTCCCAGCCCGGAGATCTGAAGGGGAACTATATTGCCTCCGGAAAATTTTACCCCAGTAGAACCATGTCCGTGATGGTTATATTTTTACGGTAGAAGATCGTCACTCTTTTAACCAAGAAACGTTTTGCGTCTGGCTTATCGCCCTTGACCTCTCCGGCATGGGCAACCCTTTCAGCAGCAATATTACCTCTGGCATAGCTCTCGGGGTCATTTAAACACGCAAATCACTCTACCTCGACATGCTAAGATACCATCGGAGGGGATATATTACAATCTCCTTGCATAATGTTAACAGCAAATATTCAATTAAATGTTTCTCTCTTAATTTAATATATCTTATAGCTAAAAAATACCATCGGAAATGTTTGATTCATTCATGCCTTGAATATAGCTAAGTTTAAAGGCCTATGCTTAAATACCAGGCCAATACACATCTGTATTAAAACCCAAAGCACGAATAAACCTCTCTGCAATGTTTTCGAAAAAAAATCGTAAGTTTACGAGCCAAAATATATAGGACATTTCGGTTATGTTTATCAAAAGTGACTCGAATTTTAAATCTGCGCATTTAAATATTACTTATCGGATTTATGGCTTTTTGAGTCCAGTCAAATCCTCACCATCGTTAGTAGTATCTAGACTAAGCTAATCTAAATACGCTTATTTCCCTACAGATATCAAGAATGTCATGTCAGTATATCGATCTAATGAGGCAACTACTAGGCAATTAAGGTATTATTTTGATGATGAAGGCCGGTAAATTCGAGTCTGAAAATCTTCAGACTCGGGACCCACGGTATCAAATCCCTCCCGGAGGACTTGTTCCTTGGATTTTCCCATCCTAAATAATCTATTGACTCCGACCGCGTTTGAACCCGCGACCCTCGGGACTAGAGGCGAGAAACGCTAGACCACGGCGGCTGGCTTATATAGGCATATATATATATATATATGACATGATAAGATTGCATTGCTCAATGTAAAAAATTTAATTTAAAAAATATATGCGTGTGTGTGTGTGTGTGTGTGTGTGTGTGTGTGTGGTTTGGTGTGGTGTGGTGTATGTATGTGTGTGTGATCGACAAATGTACGTATGAACACACAAAAAACATGCTATATTAAATATATTCAGCACATATTCTCATATTTGAAAATATGTTATAAAACCGCACTATATAAGAGGGAAAAAATATGGTAAATTTTATTTTACTAAGACTTTTGTTCTGTAAAACGAATTTCAATTTAATTTCAAAAGAATTTAAATTTTAACACTAGGCCAAAACTTACATAAATCATAAACAAATTAAACATTTATTGTAAATGTACAAAATTTGTGAAAGTGTTTACATTTTACTAAAGCAATTTTGTTTCGGTATTCATTTTTTCAGTAAATAAAATTCGATGTCGCGATTTCCTTCGTATGGGAAATTGAAAGCCATCAGTGTCATGTTACCGAGACGTATGGTCCGTGCGGTAGAGTCAAATTAGAAGGCCACATGGCCTTAACTCCACCAGGCTAAATAAATCTAAGTCTAAATTATCGGGTTTTAGAAGCTCGCAGTGGCGTTCTACAAATGATAACATTGAACTAAAAAAAATCTGATCATTAATTTATTTGTAAATTTATATTTAACATAAAAGTGTGAATAATACGTACTTATTAGGATTTGACAGTTTTAAGCGAAACTGTGGAGGGTACTTTTTAATTTTGCGTACACCATCCCGACCAAATACAGAACTGGACAGAAGTAATAAATAGAAACAATAAAAAGCGGAAAGAGAATGAGTTTAAAAACGTTGTCAAGTAAGTTTCTTTGATTTTTGAAGGCAATAACCTCACTAAATTTAACTCGGTAGCTCAGCCGTACTTACAACTTCATTATGTTTTCACTTATTACAACAAATTTTGTCTGTATGAGATAGGTGTTCTGAAAATGTTTTCAATATTTAAAGAGGATACAATAGGAAATTATCTTAAAATATATTTAAAAAACTACAAGCAGATCCATCTAAAAACATGGATAATTAAAAAAAAGTATGCAACTACGCGTACTTAAAATGTAATGCAGTACAATACAGTACAAGAAATCATACTGAATATTAGTGCGCGAAACTATACCTTATCCGCTCTTATAGAGTGATCCTAACATAAACGCTAATTGTATCCTTTCGCCATTCGCGCTACAATCACAGTCACATTGGCAGGGAGTACGTGTGAAGTATATAAGGCATGTGGTCCTTAAATGGGGTTGTTCACAAGAAAGCTGGTGAGATTTTTCACTGAACTTTTGAAATGCATTTAAAATAACTGTTATTTGACCACTAGTCAAAGGTTTGCCAGACTTGTGTTTGAAACATTTAGATGACGACACAGCAACAGAAGACTCGGTGCCTTCAGTGATTTTGTTGCATCAGAATTGACTGCGCATAATCCAAATGCATCATCCAAATATAATAAACTAGTTTAAGTTTTAATAATTGAGTAGGTATATTTTAGAATCCCGCCATGGTAAATATTTATCATTCACTTGGTGTGTGCTGTTGGGCGTGTGTGCGTAAGGTGATCCCGGAAGAGCTATGCTGGTGGTAGCAGGGTTGCCGAAAGGGTTAACCCATGCCGGACTGTTCGAAGGTGATAAGCCAGACGAAAAAATTACCTTGGTCGGAAGAGTGACGATCTTTCACCTGTAAAAAAGTACAAAACACCGTCAAGAAATGCGGACATGGGTTCAACTGGGGTAAAATTTTCCGGAGGTCAAATAGTCCCCATTCCGTTCTCCGGGCGGGGACTACTTCAGGGAACCCATGTCAAAGGCTCAGACATAGGGACATGTTCCTAGGAACATGGAATGTTAGGACTTTATACAATAGCGGGGCGCTAGAGGTGGATTAGATAAATCACCCTTGGATATAGTCGTTTTACAGGAAGTTAGGTTGCCATGATTAAAGGTAGTTCCAGGAATCAGGACGCTTTTCATTATACTATGGGGGTGCAGAAAGGCCTGAATTTGGAACGGGTTATTTAGTCCGAAGGAGGATCCTATCCGCTATCCGAGATATATTTTAGAATATTTTGTAGGTTTTGAATATTATTATTTTCACTCTCGAACAATAACAAGTATATTATTCTGAGGACATATTTTTAATTTAATGAAGGGAACTACTTTTTCACGTGCTTATTGCTTCTACATCATATGTCGGCGCCTATAATCAATGAAAAGCGAACAGGTCACATGGTTTTGTTTAATGAGGATCACTTTAAGAGCGGATAGCTTTTAGTGTGCAATTTTCTTTTAACAAGAGAACCATCAACCACTGCATGCCGAAAGCTACTTTGAAACTTGAATGCTAAAAGGGAAACTTAAAATCACAGAAACTTTTATAGTAATATCTAATTCCAGTTAACTTTGTGAGGTTGTGTTTTTATTGAACTATTCGTTTAATTATATATAATCCAGTTGATATTTAAGAAGTTATACAGGTAAATCCACTTAAAATTGCAAATACGTTTTATAGTAATATTAACTTCCAGTCCTGAATATATTTTTCTGTAATATTACTCGATTTAGTTACAAGCTTACTCAGTGTATTTTATATTCAAAAGGCTGCATTAAACTTAATTATGTTAATTTAAAATTATTTGTTTTATCATCATAAAAATTGGCATCTTTTATTGCTGAAAGTATTATAATAAAATACAGAGTGGTTCATATAAACCTCAACTATTTTAATTAGAAATATAAATTAAATCTGCATTTTTGTGACATTGACTGTAAAATTAAGACATAATATTCAAATAATATATTAGAATTTATTATCCAGTAAGTTATGATAGATAGAACGAGTTGTGTTTGTGACTCATATTCGAGAAAATCTTGATTCCAACACCAGGACCGGCCAACCTATTGAGTTTTCTTATTTCCCTCTCTCAGTTGACAAAGAAAATTGTTGCTTTTCTTTTATTACAATGAGTCATTTCATCCCAGAAGGAAAACGCCCAGTTAGTAAACCAATAATGAGGTGGGAGAATAACATTAACTATGATTTGAGGGAAGTAGATTATACAGGAAATGATTGGAAAGCATTACTTCACGATAGGGATGTATGGAGAGGTTATGTCCATGAACCTACGGGTTTGATAGTGCCAGTGAGTAAGTAAGTCATTTCATCATTACTGATCGTTTCATTCTCTGTCTGTCTCCCTCTACCTCTATCTCTATTTCTCTTCTCTTCTCTTCTCTCTCTCTCTCTCTCTCTCTCTCTCTCTCTCTCTCTCTCTCTCTCTCTCTCTCTCTCTCTCTCTCTCTCTCTCTCTCTCTCTATCTATCTCTACCTTCGTTTAACTTTTCCTTTGTAGATACTTTTAGATGCCCCATGCCACCCGGACATTACAGACTCTTATTGGGAAAGGATTTTTAACTTTTGATGAAACACATGGTCGGCCGCGGTGGACTAGTGGTTACGCTCCTTGCCTCTAGTCCCGAGGGTCGCGGGTTGAAACCCGGCCAGGGTCGATGGGTTTTTTAGGACGGAAAAATCCAAGGAGCAAGTCTTCCGGGAGGGACTTTAAGCCGTGGGTCCCGAGTCTGAAGATTTTCAGGCTCGTAAAATATCCTTAAGCCTGAATGAAAAGGCCTCTAAGCAAAATTTACCGAATTTTCCCGTCCTAGTACTACCTTGGTTCCTAGATGTCAGTATGAGGCGGAACGCTGACCACGAACCACTCAAAATGACATCTATACGAAAACAAGTGTAATTAAATTAGTATGGTTCAAATTCTTCCCTGTAGGGGGAGAGCGCCTAAATCTCTGTAAAGGGAAACATGCCTTTTTGACCATACAAGGACACGGAGGGAATCTACCTGGAGATCAGCTCATTGCCAAGACAATTCTCAGTCTGGGTACATAAGAGAAAAATTTACATTTACATTGGAACTCGTCCAGATGGCTCAGTCGGTAGAGCATTGGCCTACAAAGCAAAAGTTCCTGGGTTCGAGTCTCAGTATGATTTATTCATTGAGATGTGTGAAATAAATAATAAAAACATCGAAAGAAGCCGTACTAGCTTTATAATGTAATGTAAAATTCCCAAATAAATGTCTTCTTAATAAAGACGTAGTGGTTTCAAGTATGATACCATATTTCTGGACACGGTGTATAATCATGGTACCGACAACGTTCTCATTAACAAAAAAGGGTAATTATTTTTAATACACAGGTAACACTGAGCAAAAAAAATAAACTTTTTTTTTGTCACAGAAATAAAAATATGGGATTCTGGTAGTACTTTTTCTCCTGAATTCAAATATGATATCGGTTCTTCTCCATCACGCAAGGTTTCCGAGAGAGAGTCATTTATAATTTCAAACACTTTAATATTTTCTACATTCGTATCTACACAATATTCGAACATTCGGACTCACCTACAAAGTAAGAAATGGCGATTTTCTGCTATATTTCGCCTGTGGAGCATCCCTCTTGATGGTCCAACAATAAATGGCCATCATATTAGATTCCATTTACATTGATATATATTTTCCATAGCTGAAATCTCCTGATGAAAGTGTTCCCCGTGCTCATCGCTCACTGCGCCAAGATAATAAATGGACGAAAAAACGTTTATTAAACAAAATATTATTTAAATCCATTAATTGAAATGGAAATAAAAAAACTGTGGCTGATGGAGAAATTCCGAATATATATATATATATATATATATATATATATATGTGAAAACACGATAAAAATTGCATTAAGTACAACTACTGGTACCCATGAGACAAAAATCATGTTGACCAGCGTAATCAACCAATAAAGTATTTGATAAGGAAAATCGGAAGAGACATATTCCAATTTTGCAGAATATTAAAAGTCAGTGGTTGTGAATGTTAGAGTTTCTCCTCTGAAATGCTTTTCCTTGTTCGCGTATTCAACAACAGCATCAATTCTAACAAACCCGGCGAAGGCCGATTTCAAACATGGCTACAAGTATACAAGTGTCTTCCATCCTTTTATTCCAAGAAATAGATATTTACTGAAACACAGAATTTATTTCGCCATCCATTTGTTGAAGATAAAACTTAGATATACATCGCTAAGAGACTGGAAACCAGTCTTAAGTGTTATGAAATGATGTTCTGTTGAATGCATGATGACAATGTACTTAGTTCTATGAATGCAACTAGCTTACGGTAAATAAAAATGAAACGAACTACAATGACAAAGATTTAAGGAAAGCCACTATTGTAACATTAAAAGTGATTATAGTTTTCAAACCGTGATGTCATAAGCTATTCAACACTGAATACAAGCAAGCACTGGCTGTTAAATTATACATGCTACTTCGTGCCACAGACTAAAATGAATGTCCTGCATGTCTATGCTCTAGTAATACATGCGGCAATTTACTTTCAAACGTTGTCCAGCATCTGTATATTGTCTCATGGCGTTTCGGTAATTCTATTTATTAAAAGTTGTAATAATAAAACATGTATCTGAGATCTCAGTAGTCCTCAACAAAATAAAATTCCATTAAAACTTTGGATGCCTTTCGGAAGATAATATTCCATCGCCAGCTTTTTTAAAGACACTCTTTTAAAAAGCTGATGATATGCCTTCAATGTTTTTATATAATTTTAATTTATTGAGGACTGCTGAGATATCAGTTACATGTTTTTTTCTATTTATAAACAGGTTTACAATGTAATAAACATCTTCCTGTACCCAAAGCCTTTTAATTTTTTTCTCTTTTTTTTTTTTTCTCTCCGTTCTTCGGTATCTTCCCATTCCAATTCTTCTAGACTTAGCTCCCTCATACATCTTCTTATATCATCCATCCATTTAAATCTAGATCGACTTCTCTTTCATTTCCCAGGTGGAATACATTCCAAAGCTTATCTGGGTAATCTTGTCTCTGGCATGACCATATCGTTCTAGTTGTCTATATCTCATAAAATCTAATATTGGATTTTGCTCTTTCTTGTCCACCGCTGTGGTCTCGGGGTAGCGGGCTGCTTTGTCACGCAGCGGGTCCGGGTTCGATCCCCGGCAGTTTTTCTGGGTGAGGTTTTTATCGGGGTTTTTCCTCATCTGTAAGACAAATGTCAAGAAAACTTTAAGGTCCAAACGGTCCCCGAAATCATATGGCCATCGCAATCATCATCATTCATATTCATCTTAGGTTAAGTTTAGGATTAGGGACTCTCCTGGCCCACGATTATCATCAACCATCATATCATCAGGGCAACGTAACCCCTCCTTCCAGGCGCCCCAACCTCAGAAGTGGGTTACAAGTACGCCATGTCAGGAGTGAAACCAGGAATGTCGAAAGACAACCTGGGGCATTTGAAAAAAAAAAATGCTCTTTCATTTGTTGTCTGATGATTGTATTTCTGATTCCCCCCCCCCAATTTAGAATGCGTAGTTGAGCGTCTAAAAAATCCACTCAGTTACATGCTTTATTATTTTAAATATTTATATTGTAATCTCAACAGTGGTTTAGAATGAATTTTAAAAGTATTAATTATATTTGTGAATGACATTTTGTTTTTTTAAATCTCTGTCCACTGCTTAGGTCTCGAGGTAGCGGGCCCGGGTTCGTTTCCCTGCGGGCGAGACTCTTGAGTGAGGTGTTTTTTTCGGGGCTTTTCCTCACTTGTAAGACAAATGTGAGGAAGCTTAGGTTTCAACGGTCCCCGAAAATCATCCGGCCATCATCATCATCACTCCAGGGATTAGGCAATTCCCCGTTCCGACTTCATATTGCATCAGCCGAACGTCTTCTAGGGCTTCCAACATCACGTCTTCCTCTTGTTTCATAATTTCTTGCTAACAATGGATATCTCTCCTTACTCATTCCATCCATATGATCAATCCATTTCTGTCTGTAATTCGTGACCTCATCCAATAACGGCTGTACTTTCAATTCTTCTCTTATACCCTCATTTCTTATTCTATCAAGTCTTGAACATCCTTTTACTTGTCTTAGGAACCTCATCTCTGCCGTCTGTATTCTATCCTTCTGTTTTTTCACTGGAGCCCGTTTCACAATCCATACAATATTGTGGGAACCGTCATAACATTATACATTTTTATCTTGGTTTCTTTTCTAATTTTATTTTTTGAATGTTCTCTATATTGTTCCACACACCGTCTGAAATTTATTTATTTTGGAGTCAGTATCTCTTTCCACATTGTATCCAACATCACAGCCCAAATATTTGAAACTAGACACCTGTTCTATACTTTGATTTTCTAAAATAATCTTGGATCTCATTGGATCTCTTCCTCTAAAAGCCATGGTCTTCGTTTCCTTATCATTATCATCCTTCACCGGTGTGAAATACAACGGGAAGCTAACACACATACATAAGCTGCAAATAATAGCATGAAAATGCTATGATTGTAGTCAAGCTTATCCCTATCTATCCTAAACTAAACTCAAAAACCAATTAATAATAAAAAGATTAAAGGAAAGTTTTAAATTCAATTTTTCTTCAATAAAACTAGATATCCTATTTATCTGCCCTCGGGCAGAATTACTATGGATAGATGGACTTCCATAATAATAGATCATAGGCAAACCTATAGAATACCTCCTATCCGAGTTAAGGTTATCTCTGAGCTACTAATAGAATGAGCAATTCAGTAGAAACGTGGAAAATGGCCAGTATCTAACACTAAAAATCATGAAATTATAATTACTTACTTACTCATTGACACTATCGAACCCGTAGATTCATGGCCGCGCGGACATAAGCTCTCCACACATCCCTATCCAGAGTTAATGCTTTCCAATCATTCCCTGTATAATCTACTTCCCTCAAATCATAGTTAATGTTATTCTCCCACCTCATTCTTGGTATACCAACTGGGCGTTTTCCCCTCTGGCTTTCCTACAAGAAGCTTCCATGCACGTCTTTCATTCCCCATACGCGCAACATGTCCTGCCCATCGCAGTCTACGAGACTTAACTGTTCTTATTATATCTGGCTTCCTATACAGAGTCCCGCGCTGTAGCCGAGTGGTTAAGGCATGAAGCCTTGGCGCAGAGCTACGGGACTTGCGCTGGTTCGAGTCTCCATGGGGGAGAAATTCCCTCATGGTATTTCGGCCAGTATGGGACCGGTGTCCACCCAGCATCGTGAGGCATTTGGGTAGCTACAATAAGTAGCGGCTCCAGGTTGAGAAAACCAGCTATAACGGCTGGGGGACTCGACATGCTGACCACATGTCACCCCTACACTGGCTGATTATCATCTACCTCTGTGGTTGACACATGTGGATGTGAGGCCAGCAGCCGGCTGGTAGGCTGCGGGCCTTGTAGGCCTGTCGCGCCAGGAGGAGTCAAATCATGGTTAATGTTATTCTCCCCACCTCATTCTTGGTCTAGAAAGAAATGTTCTCATTGAATTTCATCCAGTATGGGACTGATCTCCGCCCAGCATCATGAGAAATTTAGGTAGTTACAGCAGCTCCAGGTTGAGAAAAGCAGCTGTAACAGCTAGAGGACGTGGCCTGAAGACCACATATCACCTATATACTGGCCGCATGATCGTCCACTTCTTTCAATGGGACATGTGGATGTGACACGAGCATCCGGCTGGTAAGTCAACCTGTATGCCTTTTGTTCCATGGAGTAAGAGGTGAAATCAAAATCACAATTTTACAACACAACAATTTGTATTCTATATATTTTGTATGTCTTTGTTTTTGTGTTTCCTTTATAAGCTAGGACAAATAAATATAATTCTGTACGTAGGAACATTTAATTTTAATTCTTGGCCAAATCTCATGTGGCAGTACCAAGAAGTCAGAAGATTTTTGGACATGGAGAAGAAAAAAGTAAAAATACTACCTCCTCCTCACAGATGATGACAAAAGGAACAAAATAGGCGATACAAAAACACGCAGGAGAAGAATCTGCTGCTGTCAACCGCTTCAACTTGCAGACACAGACCTGACCGCTGCATGTCAGCTGTTGCAACTGCAACAGTGTCCTATAGTTCTTACTAGGTTTCAATCTCATAGAATGAGAGTTTAGCTTTTGTAACAAAGTATATGATCCTCAATGCTTATTCACTGAAAGACTATATTTGCAATAAAGTGTCTGCGAAAATATCAGCTCGATCTGTAACTAATTAACCAACTAACTAACTCACTCACTGGCACTATTGAACCTAGCGTTTAATGCCATAATGACACCAAAAACATAGTAAGGAATTACACTGAGCAACAAAAAAGAAACTTTTTTTTTTGTCTCAGAAAGAAAAATATGTGATTCTGATAGTATTTTTTCTCCTGAATTCAATTATGATATCGATTTTTCTCCATCACGCAAAGTTTCCGAGAGACAGAAATTTATAATTTCAAACACTTCAATATTTTCTAATTCGTAACTACACAATATTCGAACATTCGGACTCACCTAGAAAATAAGAAATAACGATTTTCTGCTATATTTCGCCTGTGGAGCATCCCTCTAGATGGTCCAACAATAATCGACCAGCATATTAGTATTCCATTTGCCTTGATATCTCTTTTCCAAAGCTGAAACCATTTGAGTTACCTCATTTGGTTTTATTTTACAATGGACAAATGGACGAAAAAAGTTTATTAAAAATATTATTATTTAAATTTATTAATTAAAATTGAAATAAAAGAACTGTGGGTGATGGAGAAATTCCGAATACATATTTGAAAAGACGATAAAAAGCTGCATTAAGTACCAGTGTAATTGAACCATTGTTTTATAAAATTTTAGAATTGTATCTGTGCGTTCTTTTCGGAAAAGAGTGTTTTATAGTTCCTGTAAGTTTTTTGAATTTGACCAATTTTATGTCTATGTCTTTACATGTGTCGTAGGAAAGGTTGCAGCCAAGATAAGTACAGTTATTAACTTGTTCTATTATATTGTTGTTAATAACAATTTTAGTTCGTATCGTTATTTTCCCTTGAAATGCCATAGTTTTTGTCTTACTCACCGAAATTTAAAATTATAATTTTGAGCTATATTTGACAATCTATGTACTACTCTCTGTAGGTGATCTTCAGAAGTAGCCAATATTACTTGATCATCTGCATACATTAATGTATTGATGGCTCGCCCATCAATCATAAAGTGTGATTGTGATTGGTTTTGCCATAATTTTATGATTTCATTGATATATAAATTAAATAGAATATGGGAAAGTGGACAGCCTTGTTTTACATCTTGGGTTGTTAGTCTCTGATTTGCTGATTTGATTATTTATCTTTATTCGAATTCGTGTTACGATACATGCTTTGAATCGCTTGAATTAAATGCTTGGGTATTCCTGCATTATGTAACAAAGTATATGATCCTCAATGTTTATTTACTGAAATACTATATTTGTATTAAAATGACGAATTTGCATTTAAATAAATATGAAAATCGTATAAAACTTTAATAGTTTTATTTTTATTTAATTAATAGAAAACATTAGCCTCGGATACAGTTTTAACAGTTTTATTTCACTTAACACTTCCATGAATATACTAATGTGCTCATTTACTAAATTCTTTGAGAAAGCAAATTGTTATTCATGAACAGAACAAATAAATGCATAGTGTGTTGACCTTCGTTAGGGAGCCATCAATCTAGAGATGAAGAGTGATCACTCCACTGTATATGGATTATTCTAATCTTATTGAATGTAGTACTTACTGTAGACTGCAGGGGTGAATAAATTATAGTATCGTCTAACTAAAGGTAAGTAAACACACTGATTTATGAGAAAAAATTGAAAAATTATACAAAACTTCTGTATGATGGTTATTCTTTATTCTGTATCGAAATGCCATCGACATTAAGCAAACGGGAGTAACTTAAACATAATAAAACACCCATTTCTTACAATAAATTCCATATTACTCCTTGCATTAGGTAATACGTCATATTAACACCTTAATTGTATCAAAGTAAGTACACAAAAGCAATGCTGAAATAAATCGAAGTTTTTTTACAACGCTTTATATTAGCTTCACCTGTATGTATGTAACGGAATTTTTTAACACGATTTTCATCCACTTAAAAACATTGGATCGACTTGAAACATTGTATACTTGTAAAGGGCCAATGGCAATACAATAATTTCATTTTTTTTTCTAAAATCCTGGCCAGAATCACCAGAAAATCAAATTAATAAAAACCGGTATAATAGGTTGCGGACTCATCGACTTTTTAGTCAATCGTTGTAAGAGCTCAGTTGGTAGAGCTGTGGGCAGTAGTGGTATATAATTTCAGTAATCCATAGGTCGCTAGTTCAAATCCGACCCGGAGGATTTTTTTAGAAGAGTATTAAGCAATTAAATTTTCATGGGATTTCGGTTTATGACAATCAATTAAACTAAAAATTTAAAAAATAAATAATAGTTTAAAAAACTAAAACAACACGCTTTATTAGAAAACCAAACTAAAAAAATAAAAAATAAATAATAGTTAAAAAAACTAAAACAACACGCTTTATTAGAAAACCGAACTAAAAAATGAAAAATAATTTTAATTTCCAACACGCTTGGGATAAAATTAAAGTGATCAACAAAAAAAATCATCTCCAACACATCTAGAACAAAACTAGCATTATCTACAAAAAAATAATAATTTTACCATCAAAAGCGTGGGGTGCTTTTTATGGTTTTTACGTTTTCTTCTTAGAGACTTTACTTTCACCAATAAATCTTTATTATCAAATGTATTAATTGATATAGAGCACCCCACGCTTTTGATGGTAAAATTATTAGTTTTTTGTAGATAACTCTAGTTTTATTCTAGATGTATTCTAGTGTTGGAGATGATTTTTTTTGTTGACCACTTTAATTTTATCCTAAGCGTGTTGGAAATTAAAATAATTTTTCATTTTTTAGTTCGGTTTTCTAATAAAGCGTATTGTTTTAGCTTTTTAACTATTATTTATTTTAATTAAACGCTCGATTTATTAATTTATAAATAAATTAATCTGTCCACTGTTAGTTTATGCGTGATGAGTGTAGTACTACTGGCCGATAGCGAGGAGATACTAAGGCCAACACGCACACACTATTGAGTAACACTAAGAAATTAGGACTGGAAGTAAATATCAATAAAACTAAATATATGGTCACACGTAGAAATACGTTATATAATGGAAATGGACAGCTAATGACAAATGAGGGAAATTTTGAGGAAGTGGCTGAATTCAAATACCTAGGAACAATAATCACAAATAGGAATGAGATGCAGAAAGAAATTAAACATAGGCTCAATTCTGGAAATGCATGCTATTATGCATTGCAGAGAACTTTTGATGTCCCAACTCCTTTCAAAAAACGTTAAGCTGAAAATATATAAAACTATTGTTCTACCAGTTATATTATATGGGTGCGAAACATGGACTCTTACTTTAAGGGAGGAAAGGAGATTACGAATATTTGAGAATAAAGTTCTTAGGAAAATTTTTGGACCAAAGAGAGATGAACAGACAGGTGAATGGAGAAGACTACATAACAATGAACTACATGGTCTTTATAGGAAGCCAGATATAATAAGAACAGTTAAAGTCCCGTAGACTGCGATGGGCAGGACATGTTGCACGTATGGGGAATGAAAGACGTGCATGGAAACTTCTTGTAGGAAAGCCAGAAGGAAAACGCCCAGTTGGTAGACCAAAAATGAGGTGGGAGAACAACATTAACTATGATTTGAGGGAAGTAGATTATACAGGGAATGATTGGAAAGCATTAGCTCAGGATAGGGATGTATGGAGAGCTTATGTCCGTGCGGCCATGAACCTACGGGTTCGATAGTGCCAGTGAGTAAGTAAGAGTAAGTAAGTCCCAGTGGACAGGTACTTACTAAGCTCATCAAATGAAATGTTTAACCTATCAACCAAATTAATACTATTTTCATTTATCCTAACCCTCTATTATTATTATTCTTCTCTATATTCCCACTCCCATTCAAGTTTCGCGGGTTCAGTATATGGATTTTTAGGCTCAACTCCCTTTAAAAGAGAATTATATAAATGAATCCCGTGTCATATATTCCTATAGGGTCAAAAATCGTATGCCTGAAATGATAGACGTTTTAGCAAACTGTATCAGTATTTTCACACCAAGATTTGAGTTGAGATGGCTTGCAGTATGATGTTTAAGAGCATCCTTTAAATAATGTAACTGTTATATAAATGCCACAGATCTTAAAAACATCTGAGATGAATATCTTAAAAAAACCTACATAAAACAATAAGTGATAAAATTATAAAGGATGAAATAAAATTACAGCTAGACATTCAAATAATAAATGAACGTGTGAATGAGAGAAAATATTTATCGAATTTTCACGTTTCTCGAATGTCACCAAATAGGATGGTTCGTATATCAAGAGATAATATATAGGAGGAGAAAGTCATATAAAAAACAGAACAAACTTTGGAAAGATTCTTTGTTTCTGGATTGAACATGCTGTAATACTGTCAAATCTATGCAAAAAAAAAGGATTTTTTTTTGTAAGCCCATGTTTTCCCTTTACAAATATTTAGGCGCTCTCCCCCTACATGGAAGAATTTGAACCATACTAATTTAGTTACACTTGTTTTCGCATAGATGTCATTTTGAGTGGTCCGTGGTCAGCGTTCCGCCTCATACTGACAACCAGGAAACCAAGGTAGTACTAGGACGGGAAAATTCGGTAAATTTTGCTTAGAGGCCTTTTCATTCAGGCTTAAGGAATTTTTAAAAGCCTCAAAAATCTTCAGACTCGGGACCCACGGCTTAAAGTCCGTCGCGGAGGACTTGCTCCTTGGATTTTTCCATCCTAAAAAATCGATCGACCCCGACCGGGTTTGAACCCGTGGCCGATTTAGAAGAGGGATAAGAAGTAAAAAATATGTAAGTGTCCACATTAATTTGTTCAACCCTTATAAGTTCTTTATTTGCGAAGAATAGTTAACTTACTTGTGGGAACGAAACAGCTAACTATACAAAGACTGATGGACAGATCTCATCTGCACATCCCCATCATGAATCTTTCTGCAGCACGATGCTTTGTGACGTCATAAAGGTCTATGCACCGAGTTAAAATTAAATCCTGCTTTCATTAACAAAATAATAATCTCGTTTTTACATACAGTCAAAACTAATCCCTATATTTTTGTAAGTATTTAGCTATATATTTTATATAATAATCAAAACTAGTATCCCTATGTACACGACAATAAGGGTATATTTATAAAATATTCTCTCCCTAAAGTCAGCAGCAATATAAGTGTTTTAGTTTTATATATATATATATATATATATATATTAGTCAAAACTAATATCCCTATGTTTTATTACTATTTAGCCATTATTTCATAACACTGTGTGTCCACCGCTCTGTGATCTTGGAGTAAAGTCATTGTCTCGGATGCAGTGGGTCCGGCGTAAGATTCCTGACTGGATTCTTTAAGGTTTTTCTTCAACTATAAAGTCAAATGCCTGTATTAATAATCCACCTGTTCATCATAATCATCCTTACGTATTCTTCTGGTTTAGTTTGAATGTATGGGTGAATGATGTGCCTTGTTTTAAAATGTTCGCGTTGTCTCAGAAGTGGATCCGGAATTGAACCGATCACTATATTTGTAATTCAAGATCAAAATCATCCCTGACGAGTACCTCCAAGGGCAGAGGCATATAAAAGTGTATCCAAAGTGTATTATACGTAAAAAAGAAAGAAATATAGAAAGAATGTTTTATCGCTTAGTTTCAATTTGATAATTTGCCTGATTTTGTAATCCCTCTGCATTGAAAACATGTTTGCACTTTTGACATTAAACTTAATTTACACTTAAGCGTATATCTTTATCCCCATTTCTGCGGTTAATCTTTTCACTTTGTGAGCTATGAGAAAATGCAATTGGAGAAGTTCTACCGTTTGAAATAAATGAGTATTTATATGAAACGCAACAACTAAATTCCTTGTAAAACATGTTCCAAGACCTAAGGCCAACTGAAGTGATTTCTGTCACTTACTAGAATATGACAGCATAGAGTCAAAAGGTTAGCGTGACACAATTTTTCGACCTTAATATCGGTTTTATTTACTGACTTCACTGCTTCTCAAAGGAGAAACAAATATAGGTCGTCCATTGAAGAGATGGCGTGAATAACTACTTTGTCTTGTTTCAAGATAAGAATATATGAATTTCAATTAGTTTTTTTAATCCATTGGAACCAACCATTAATATAAATCAGTTGAACAGCCCGTTTCGCCAATTTAAGGGTTAACGAAAATAATTCCATTGCATTGCAATGAATATCATAATAAATCATTTAACAAAATCAGAATATTTAAAATGTATAAAAATACTCAACATTTTATTCGAAATCTGGAGTTGTGAATCGCGTAATATACATGAAAGGTGCTAACTCAAACAAATTTACGTAATCTAATAAAATAAGCCTATATCCTTAAATTTTAAATTAGTATTATTTACTTACTACTTGCGAGGTAAGCTTCTGATGTGCTTTTGGTGACATTTCTCTAAAGATCTTGAGAATGGACATCTGGAAAAAGAAAGAGTCTAATTAATAATAATAATAATAATAATAATAATTATTATTATTATTATTATTATTATTATTTATTTATTTATTTATTTATTTTAGCTGGCAGAGTTAAGGCCATAAGGCCTTCTCTTCCACTCAACCAGCGAATAGTAGAATTATACAACAATTTCATACATATTACAATTTTAAGATATTATTAAAATACAGACTAAACAAAATACAATGATGATGTGATCTAATACTAGCTAATATTAACAAAAACATGGAATATAATAAAATAAAAATTATATAAAATAAAGTAAGTAGCTTCCTAGATGATTATTTATAGAATGCAGTATATAGTTGCTATGCAGTTAATGTTTTCATTGTGTCGAACTTAAGATATCAGTTAATTTGGATTTAAATAATGATAGTGATTGACAGTCCCTGACATGACTGGGAAGTGAGTTCCATGCTCTAGTCATAGATATTGTGTAAGATTCAGAGTATAGACATGTCCTGTGCTGTGGTATCAAAAGTAAAGAAGAGTCTTGTGATCTTGTTCCTAAATTGTGATGAGCCGATAAATTTTGAAAACGTGTTGTTAAATAACTTGGCAAATATGTGTGCAGAATTTGGGATAGTAAGGTACGTGAAAGAAGCCTTGGCGCAGAGCTACGGGGCATGCGCTGGTTCGAATCCCCATGGGGGAAGACATTTTCTCATGGAATTTCGGCCTGTATGGGACCGGTGGACTAGTGGTTATGCTCCTTGCCTCTGGTCCCAAGGGTCGAGGGTTCAAACCCGGCCGGGGTCGATGGATTTTTTAGGATGGAAAAATCCAAGGAGGAAGTCCTCCGGGAGGGACTTTAAGCCGTGGGTCCCGAGTCTGAAGATTTTCAGGATCGTAAAAAATCCTTAAGCCTGAATTGAAAAGGTTTCTAAGCAAAATTTACCGAATTTTCCCGTCCTAATACTACCTTGGTTTCCTAGATGTCAGCATGAGGCGGAACGCTGACCACGGACCACTCAAAATGACATCTATACGAAAACAAGTATAACTAAATTAGTATGGTTCAAATTCTTCTCTGTAGGGGGATAGCGCCTAAATCTCTGTAAAGGGAAAACATGGGCTTACAAAAAAATAGGACCGGTGCCCACCCAACATCGTGAGGCGTTTGGGTAGCTATAATAATTAGCGACTCCAGGTTGAGAAGACCAGCTATAACGGCTGGGGGACCCGATATGCTGACCACACGTCACCCTCTACACTGGCTAGATGATCGTCTACCTCTGTTATTAACACATATGGATGTGAGGACAGCAGCTTGGAGAGGAAAAAAGGTATGTGAATGTAAAGTTCTTCTGTCATTTAGGCGTAAATCATGTAGGACCCATAGAAGTGGATATAAACAAGGTTTTTGAAAATGTTCGAATATGTAAAGAGGATTTTATATTCATCATATCAAGGAAAATAAATCCGACAAATATGAATCCTTATATTGAATAATCTCCAAGAACAAGGGTGTAACTCTTTTTTTTAAGTTGAGATTTACATAAGAAATGGTTGTTAATTTTTAAAAATCAAATTTGAAAAAAGTGGGTCACAGTCTTATTTTGGGTGTCGAGTTAGAATTTAAGCTCATATTCATGTTTCTTGGGTTTAAATATCGATACAGATCAACCTGACTGCGGTAGATTCCTGGTTTTCCCTAATACTCAAGCCAATTGCTGGCTCGGAATTTTATTACCGGCACATAATCACAGTTACATAACATAATTTAAATTAAAATCATGTATTTCTTCAGAAAAAACATATGGAACAATATAAATGCATGGCTTTCTGGATACAAAAGTAGATCCTACACGCAGTATGACTTTAGATGTTAAAGTTTCTATAAATAACATTTAAATAATAATAATAATAATAATAATAATAATAATAATAATAATAATAATTATAAGTAAAGAACTTCACAATATCGAATGTTGCATATAGGCTATGTACGAATTTCTAAACTCTATTTAACACCTTGTCTAAGCTAGAGAATCATGAAATTACCATTATTCTTTGTAATAAATCATATATTAGTAAGCAGACTTACTCCCTATATTGATGACATTCTAGGAGATCATCAATGTGCATTTAGAAGAAACAGGTCTACAACAGATCAGATTTTCAGTTTAAGACAGATTTTAGAGAGAGAAATGGGAATATAATGGTACTGTACATCAACTATATGTAGACTTCAAAAAGCATATGATTCAATTAAGAGGGAGAAGTTATATAGTATCCTGCTGGAGTTTCGGAATTCCTAAAAAGTTAGTTAGACTTATACGATGATGTCTAAATGGCTCAACGAGTAGGGTGCGTGTAGGCAAACAGTTTTCAGACACTTTGAAATCCAGAATGGGTTTGAAGCAAGGAGATGCACTATCTCCTCTACTATTTAATTTTGTACTAGCAGCATGCCATTAAATCTTTAGAGAATGAGGAAGGCTTACAACTCAATGGTATTAATAAGCTTTTAGTTTAATGCTGGACTATTTAATCATGCCCCAAATGGGAGTCAATGACCAATCACGTTTCAATGATTTCTGTATTACAACAATCAGAGACGTGTTTCACGAAATAATTATCAACGTTAGGGATTATCATATATTAAGCAAAGCTCCTCCTTTTTAATATTCTGAACAGGTCTGACCGTTATTTTGCAGTGACTGAGCCTATAACAAATTACGGCTACCAGATTGTATAAATAGTGCTTACATGTCAACATTTGTAGCAATTGATTATACCACCAAAAAAGAAAAACCACTGTTTGCACTTTCTTAAATGTATACGACATCAAAATGAATTAATATACAGATTGATGTGTTTCATTTTTTCTCCACTAGAGAGCATTCTTACAATATTGCGTTCCTTTGGCAATAAATAGTATGATCTGGTTTGCAGTGGATAAACAAAAGAAGCAGTAGAAAGCGTAGGCTACCTATCGTTTCTCATTAGTTTTCAAACATCACCGTTTACTTTAAATATAAAAATATTTTTAAATAACTGTAGTTAAATAATGATTTGGAGTAAACAGCTTTATTTTATTCGTTAAATAGTCCTAACAAATGCCACTCTTGATTTCCAAATTCTCTAGATAAATTCACTCCTCACTTCGTGAGTCGTGAGTTTATCGATAATTTGGAAATCACTCGTGGCATTATTTATGATGATTAGTACTACTGCCCGATAGCGAGGAGATACTAAAGGCCAACACGCACACACTATTGAGTAACACTAAGAAATTAGGACTGGAAATAAATATCAGTAAAACTAAATATATGGTCCACACGTAGAAATTCAGTATATAATGGAAATGGACAGCTAATGACCAATGAGGGAAATTTTGAGGAAGTGGCTGAATTCAAATACCTAGGAACAATAATCACAAATAGGAATGAGATGCAAAAAGAAATTAAACAATAGGCTCAATTCTGGAATGCATGTTATTATGGCATTGCAGCGAATTTTTGATTGTCCAACTCCTTAAAAAAACGTGTTAACTGAAAATATATAAAACTATTATTCTACCAGTTATATTATATGGAATGCGAAACCTGGACTCTTACTTTGAGGGAGGAAAGGAGATTACGAGTATTTGAGAATAAAGTTCTTAGGAAAATTTTTTGACCAAAGAGAGATGAACAGACAGGTGAATGGAGAAGACTACATAACAGTGAATTACATGGTCTTTATAGGAAGCCAGATATATTGAGAACAGTTAAGTCTCGTAGACTGCGATGGGCAGGACATGTGGCACGTATGGGGAATGAAAAGACGTGCATGGAGAGCTTCTTGTAGGAAAACCAGAGGGAAAACGCCCAGTTGGTAGACCAAGAATGAGGTGGGAGAATAACATTAACTATAATTTTAGGGAAGTAGATTATACAGGGGATGATTGGAAAGCATTAGCTCAGGATAGGGATATATGTAGAGCTTATGTCCGCACGGCCATGGAAACCTACGGGTTCGATAGTTGCCAGTGAGTTAGTAGTTAGTGATTAGTTAATAAATATTATTTTTTGATATACAGAGTGTCCCATTCAAACCTCCCACATTTCAATTAATCATAACTAACAAAGTATTCGGAATATTGAAATAAGGCCGGTATTAAAAACGAAACAGAAACTCAAAGAATTTTCATTGCCATACACAAAAACACCTCTATCCAGCTCTAATTTCTTCAATATTTTCTTCTGAAACACGTGTACGAGCACATCCTGGTTCTTTTTTAACGCTTCCAGTCGCCAGAAACTTGTCAAACCATGTCTTAATGGTCTTCCCATCAGGTGGATTTCCTCCATATTCTCTCCGGTAATAGGCTATATTTGCCTTGTAATTATTGACTTCGTCTCTGCTTATCAGAAAACAATTTGTGCTCATTGCTGAGGAGTCGCCATTTTGTTTTATGTCATTATTGTCAAACATGCGACAGATGAATTAACTGCAACAATGAAAACAAAAATTCGTTGAGCTTCTCTTTCTTTTAATACCAACCTCATTTCATAATTCCGCATACTTTGAGAGTTATGATTAATTAAAATGTGGGAAGTTTGAATGGAACACGGTGTAGTTTAAATAAATAGCATACTTAATAATTAAATGTATTTCTCTCAAATGCTTTAAAATTCCCCTTAATGCCGAATACTACTACTTTCATTCATCATCATCATCATCAATAACAGACAGGGATTAGGCCATTGGCCTGTTTCCGCTTCAGGATTAGAAATTTGTGTAATATATTTATTAAACACAATGTGTACATCAAATTAAATTTAGCTTTTTACCAGTCTTTAATTAAATTGTTTAGAGGCAGAGTCCTGTTTTTTACACTTCGCTAGATGATATTTTGGACATGGATAGTTGCATAATTTACAGATGCAGTCCTCCTTGGGTTCAGGTACATGTTGTTCAGGCATATATTCCCATGAAATCCATGGGCTGCGAAAAACGTGTGTACAGGTGCCGAAGTTCGAAATTCGGTGCTCTAGGTTTCTGTTTCATTGCGTCTGTTTCCATAATTTCTGTCGGTATCTGGGCGGCTTTGTTCTGTCTCTCCTCGATGACGATTCTGTATGCTTGCGTTTCCGGTAGTCTGAAACAGTGGTCTGATATCTTCGATGAAGAAGGATTCCTGGGCATTGTATAGGCATAACTAATTTCTTGTATATTTGTGAAATTGACAGTGCTCTTTTGAGAAACCTTGATTTAACGTTCTCCAGTTTCTTAAGATTTTGTCACTGTCAAGTAATTACATATAAGCTGGATTCCGTATGTTGCTGGGGGCCCCGGGCATGACTTTAAGGTTGAAGAGTTTCATTGCAGTTGAAGGGTATTCGTTGGAGTTTTTGGATAGCGTACATGGCTTGCGTTGCAAGCTGTTTGCTCGATCCTGTATATGAAAGTGAGAAAGCGGTTGAAATTGGTCCCTCCATCGCTTCTTAGGTCGTCCTGGGTCTCTTCGCCCCTTGGGTCTGTAGTTTGAATAGCTTCCATACGTATACCAATAAGCATTCCCTTCGTGTTCGTTAAAATGTTTGATAATTATTTATTGAAGGAAAAAGTAATTTCGGCCACCAGAGCCACCAATGCAATGACATTCAGAATTTATGTCAACTCTCAATAGATACAGCCATCTAACACTTCAAAGCTAAAATCACACCAATAGTCTCATATCGGCTGGAATTAATATTGGAGATACTGAACAAAAGAAACCTGAGAGATATTGAAAGGACCAAGGCAACCTTTTTAAAAAAATCTCATGTATCTCAAAATTTTCACCCTCAAGATTTGCATATGAGCTCACCAGAGAAACTTTCTACTTAGAAGACCTACGCCTTACATCCGGAGTAATGCTGCCATCTACACCTATGTACCAAAATGTGACCTAGGAACTCAAAGATAAGAAGAAAGAGATATGGAGCTAGTTTTACGCCACCACCGTCATGACAACAAACGAATGGAGGAGACCAAAATACAAACTCCGACATACAGTGACCCGCTTTGCTATCCATGGACTTCATCGCATCCATCCATAGTAATTCTGCCCGAAGGCAGGTTCTTCACTGCAATCATAGCATTTTCATGCTATGCTTGCAGCTTTACTAGTGAATTGTAGGTGTGGTAGCTTCCCGTTGCTTTCCACACCGGTGACGGATGATGATGATGATGATGATGATGATTAGGATGGTTTTTGCGCTGGTCGAGTCTCCATGGGGGAAGAAATTTTTCTCATTGGTTATTTCGGCCAGTATGGGACCGGTGCCCACCCAGCATCGTGAGGCAATTGGGTAGCTACAATAAGTAGCGGCTCCAGGTTGAGGAACCAGCTAGAAACGGCTGGGGGACTCGACATGCTAACCACATGTCACCCCTACACTGGCTGTTGATCATCTACCCTCTGTGATTGACACATGTGGATGTGAAGAGCCAGCAGCCGGCTGGTAAAAGGGCAACCGCTGAAAAGTGGAAATACCCCTCAATCAATCGGAATGATAAGGATGATGATGATGGCCATATGATTTCGGGGACCGTTTGGGCTTATAAGTTTTCCTGACATGTGTCTTACAGGTGGGGAAAAACCCCGATAAAAAACCTCACCCAGAAAAGCTGCCCCGACCGGGGATCGAACCCGGGCCCGCTGCATGACAAGGCAGCACGCTACCTCGAGACCACAGCGGTGGACGACGGTGGACGACTTCATCACAAGATCTGTAAAACAAAAGAACGTCTACAAACCAAACGAAAACTGTGTGTGTGAACTATGTGAAATGCTGTGTCGGCATATTGGTGCCCCCGAGAACGATCTCACTAACACAGATCTGCAGCAAGTGAACTAACTCATCAAATTGTAATTACATTGTGCGCAATTTCTATATATTATTATTTTTATTTATTTATTTATACTTCTAGCCACACAATTTATAATGCATCATTAGTGCCGGAAGAAATATTCGCCAATTCTCTTATTGCAAAATAAAATATATTTTAAAATGTCATATTGCAACTTGACATTCTATTCCTAACAATTCCTTCCATGAAATTGTAAATAAAGTATGTTCAAAGAAATTACATCAAAAACACGATTAAAATGTAATTTTATCGAATCGCCAAATTATGGACTCTAATTACACCGGTCAATATGATTTTTGTCTCATGAGTACCACTAGTTGTACTTAATGCAGTTTTTATCGTGTTTTCAAATATGTATTCGGAATTTCTCCATCACCCACAGTTTTTTTTATTTCAATTTCAATTAATGGACTTAAATAATTATTTTTTAATAAACCTAGATTTCTTCCGGAAAATCTCGGCGCAGTGAGCGATGAGCACGGGGAACACTTTCATCAAGAGATTTCAGCTATCCATCTATCCATAGTAATTCTGCCCGAAGGCAGGTCCTTCACTGCAATCAGAGCATTTTCATGCTATGCTTGCAGCTTTACTAGGGAATTGTAGGTGTGGTAGCTTCCCGTTGCTTTCCACACCGGTGAAGGATGATGATGATGATGGCCATATGATTTCGGGGACCGTTTGAGCCTTAAAGTTTTCCTGACATTTGTATTACAGGTGAGGAAAAACCCCGATAAGAACCTCGCCCAGAAAAACTGTCCCGACCAGGGATCGAACCCGTGGCCCGCTGCGTGACAAGGCAGCACGCTACCTTGAGACCACAGCGGTGGACCATTTCAGCTATGGAAAAGAGATATCAAGGCAAATGGAATCCTAATATGCTGGCCGATTATTGTTGGACCATCAAGAGGGATGCTCCACAGGCGAAATATAGCAGAAGATCGCCATGTCTTACTTTCTAGGTGAGTTCGAATGTTCGAATATTGTGTGTTACAAATGTAGAGTATATAAAGTGTTTGAAATTATAAAAACCTGTCTCTCTGAAATCTTGCGTGATGGAGAAAAAACGATATCATATTTAAATTCAGGAGAAAAATACTATCAGAATTATATTTTTCTTACTGAGACAAAAAAAATATTTTTTGTTGCTCAGTGTTATTACTTCTAATACACCTTGCTTTTGAAAAAAATTAGGATCATTCTGTATTAGTAGGACTCTAGATTTCAGGTTAACCGCCATTTTTATTATGATACGAGTAGTAAAGTAGAAAACAATAAATAAATACCTGTTCTTAAACTTTTAGGTTGATATATTCATCCTAAAAATAGAATTTTATTAATGTATATGCCTAATCTCCCAAAATGAAATAAATTTAAAACATGTTCGTGTTCTAATCTAGACACAGATAATCGTACAGCCTTTCCTACTGGTTAAGCTGCTTGATAACCGAATAAGTAATAGTAAAAAGAGGAATAGTATAATTCAATTAATCGTCGCCACTATATATAGAGTGTTACACACCAGTCAGCAAATCTCCAATATATACTTTTTACACGCTATATATTAGCTTGACCTGTATCTATCTATCTATCTATCTATGTAACGGAATCTTTCAACGCGATTTTCACCCACTTAAAATCATTGGATCGACTTGAAACTTTGTACACTTGTAGAGGACCCGTGACAATACAATAATTTCATTTTTTTTTCTAAAATCCTGGCCATAATCATCAGCAAAAAAAAAAAAAAGTGTTTTTGTATCAATGTAACGGAATCTTTCAACGCGATTTTCACCCACTTAGAAACATTGGATCGACTTGAAACTTTGTATACGTGTAGAGGACCCGTGACAATACAATAATTTCATATTTTGTTTCTAAAATCCTGGCCAGAATCATCCGAAAATAAAAAAAATGAAAACTGGTATAATAGGTTGCGGACTTGTCGACTTTGTAGTCAATCGTTGTAAGAGCTCATTTGGTAGAGCAGTGAACTCTTAGTGGTATATAATTTCAGTACCTAATCCATACGTCGCTGGTTCAAATCCAGCTGGGAGGGTTTTTTTATAGAAGAGTATTACTTTTAGCTCATAACTACAATAGTATCGAATTTAAAGATATTTACATTTTTATCTTATTCTGTAAAATATTAAAACTAAAAAATAAAATTAAATAATAGTTTTAAAAAACTAAAAGAACACGCTTTATTAGAAAACTAAAAAATGAAAAATAATTTTAATTTCCAACACGCTTGGGATAAAATAAAGTGGTCAACAAAAAAATCATCTCCAACACATATAGAATAAACTAGAGTTATCAAAAAACAAAGAAAATAATTTTACCGTCAAAAGCGTGGGGCTTTGCTTTTTATGATTTTTACATTTTCTTCTTAGAGAGCTTACTTTTTACCAATATCTGTTTATTATCAAATATATTAATTGATATAGAGCACCCCACGCTTTTTGATGGTAAAATTATTTTATTTTTGTTGATAACTCTAGTTTTATTCTATAATGTGTTGGAGATGATTTTTTTTGTTGACCACTTTAATTTTATCCCAAGCGTGTTGGAAATTAAAATTATTTTTCATTTCTTTGTTCGGTTTTCTAATAAAGCGTGTTGTTTTAATTTTTTAACTATTATTTATTTAGTTGTCTGTACAATTGTAAAAAAAATATAAGCTTGTGTTATCTAGCGATAAAATACCCGCACCTCTAACAATATGCTATTTCAGCTCGTCGTGGTAAAGGAACAATCTTTACTCCTTAGTTACTTGTACATTTGTATAAAAATATAAGCATCTGCTATCTAGCGAGAAAGTTCCGTACCTCTAACGGAATTTCAGCTCATCCGGTAAACGAACAATCTTTACTCCATAACCCTGTGTACTCTTAGCGACAAAAAGAATGAGCCGCTTCAAAAAGCATACATAATCCGTTATGAACCACTGCGAATGCTCGAAAAACTAAAGCTATGATTCACGAGGTAACGCACTGTTAAATGTTTTTGGTTTTAATCGTCTTAAATAGTTGAAGAACAGTGAAGGAGGGGTATGTTTGTAGATATTTACGAGTGCTCGACAAATGCAATATTACACAAATTGCGACATTTCAAATAGAGTTAAACTCTCGCTCATAGTGCAAAAGTACAAGACAACCAATATTTAGTAACTAGCATCGGCCGTACGAGTAGCGTAGATCGTTAAACCACCCACAAGAAGATGAAATATGTATGAAAGCCAGGGTTCGAATCCTTCAGCAACGCATTTTTTTATTTGTATTTTCGCAAAATACATCCTATAAGTGCTATAACATTTAATTTCTGCCACGTAATCTATGTCCACTTTATATTAAGTAATATTCCTGTCTTCATAAACTCTATAACACTTTTTAGCTACCGATATAAATTTAATTGTGTGTGTAGTACCACGTTTTAATAATAATGCTATAAATGTATGTAATAAAAGATAATATAGCTTCATATATTTTTGTGTTTATTTATTTACTACGTATCAGTAAGGAAACAGTTTCACTCTTCAATTAAAATATTTAGTATATATATATATATATATATATATATATATATATATTATGTCAAGTCCAGTATAATAATAGCCCAAAGATGATGGACAATAATAAAAATATTATTATTTTATTATTATTATTTTTATTATTATTGTCCATCATCCATAATATTATTAATAATAATAAATACTTCTATAATAATAATAATAATACTAACAATAATAATAATGGGATGTATAAAAGAACGTGAAGAATGTAATTAACTAGGGATCAAAATTAACTCAAAATGTACCCAAGAAAATGACATAAAATACAGAATTCAAAAAGGCTGATCAGTAATAACAATGTTAAATGGCGTTTTGTGGGATAAGAACATATGAATGGATACCAAATTATAAATTTATAAATCCATAATTGGAAGCACGCTATCACACGGTGCAGAAACTTGGCAGTTGAATAAACATTTGAGTTTAAAAACTTATGTCTACTGAAATGGATTGTTTCTAGACGCTCAACTAGACATTGTAAATTGGAAAAAATCAGAAATACAATCATCAGACAACAAATGAAAGTCCAGAATTCAATATTAGATTTTGTGAGATACATACACTAGAATGGTATGGTCATACACGTAGGATGCCAAAGAAAAGATTGCCCAGACAAGCTTTGGAATGGATTCCACCTGGGAAAGGATAGAGAAGTCCACCTATATTTAAATGGATGGATGATGTAAGAAGAAATGTGAAGGACGTAGTCTGGAAAAATGGAATGTGAAGATAGAGAAGAACGGAGAAAGAAAATAAAAATTAAAAAGGTTTGGGCACAGGAATATGTTTTATTACATTGTGAACATATTTATAAATAAATACAAAATAATAAAAATAGAAATACTTCCAAATAGTTAATACGTTTTTCTTTAAGCATGGACAGACAGAATAAAATAGAAAGCATTTTAACAATAAAAAACATTAAATTCATCGTGAATCAAACCTGTGACCTCTTGTATACGAATCAGGCCACGAAGCACTGAGCTAACCGGTCACTGCTTAGTCGTTATCGAAAGAATGTTCTTTCAATGAAGAAAGGAGACGTATTGTAGTTCAACTGTGCAATTAGTTTACTCGTGTGAATCGCGCGTTAGAAATAAAATATTTTAGAGAATTCCGTACCTTTAACTATCTGGTATTTCAACTCGTCCGGTAAAGGAAAAATCTTTACCCCTTAACCTTCTGTACATTAGTATAAAAATATAAGCATCTGTTATCTAGCGAGAAAATACCGTACCTCTAACCATCCGATATTTTAGCTCAACCGATAAAAGAACAAGCTTTACTCTTTAACCATTTGAATATTAATAAATGCATAAATAAATAATAGTTTTAAAAAACTAAAACAACACGCTTTATTAGAAAACCGAACTAAAAAATAAAATATGATTTTAATTTCCAACACGCTTGGGATAAAATTAAAGTGGTCAACAAAAAAATCATCTCCAACACATATAGAATAAAACTAGAGTTGTCTACAAAAAAAATAATTTTACCATCAAACGCGTGGGGTGCTTTTTATAGTTCTTACGTTTTCTTCTTAGAGACTTTACTTTTGCCAATATCTGTTTATTATCAAATATATTAATTGATATGGAGCACCCACGTTTTTCATTTTTTAGTTCGGTTTTCTAATAAAGCGTGTTGTTTTAGTTTTTTAAAATTATTATTTATTTATGTATAGCCTGTTAATCCGGTACCTAATCGACAACCATCATTCTCTATGGCCTTGTTATCTTCCTACCACTAACTCATAGAAAAAATATATAGGGTGTTCGGAAATCCCTATTACAAATTCCTATGGTTTGTAGGGGGGGGGGGAATGGTTGATAACGTTTTGAATAGGAAACTTTGTCCAGAAAAGTGCCGCTTTCGTGCTGTTACTACAAGTTCGCATTAAGTATTTAAATATCTCGCGTCTTCCGCTGATATAAATTTCGCCTGTGAAGCATAATATAAATAGCAATGTAATGATTTATGCCGCAATTAATTATATTTACACAACCCAACACTAACCGATTTCGTGACAATGTCGAATGTCAAGGGAGAAATAAACAAACTTCATTATGTTACTGAAAGAATAATATGGAGTGAGTGTGCCAGAATATTATCCGCAAGTACAATATACGCAACGATCTTGGTGCTTGCCACATCGAATAGCTGTTACAGCGGATAAGTACTAACCTGATACTATGTAGAGCAGAGAAGTTCAGTTAGTCATCATCATCATCATCATCACTCCAGGGATTAGGCAATTGCCCGTTCCGACTTCATATTGCATCAGCCCAACGTCTTCTAGGTCTTCCAACATCACGCCTTCCTCTTGCTTGATAATTTCTGGCTAACAATGGATATCTCTCCTTGTTCATTCCATCCATGTGATCAATCCATTTCTGTCTGTAATTCGTGACTTTATCCAATAAAGGCTGTACTTTCAATTCTTCTCTTATATCCTCATTTCTTATTCTATCAAGTCTTGTACATCCTTTTACTTGTCTTAGGAACCGCATCTCTGCCGTCTGTATTCTATCCTTCTGTCTTTTCACTGGAGCCCAAGTTTCACATCCATACAATATTGTGGGAACCGCCATAACATTATACATTTTTATCTTGGTTTCTTTTCTAATTTTATTTTTGAATGTTCTCTGTATTGTTCCACACACCGTCTGAAATTTATTTATAGTTCAGTTAGTTTGCACATAAATATCTTACAGTGACAACGTTTTTTTTTCTTGAAAGTAGATATTGTCACGAAATCAGTTGAATTTTGGGTTGAATAAATGTAATTAACTGAGTCAAAAATCATAAAATCACAATAGATTTATTCCCGGCAGATGTGGAAGATTTTAAATACTTAATGCGAACGAAAGGGGATTAAAGAGGGGCATGAAAACCAGAGGCAAAACGCCCAGTTGGTAGACCAAGAATGGGGTGGGAGAACAATATTAATCAATGTATTCACGTATTAATCAAGATTTGAGAAAATTAGATTATATAGGAGACGATTGGAAAACATTTCAGGATAAGGATGTATGAAGAGCGCATGTCCGCGCGACCATGAACCTACGGGTTCGATAGAGCCAGTGAGTGAGTGAGTGAGTTATGCGAACTTGTATCTGCAGCACGAAAACGGTACGTTTCTGGACAAAGGTTCCCATTCAAAATGTTATCTACTCAGTTTTCGTTACAATCCCTAGAAGTTTTTAATGGGAATTTCCGAACACTGTATATATATATATATATACCATTCTGTAGTAAACAATTTATAAAACCGGCTGGCAAACCTCACAACCTTACTTGTAAGTGTTCAGATTGTGATTACATAGTTGCATTTAAGGAAAAGGACAGCAAAACAGCCTGGTTCTCACGCCAAAATGTAAATATATAGATAAAAAAATATATTGATTTTTCCTTTGAATATTTCTAATCTTCAAAGCTTTATAACTTCTAATAAATCTTTCACAGCTTTTCCTGTTATTCGTATTTCTAAAATGGAAGAATAGAAAGGTTTTTTCTAGTTCATATACACACGGTTTCAATGGTCGTACAAAAAAGTAGTTTCTAGATAAAGTGAATAATTACACAGGTATTGCATTTCCTGTTTATTCTTAAAAGGAAATATGTTTCAGAATGATAAAATAAGAAACAAACGCATTACTAATTTCATGTTTTTCTACGCGGATATGCCAGATAGCAATTATGCTAATACTTTAGTGACGTATTACTTAACCAGGTGGAATGAGAAGAATTTGTAAAATTATCTTGTTTCTCTCAAAGAATTTAATTTTTTTTCTATATTACCATTATAAATTCTAGATATATCATTGCATAACCACATTATTTGTTAGATTACACAAGGCTTCTGACCGCGAAGAATAAGATACTGGCTTCAAGCCCTTGATTGTTTTATATCATGAATTATCTACAATTACATAAGGTTCAGATGTTTTATATTTATTAACTGTACAATTTATCCATCAGGCTTTCTCTTCCTCTCTACCGTATTAATATGATATTGTTACGGGGGATTTATGTAATATATCATATGATATGAGTTGTGCCCCTTTTGAAAATCACTACTTATAAATATACTGGCACAATGCCGTGGATTTCTACCCAGGTGGACCACAAAATAAAATAGACTTACGTAGTCAAATAGAATCCTGGCTACAATATTGATGAAACTAATTCTGGTCATACATATAAAAAACTTGATTAGCAATCAGATAACGTTGAGAAATGATTTAAGTAAACATTAACTACACTCATAGCGATTTACGAAACGTAATAACTGGGAATTAGACTGTAGACTAAGTTAATATTACAAAAGGTTCTTAGTTTATACATTAAATAGCATTATAACTAAAAGATAATAGTTTAAAAAAGTAAAACAACACGCTTTATTAGAAAATCGAACTAAAAAGTGAAAAATAAATTTAATTTCCATTACGCTTGGGATAAAATTAAAGTGGTCAACAAAAAAAAATCATCTCCAACACATCTAGAATAAAACTAGAGTTATCTAACAAAAAAAAATGTTACCATCGAAAACGTGGGGTGCTTTTTATGGTTTTTACGTTTTCTTCTTAGAGATTTTACTTTTACCAATATCTGTTTATTATCAAATATATTAATTGATATAGAGCACCCCACGCTTTTGATGGTAGTTTTTTTTTTTTGAAGATAACTCTAGTTTTATTCTAGATGTGTTGGAGATGATTTTTTTGTTGACGACTTTAATTTTATCCCAAGCGTGTTGGAAATTAAAATTATTTTTCATTTTTAGTGCGGTTTTCTAATAAAGCATGTTGTTTTAGATCTTTTAAACTATTATTTATTTTTTATTTTTTAGTTTGGTTTTATAACAAAGCGGGTTGTTTTAGTTTCTTTAAATTATTATTTTTTATACTTTTAGTTTAATTGATTGTCATAAACATTAATTGATTGTCATGAAAATTGTATTGCTTACGATATTTAGTGTCTAGGCACGAATATAATTATATATTTTTTTAAATTATTATTATCTAAAATTATTATAATATTTTTGAATATTTTAATATAGAAAAATAGTTACAGTTAATCGTATCCTTCTCATATTTTTTTTTGGATAAATTACAATGTGTTAAGTTTGCAAAATTGTCATATAATTTTACAGAATAAGATAAAAATATAAATATCATTAAATTCGATACTATTGCAGTATGAGGTAAAAGTAATACTCTTCTAAAACAACCCTCCTGGCCGGATTTGAACCAGCGACCTATGGATCACTGAAATTATATACCACTACAGTCCACCGCTCTGCCAACTGGGCTACCAGTGGATATAATATTAATTTCTTAAAATGATGGACTAAAAAGTCGATAAGTCCGCCGCCTATTATTCCGGTCTTCATTTTTTTTTTTTGATGTTCTGATGAAAAGTAAGTTATTAATACTGGAGTTATTGTTCAATCTAAGGCCATTGCCCATTATAATTTTCCATTGTTTCATAATGTCGTCGATATATTAAAAAGAGTGGGCGATAGACTACACCCTTGTCTAACTCCTTGATTTAGACAAGCTCGTTGATATTTGTAGGTAAATAAACGTAACTAAATTAGCTTGGTTAAGAAACTCCCACTAGGAAGCACTCGTGTCCTCACTTAGAACGTATGGGGTACATACATACATACATACATAATCTTCAAAATAATAAGTTTAAAGGCATAATGCCTCGTGACCTCTGAGCAATGCAGCCAAATGGCTGTACAAGGTGGACAGGATGGGAGCGGGTTCCGGAACTTTAAAACCGGACATTTCGACAAAGAGAAGATACTTAAAAAAAAAATGAAAACAGGTTACAGATCTTAATGTGACAATCTCTCAACTGAACTTACTCAACATATGTCTGGTTACTCATTTTGGGGATGCAAACCTTTATCTTGTATCGCTGAGCTATTATGTTTCGTTTTGTGTCATGTTCAGAAATTGTCTTACACTTCTATACATACAGTATTGTGTCTTCTGTAATTAATTGTACGCATAACTAATAAGATGCATGTCTATAAGCTAAAGGTAGTGTCTTAAATATAACATTAGTACTGCTGATAACTACACAGTTTTACTTTCTCCAATCTCCTTTCAGCATTATTATTATTATTATTATTATTATTATTATTATTATTATTATTATTATTATTACTATTAATATTATTATTACAATTACAGTAAAACCTGTCTTAGCCGGAACCTTTATACGAAGAAAACCTGTAGAGACGGAAAAAATCTCCAGAACAGTACGATTTTATATGTAAAATCGTCCTGTATAAGCCGGAAACCTTCATAACACGGAAACGGGATGGTTTTTAAAGTACCAATAGTTAATGTTTACCTCTGTAAGACAGAAAATTATTCTTAAGCACGTTCTAATTACAGTATTAATGACCACACGTGAAAATTCTACATATGACGCTTTCTGCAATATATCGTTTTACCTTCTTGTGTTGCCATTGTATTTCGGGGATACCCTTGCTTATGTGTGACAACGGGGAATCCCTCGCTTTTCCTTGCCTGCTTACGTTACCTGCGAGGGAGTTGGAAACTCTTCAGTCTTCCTGCAGTTGAGTTCCTTCTCGCTTTTGTGTAATAAAGTTGTTTTGTATTGCCGTACAAACTGAGCTGTGTTAAATATACTATTTCGTCTGCATTTCAGTCAATACGTTATGTCTTTAAAGCGTGCATGTAAAACACTTACAATGCGTGAGAAAATTTGGGAACCCTTTATAAGAAGGAAAACAGCCAAGACGGAAATATATAAGGAATCGTCATGTTCCTTCATAGACAGGTTTTACTGTATTACAAGTATTATTATTTTTATTATTATTATTATTATTATTATTATTATTATTATTATTATTATTATTATTATTATTATTATTATTATTATTATTATTATTATTATGTTACAGTTGTGTTCTCGGTGCAGCGTCGCTGCCTCGTACGCAACAGGCACATGTTTCATCCCCGGTTGGAACAAGTTTCCTGGGTGATTTTTTTTTCGGAGTTTTTCCTCACCTGTAAGACAAATGTCAGAAAACTTTAAGGCGAAAAGGTTCCCGAACATCATCTGCCTATTAAAATTATCATTATCATATTCCCCACGTTTAGTATGAATATACGTGTGTGCGTGTGTGAGTGGTGTGTTTCGTCTTAATGTTGTGTTGTCCCGGAGCAGGCCCTGACATTGAACTGATCCCTCATTTGGGGAGGCCAACCATGCCCCCTGTGGTTATACAAGTATGTTTGTGACCCATTATTAAATCTCTCTCCCGACAGATCGTGTCACTGTAAAGCCCGGGTGGCACGTATAGGGCGAGAGGTTAGACTGCATTAGTGGAATGGCATTATTATTATTATTAATATTATTATTATTACTATTATTATCACTATTATTATTATTATTATTATTATTATTATTATTATTATTATTATTATTATTATTATTATTGTCGGCCGCGGTGGACTAGTGCCTCTGATCCCGAGGGTCGCGGGTTCAAACCCGGACGGTGTCGATGGATTTTTTAGGATGGAAAAATCCAAGGAGCAAGTCCTCCGGGAGGGACTTTAAGCCGTGGGTCCCGAGTCTGAAGATTTTCAGGCTCGTAAAAAATCCTTAAGCCTGAATGAAAAGGCCTCTAAGCAAAATTTACCGAATTTTCCCGTCCTAGTACTACCTTGGTTTCCTAGATGTCAATATGAGGCGGAACGCTGACCACGGACCACTCAAAATGACATCTATACGAAAACAAGTGTAACTAAATTAGTATGGTTCAATTTCTTCCCTGTAGGGGGAGAGCGCCTACTCTCTGTAAAGGGAAAACATAGGCTTACAATACAATTATTATTATTATTATTATTATTATTATTATTATTATTATTATTATTATCACTATTATTATTATTATACTTACTTACTCACTGGCACTATCGAACCCGTAGATTCATGGCCGCGCGGACATAAGCTCTCCATTCATCCCTATCCTGAGCTAAAGCTTTCCAATCACTCCCTGTATAATCTACTTCCTTCAAATCATAGTTAATGTTATTCTCCCACCTCATTCTTGGTCTACCAACTGGGCGTTTTCCTTCAGGCTTTCCTACAAGAAGCTTCCATGCAAGTATTTCATTCCCCATACGTGCAACATTATTATCATTATTATTATTATTATTATTATTATTATCATCATCACCATCATCATCACCATTTGATTTTGTGGAATCGGTGGTCTGGGGGTAGAGCATTCGTTTCTAGATTCGATATTCGCGTGTTTTATCCCGGTCTATGTGAATGAAATTTTGGGGAGAAAAATCCGAAATCGCGGCTTATATCAAATATGAAGTTAAAAGCTGTTGTTTGTTATAGGTTCCCCGACACAGATATATATATATATATATATGTATATATGCGTGTGTGTGCGTGTATTAAATAACTCTCAGATATATATATATAAAAAAAAGCATACCATGAAAATTAAATTATATAGAATCTCAATAAATGGAATTACGACTACTTTCGTAGTTGTTACGATCAAACAAACAAACAACGAAAAGAAGAATAGTGTAAAGAAAAAAAGGAGAATATATTCTTAATAGTTTTTTTTTTTGCAAGATTCCCGACCTTTCATTCATCACAGAATAATAACCGTTAGCATGTACTGCATGTATTAACTGAACTTCACTGTACTGCACGTCTATATGCTTTCTATATTTCGGTATATACCCGCATGGGACTAGGATGATATTTTGCTAATTTAGTTATTTAACTTATTTCCCCACAGATATCAGCGAAAGACAAGTGGTTAACTCAACGCCTCAAAGAGAAATGCCAATTCAATTTTGATCAGAGACTCTAATTTAAACTCGAGATCTTTTACAAGCCTGAAAATCTTCAGATTCGGAATTCACTGTTTTAATGTCCTTCTCGGAGGACTTATCCTTTGGATTTTTTATCCTAAAAATGCATCGACCTTGGCCGGATTTGTACCCATGATCCTCAGAACTAGAGGCAAAGTACATAACTCCTATACCCACGAGGTCGTACGTCTACATAATAAAGAAGCTAATTCGGTATAGAAACAATCCGCTCCAGCAAAATCACCCAATAATATAAGTATTACGAATTAAAGTAGGCCAGTAATTGACATCACTAATCACCCAAGGCCATTATAATATTTGTTTAAGTGGTCTAGTGGTTATATTCCTTGCTTCTAGTCCCGAGGATCCCGGGTTCAAACCCGATCATGTCAATGGATATTTAGGATAGCAAAATACAACGGAAAAGTCCTCCGGGAGACACTTTAAGCCGTGGATCTTAAGATTTTTGGGCTCGTGAACGAACTTCAATCCTAAATTAGTGCCTCTAATAATCGCATATGGGATAGAGATAGTTTGGTAACATCTGAAGATAAATGACTTAAAAATCTGGGAAAGCGTTAAAGCCTCCTATCTAAAGAAAATTCTAGCAGTCTTTAAATTCACACCCTCGAGACTGGTCTATGTACTAGCAAGAGAACAATTCTTCCTGGAAGACCTCAGAATGCGCTACTATCTGCCATCCACTAAAGCTTACGAACAGCAGATGCAAGAGAGAAGACAGAAGCGGGATGCCATTCTTGAAGAATTCTACGGTACGCCTGCCATGATAGATAGGAGCTGGTGTGGACCAAACAAAGAACTAAGGCACCACATATACCGCTATGCAGTCCACGGCTTCCATCACAAAGTGTGTGTGAATGTCACTTACCATCAAATCGAAGACAGTTGCAGATGTAAACTGTGCGGATTAAAGTGTACAAGATATCATCTTGAATTGTGTTCAAAAGTGACGATGTCATTAGCGCAATACGTCAATTAATTAATTTTGCACGATTGTGCGCATTTATATTATTATTATTATTATTATTATTATTATTATTATTATTATTATTATTATTATTATTTGCCTCTGAACAAAATTTATCAGGTCTTCCCCGTCTAAGTAATAGCTGAGTAGCCTGCTACATGTCTCATTGAGGATATGTGCTGACACATATTACTCACTCACATATGTAGGTAAATAAGCGTAACTAACGCAGCATGGTATGAAGTACAATCATATTGAAAACATTCGCCCTATTTACGAAAGCAGGGATATACGACTATAGACAGATTTAATTTCATTTTGAGAATTTTCCTCATCATTCAGGGTTTTCTCCAACAATCTTAATTACACTGGTCAACATGATTTTTGTCTCATAAGTACCGATAGTTGTACTTAATGCAGTTTTTTATCGTCTTTCAAATATGTATTCGGAATTTCTCCATCACCCACAGTTTTTATTTCAATTTCAATTAATGGATTTAAATAATTATTTTAATAGGCGTTTTTTCGTCCATTTGTACAAAACAAAAAATGAGCTAACTCAGGAGATTTCAGCTATGAAAAAAAATATCAAGGCAAATCGAATCCTAATATGCTGGCCGATTATTGTTGGACCATCAAGAGGGATGCTCCACAAACGAAATATAGCAGAAAATAGTAAATTCATTTCTAGGTGAGTCCGAATGTTCGAATATTGTGTAGTTACGAATGTAGAAAATATTAAAGTGTTTGAAATTATAAATTCTTGTCTCTGGAAAACCTTGCGTGATGGAGAAAAACCGATATCATATTTGAGTTCAGGAGAAAACATACTAACAGAATCACATATTTTCCTTTCTGAGACATAAAAAGTTTATTTTTTGTTGCTCAGTGTGTTTAATCGGCCTTTTCCATCCAAGTAATACCTTAGTTGCCTACTAGGTGTCTCTTGAAACGATGAGTTAAACACTTGTCTCGCTGACATCTATAGGGAAGTAAGCGTAACTAAATTAGGTTTGGTTAAGTAATATCCGCAAGGAAGCACCCTTACCTCAAGCAGGGATATACGACTAAAGACAGATTTCATTTCGTTTTGAGAATTTTTCTCATCATTGAGGGTTTTCTCCAACAATCTTAATAATTAACATGAGTTTTAAAAAATACATAAATGACTACGGACTTAAAGACTATCAGTTTGTAATACACATTCACAAATATTCCTTAATTAAAGTTTTCCATCGTTCTTTGTCCTCTGTGTCTTCATCCGTTACTACAAATTCCCTCATTGAATTCTAAATGTTAGTTTTCCAGGTTGTTCTTGGTCAGATATGTTTTAATAATCTCTTATCCTGAATATGGGTAGCCGCCACTGAACAGGAATTATAAAAGTCGCCATTAAATATAACTTAAGTCTAATAGAAAAGTTAGATAAATCACTCTATGTATTGTATGCTGAAGGGAATTACATACAACAAAAAGTAATCTGAAAGAAACATCAGACAATTCTGTGAACCACCACCAATAGATTTTAAAGTACCATAAAGTACATGTTTTAAATCTGAATGACATTCTCTGCGTGCTTTAAGTATCTTCAAATATTTTAACGAACTAACTTCATGTCATACAAAATATGTTTTTTATAGTGTACAGAAATAAAAAGGAACTATTAATTCTATGTGCACAACATAAAGGGTTTAAATAAAAATACAATTTAATTTATATAATTGTGTTCAATTTCAATAGTTTTTAGTCCTATAAAATGCCCCACAAATTAAACAGTATCCTAAAGGATATTGCAATATTCACAAGACAGATGCAATTTTCACTACCTATGAATAAATAATGTCAAAATTAATTAGTAATTTTGTAAGTAAACACGTGAAGATATTCAATAGGAACTACACTGACATATATGTTTAACTTGTAAACTATTTCACAGTAAATAGGTTAAAATATTTTATATAAATTAAAATATTGTATTTTGTATTGTAGGACTATGTTTCCCCTTTACAGAGATTTAGACACTCTCCCCCTAGAGGGAAGAATTTTAACAATATTAATTTAGTTACACTTGTTTTCGTATAGATGTCATTTTGAGTGGTCCGTGGTCAGCGTTCCGCCTCATACTGACATCTAGGTAACCAAGGTAGTACTAGGACGGGAAAATTCGGTAAATTTTGCTTAGAGGCCTTTTCATTCAGGCTTAAGGATTTTTTACGAGCCTGAAAAATTTCAGACTCGGGACCCACGGCTTAAAGTCCCTCCCGGAGGACTTGCTCCTTGGATTTTTCCGTCCTAAAAAATCCATCGACCCCGGCCGGGTTTGAACCCGCGACCCTCGGGACCAGAGGCAAGGAGCATAACCACTAGTCCACCGAAAATATACAAATCCTTATCCATTTTTAATTCTTTGGAAATTAGTGTAATTCAGGTCATTTCATTTTCAGGAGGTCTGAGATTTGTCTTTTCTATTAATAATTCTATAACCGGCTCCGCAATGTGCATAATGCCGATAATATACACATTAAACTGATGTAAAGAAATAAATAATATGATAGATTACAACAAAAACAATATTAATGTTGGATTCATCTTCTTCTTCATCATCGTGGATTAATCTCTCACCTTATAGGTACGTAATTTGCCCAACTCCGGGGTTTATTGTGGCACTACCAGTCGAAAGATGGATCTTAAACTTTGGATCACACGTGTACTTTGTTTTACCACACACGGACATGAAGGGGCTCCCGTAAAAAGTATTAAGCTCAATCCAGGGCCTCCTACAAGATAACATGAACATTTAAAACGAAACACAAGATTCACTCACATAGGTCTACTCATCATGAATATGATAATTATGAAGGCCGAATAATTTTCGGGTACCATTTGGTCCGTAAAGTTAATTAACATTTATCTTACAGGTAAGGAAAAGCTCCGAAAACCCCATCACACAGGAAACTTGTATCGACTGGGAATCGAACCCGGGCCGTTGCGTACGAGGCAGTCGCCAGACTGCTGCGTACGATGCAGTGAAACTACACCGAGGCCATTGCGATGGACAATATCGGTTTCTTATTAATTTATTCTAGAATTTTTTTTAAATTAATTTAGGTATGAAATATCCATCTAAATTCCCCTTCATGATTTTCCATGTATTAGCGTACCTGCATGGATATATTAATGTAACCTCATAAGAGCATACGTACTACATCACACATTTACCAAATTCGACATTGTTTAGGCTACGGGCCAGTTCATTCTAAGTTTATTTTTAGAATATTCTTTCACACATGTTAATATCTTATAATATATAAAAATTTCGTGTCACGTTGTTTGTCCGCGATGGAATCCTAGACTACTGAACCGATTTTGATAAAATTTTGCACACTATATGCAGTTTGATCCAACTTGAGACTTAGAGTAGTTTATAACTAAATTTATAGTCGCATTATTTTTTATTGCAAATTATTTGTTTATTATTTAACAACGAGTTATATTTATCTGTGAGTTCCATACGATTCTAACAGATGGCGGTGTAATTATCTGTGAGTTCCATACTATTCTAACAGATGGCGGTGTAAGGTAATTTGGTAAGGTAATTGGTTTATTATTTAACAAAGAGAGATCCAGATGGCTGTGCTTTTTGTTGCAACCGCGAATTTCAATTGAATTACAAATATTGATTATTTCATAATTTAAGTGTGTTCAGTGTTTATTTTATTTTCAATGTTATTAATTTCGTGTGTAAGTATTAGTTTTAAGTAATCTGGCTGAAAGACAGCAACTTAATTCAAATTTTTAACGTATATCTTAGCTACAGCAACGCGTAGCCGGGACTTCTAGTGTACATATAAATATATACTGATTTAAAGCATGTAATTTCAATATAATATAAAGTATCGTATTTTACAAAAATGTATTTTTTAATCGAACTCGTTTCGACTTCGATCTTATCTTATAGGTAAATACCTCACTTTTCAATCGTCAGATTATAGCGTTATGAAGGAAGATAAAACATGATGGAATAACCTATAATGTTTTATTCCAATTGCTCCAGATAGTCTTATGACATTTTTGACATTCTCTCCTGGCATTAGCGGAATTATAAATTCACTTCTGAGGTTGGGACACCTAGAAGGCGGAGTTATGCGGATGTTATGAGTGATAAAGGATAATGAAGCACCAGGATAGTCCTAAAACCTAAAGTCAACCTAAATTCCAAACCATGGGCGACCACAATAATAATTCTTTTTCATAAAAATTCCTATAATCTGAACGGAAATCGAACCAGGGCTTCATGAAGTGTAGTCAAAATCTCTAACCATAAGACCATGATGCTGGTCTGGATTAGAACGAAGACAAGATTAATATCGGATTCTGGGTGAGGATTTTTTTTTTTTTTTTTTTTAGGAATTTCGAGGGTTTCTAGGGAATTTTCCTTATCTGTAAGCAAACGTTACGCCTGCAGTTCAGCAGTTTTAAGAAGTAGGAACTTTCAACATACTAGTTTACTCATAATAACTAACTAACTCACTGGCACTATCGAACCCCTAGGTTCATGGCCGCTGGGACATAAGTTCTCCATATAACTCTATCCCTATCCTGAGCTAATGTTTTCCAAACATTCCCTGTATAATCTACTTCCCTCAAATCATTGTTAATGTTGTTCTCCCACCTCATTCTTGGTCTACTAACTGGGCATTTTCTCTCTAGTTTTCCTACAAAAAGCTTCCGTGCACGTCTTTCATTCCCCAGTCGTGACATATGTCCTGCCCATCGCAGTATACGAGACCTAATTGTTCTTATTATATCTGGCCTCCTATAAAGACCATGTAATGCACTGTTATGTAGTCTTCTCTATTCACCTACTGTTCACCTCTCTTTACTCATAATAACACTGATAAAAATAAGAAAATGTTGGCATATATAAGCTCATGTAAGGTAATAAAAATTTGATTTGAATGTATATCAAATGTGTAACAAAAAATCCAGTTAAATGAAGTTTCTAATTTATTTATTTAGATAGATCATCGATTGATTAATGTCTTTGACATCGTCCGATTCTCAATAGCCAATTTTTTCGGTCCATGCAATCTCCTGGTTGTAGATGTTTCTCCTTCATGTATAAATATATTCCCTGACTCCAGGAGGTTTTAGGTCTTCCTCTGCCTCGTCTTCCCTCAGGTTTCCATTCCAAAACAGATTTTGGTAGCCGATCCTCTTCCGTTCGCTGGACATGTCCCTGCCATATTAATTGCTGAGTTTTTAATATAATCTAAAATAGTGTCTTCAATCTTCATTTTCTCCCTTATAACTGAGTTCCTATTTTTTCTTATTTATTTCCGTATTTTATGTCCGTATACATTAATAAACCTTGGTAAAATTAATACTAAATTTATACGTAAAGAAATTAAAGAATTTGATAAAAAATTATGTAGACATTCCGTTTTTTAACCTCTAACTATTTTATAGTAAACTGGTTAAATACATAATATAAATTATTAAATACAAATATCTCTAAACAACTTGCAAATTACTTTAATACAATAAACTCCATGGCGCTACAGGCCTAATTATCCGGCTGCTGGCCTCACATTCACATGTTAAGCACAGAGTTAGATGATTATACAGCCAGTGTAGGGGTGACATATGGTCAACATATCGGGTCTCCCAGACGTTATAGTTGGTCTTCTCAACCTGGAGCTGCTATTTATTGTAGCTACCCAAATGCCTCACGATGCATGATGGTCACTGGTCTCATACTGGTCGAAATTCCATGAGAAAATTTCTTCCCCCGTGGTGACTCGAATCAGCGCACGTCCCTTAGCTCTGCACCAAAATATCTTGCCTTAACCACTCGGCTATGGCGCGGCACTAAATTGCTTTAATACATTAAAACGTTAAAATTCCATTCCCGATTACAGGAAACCATATTTAAATTTTTATTTGAGAATTTGTTCTGAAATGGAGTCTTCTTCATCAGATCAACTGAGTAGCCGCCTAATATAATAAGTTTACTGTCTAAAACAAAACTTAGATTGATGGACTGCACTAAACTAATCATGTGGCACTGTCCGTTATCCACCGTCAGCTTCTCACTTTATTGTATTTAATAATTTATTATTAAAACTAATTAAATGAGGCAATTAAAATATTTTTAAATATTAAAATAATTACCTATATATCAGTCATCCTCATCTAATTTACAGATGTATATTTCTTTTAAAAAATCTACGTCAATTAGTTAAAACCATATAGGCCTTTCAGAACATGTTCCATATTCGGCAGTTCATTTGGTACTCAAATAATATGCCAAAGATGTAACATATTCTGAAAGGCCTACACGATTTTAACTAACTGACGAAGTTTTTAAAACAGATATCTAATTTTGTTGCGGACGATTAATATGTCAGGTAATTATTGTATTATTTTTAAACATTTTTTTTTACTACATAACCTCAATTATGATTTTCAATTAATTTTAGAAGCATTGATGAGGCAATTAAGGTAAAAAAGTCTTTGAAAAAATCGCAATTTAAAACTTGCTTAATTTGAACACCATTTCATGGATATGTCCATATACTTTATATACATATTTGTTTTTTGTCTAGTAAACCAGGTTGTCTTTTATGACATTTGTGGCTTTGTCCCCTAGCATTAGCAGAATTGTAAGTTATCCCGATGGCATGATGGGTGATAAATGATAATGAAGCGCCAGGAGAGTTCTTAACCTAAACTTAACCTAAATTCCAGACCATAGGCAATTCTCTTTAATGAAATATTACTATGGTTTGACCGGGAATCGAACCTGGGACCTCGTGAACAGTAGTCAGGAACGTTGACCACTAGCCCATAAGGCTGGTCATATACGTTATATAAATTTATCCTTTTTGTCATTCAATCTAAGTAATAATTTTCAAAGAATTCCGGGATTTCTTCTTCTGCAAGGCAAATTGCCTGTTCCGCCTCACAGTTGTTCTGTCCATCTTTTCACTGGCCTTCCTACATTCCTTGAACCTCTTGGCTTGTAGTTGAATGCTGCACTTGATAATCTTGATACATTCATTCTTTCCACATGTGTAAACCATTTCTCTCTATATTCTCTGATTTTCTCATCCAATGGATATATTTAACTCTGTTCTTATATCTTCATTCCTTATCCGATCCAATCTTGTGCACCCTTTTGTTCTTCTAAGGAAGTTCATTTCTGCGCTTTGTATTCTATTTTGCAATTTTTTGGTCATTACCCAAGTTTCGCTCCCATAAAGTAATGCAGGAACTGCCAATGTTTTATAAAACTTCAATCTAGTATCTCTTCTTGTTTTACTTTATTCTTTAATGTTTTATGTATAGTTCCGCATATAATTTGAAATTTCGACAATTTCATATGTATGTCTCTTTCAGTTTTTGTGTTGACAGTAAAATTACAACCCAAATAATTAAAATTTATTACTTGTTCCAGAGGTTTGTTGTCCATTACGATTTTTGATCTTATATGATCGTTTCCCCAAAATGCCATTTTTTTATATATTTTGAAATTATATTCTTGGCATAACTGATTTTATAACATTTAATAACGTAATAAATTAATTAACTAACTCATATCAGAGGTCCATTGCCGCGCAGACATAAGCTCTCCGTACATTCCTATCCTGAGCTGATGTTTTGAAATCATATCGTGTATAATTTACCTCCTTCAAATCAAATATAATGTTATTCTGCCACCTCATTCTTGCCATGCATACAGGGCACTTTCCTTCTGATTTTCTTATAAGGAGTTTGATTGTCATGTGAGAAATGCCAAGGAAAATGTCAGGTTATAGTCTAATTATGCATGTAGAGTATGTATACCCCTGATGTGAGAGCAGGTATGCGTAGTTAAAAACGCACTTACCAGATGTCGACACGACACAGTCCTTAACAACAACTTTCTCACCGGTTACATCGTGTACATCGGTAATGTAACCTCGAGTTGTCCAAGTGCAATATTTCCTGATACTGTTATTTCCACCTTTCTTATTTCTGTGGGTCGGAGATATAGAACACTATGTCACATTTACTACATTTTACAGGAGAGAAGTTTGAAGATGTTTTAGTGAACTTGTGTAAAGTGGATTTCGTGTTATTTAAAAGCATTGGTACCCCATTGATTCTCTATGATGGGGGATTTAAACAGCGCAGCCATTTAAATATGACATACTATGTTCTAAGTGTCATAGGGTCATGAAACTCTGGTAAAATGTAAAGAAAGGTTTTTTTTTCTCTGCAAAAAACATAAATTGTGATTTTTTAACTAAAAACTGTCAATTTTCACCCATTGCCCTCTTAATAGTCCATATACAAGTTTAAGAACCAGTGGAAACTTTAATTTGCAGCATGTGTCGCGTTAAATTTACATGGGATTCACCAGAATATTAAAAATATATAATTTAGAATTAGCCCATAATCATCCCATTTCGGGCAAAGGTCCCCTGTGACTGCAGGGTGGCTTACGTTACATCATCGAGTTAGCCAATCCCTTGGGACAATCACTTCAACTTTTTTATGGATTGCGCTATTCTAGTCCACAGTGTTCCTATATGACACTTAAACACTACACTCCAACGCTTTTTCTGTCTTCTAACTTTCCTTATCCCTAGTCTGGGTTCCAACATAGTCACTGCATAAGTCCACTTTTTAGGATCCATTCGGAGCATATGACCCCTCCCATTTCCTTTTCAGCCCCATTGCAGATGTTGCTACGTCTTTTAGCCTCGTTATCATGCGGATGTCCTCGTTCCTGAAGCGGTCCCTTTTTGTGATGTTTAGTAACTTCCTCTCTATGTTTCTCTGGCAAATCTGTAGCATGGATGTTCCTTTACTTGTTAATGACCATATCTGCGAGCCGTAAGTTAATACGGGTAGTATACACATGTCCATAAATGTTTTTTTTTTTTTTTTCATTTTTAGGCTGATGTCTTTTACTATAATATAAACTTTAGAGCCCAGGATTTTTTTCATGCTTGTGCAATTCTCCTTTCTATTTCGTTTAGAGTTTGGTTGCTGAATGATAAGGCTTGTCCTAAGTAAACATATTCATTGATGTAGTCGATTTTGTGATTTTCGATCTGGATTATCTTTTTTGTATCGTTAGTCATTATCTTTGTTTTTGAGACATTTATTTGAAGTCCTGAATGTTTACTGTATTTGCAGAGCTCTCTTAGCATTTTTTTTTTTTGCTTCCTCGTATGAGTTAAAAAATTTAATATATATATATATATATATATATATATATATATAAGTCGGCCGCGGTGGACTAGTGGTTATGCTCCTTGCCCCTGGTCCCGAAAGTCGCGGGTTCAAACACGGCCGGGGTCGATGGATTTTTTAGGACGGATAAATCCAAGGCGCAAGTCCTCCGGGAGGGGCAAGCCCTGGGTCCCGAGTCTGAAGATTTTCAGGCTCGTAAAAAATCCTTGAGCCGGAATGAAAAGGCCTCTAAGCAAAATTTACCGAATTTTCCCGTCCTAGTACTACCTTGGTTTCCTAGATGTCAGTATGAGGCGGAACGCTGACCACGTACCACTCAAAATGACATCTATGCGAAAACAAGTGTAACTAAATTGGTATGGTTAAAATTCTTCCCTATAGGGGGAGAGCGCCTAAATCTCTGTAAAGGGAAATCATAGGCTTACAATACAACAATATATATATATATGTATATATTAGATGTTATAAATGAAAATATCATAATAATACGGTGATGTAATAAGTGTGGCTGGATTTTGGTAAAATTGCATTTTTTTAATAAGTTAGTATTTACATGTTTCATTATGTATAGAGCGTTTTAAGATATATATATATATATATATATATATATATATATATATGTATTTATTTATTTATTTAGAAGAATTAAACCCAATGGGTACAACTAGGACACGAAGCACACCCAGTGCCAAGGTTGAGACTTTAAAAATTCCTTACCCCACCGGAAATCGAACCCAGGTCACCGGAGTGGAAGATAGGCACTCTACCGGCTACGCCACTGCGATTGACTTTAAGATATATTTGTTAGTTCATTTTTTTGCACTTTCTTGTTCTATTCTGTCAAATTTTTATGCATTTTCATTGAATTTTGGACACAAAACCCCATTAAACCCATTGTTTCGCTCATTATTTTCTTTGTATCTTCTCTAATTATTTTGGTCATGTCTATAATTTTGTACAGACTATTAAATATTTGTATACATATTCAGAAATTCTATTTTATCCCCAGCATGTAATGGAATGGACCAGTCCAACAACCCTTCATTTTAGATTCGTCCAGTTTATACCTGCTAGTTTAGAACATGTGCACGCAGGATGTCATTCATTCTTATCTTTTGTATTGTGTTTGTACGCCCAAGATTTTATGGGTCGTAAGACTTTCGCTTTCTCATTGTCCTCAAATTCAGAAAATTTCCCGTTCTTCCTAATTTTATCTCTTTATTTTATTGGGTAAGAATTTAATTTTGGCATGTTCATTTTAAAAGAGAAAAAGATCCTTGTTATCTCTTTCTCTTCCCATAATTCCTCTCTATTGGGAAGGAGTATATTATATAATACAATTACGCTCATAGAAACTGAAAATATATGACAGTTATTCTCCCAGTTATATTATATGGATGCGAAACATGGACTCTTATATAATTGTAGGCTTTCACGGCCGGCGTCTTGATCCATATTTGGTTTTGTCTTCCGGGCTTATAGGCCTATAAGCCCGGAAGACGAACCAAATATGGATGGACTCTTATTTTAAGGCAAGAAAGGATATTTTGAGTATTTGAGAACAAAGTTCTTAGGAAAATGTTTAGATCAAAGAGAGTTAGTTGAACAGACAGCTGAATGGAGAAGACTAAATTAACAACTTTATAGGAAGTCAGATATAATAAGAAAAGTTAAGTTTCGTAGACTGCGATGGACAGAACATGTTGCATGAATTGGGAATGAAAGAGGTGCGTGGAAGCTTCTTGTAGGAAAACCAGAGAGAAAACGCCCATTTGGTAGATCAAGAATGAGGTGGGAGAATAACATTAACCATAATTTGAGGGAAGTAGATTATACGGGGGATAATTGGAAAACATTAGCTCAGGATAGGGATGTACGGAGAACTTACGTCCGCGCGGCCATGAACCTACGAGTTCGATAGTGCCGGTGTATTAATGTATTTACCCTTATAGGCTATCCTTTCAACAAAAACATTTTGGCTGGTGAAAAGTGAAACAGAAAAGTTTTTTGTTTCAATCCAAACTCAGTGATAGTATAGGATTCAGTCTAGAAGATTGTGTACAAATACAAACAATATGTATTGCAGTATGGTGGTTAGAAGTTTTTGCCACAGATGGAACAGTGCCAAATCTGCACTTAAAATAGTCCAAGGTCCGTCTGTAAGATTACTACGTTCATCGAGTGTATCAACAAAATCAATTTTTTCATAAAATTGTGAATTACTGAATACATTTTTGCCGAGTTGGCTATTAAAATTCGGTCGCCAGTATGTTTAATTAAAATATTATTTATTAATTAGTCGGCCGCGGTGGACTAGTGGTTACGCTCCTTGCCTCTGGTCCCGAGGGTCGTAAGTTCAAACCCGGTCGGGGTCGATGGATTTTTTAGGACGGAAAAATCCAAGGAGCAAGTCCTCCGGGAGGGACTTTATGCCGTGGGTCCCGAGTCTGAAGATTTTCAGGCTCGTAAAAAATCCTTAAGCCTGAATGAAAAAGGCCTCTAAGCAAAATTTACCGAATTTTCCCGTCCTAGTACTACCTTGGTTTCCTAGATGTCAGTATGAGGCGGAACGTTGACCACGGACCACTCAAGTGTAACTAAATTAATATGGTTCAAATTCTACGCCTAAATCTCTGTAAAGGGAAATATGGGCTTACAATACAAAAAAAATATTTATTTTTTCGAAATAATTTTGTGCACTCTTGGCCGTAAACCACCTCGCGGCTACAGCAGGCTGTGATACCAATCAGTAATAAAATGGCGGGAAGTACGTATTTATTGTTTTACATTGTTTCAAAGAAACTTCAGTTCATTTAAAATGCTGTGATTTGTTTCGTATATTAACACTACCTATTGGATATATTTTTGTATATACATTATAGGCCTACGTAGTATACATAAAGGGTAGTATTTTACTTCCCGCTGCGAGGGAACAATATACTTACCTAATACAGGCTTTCCACTTTACAGCAGTTCGCTCTTGATTCCTGCTTTCTAGAGATTCCTATCTTCCCATTCTCCCTCTTCCATACTCCTCTTCATCATGGCATCATATATTCCCTCATACCATGTTCTTCTAATTCTCCCCCTCTTCTTTCTGCCAGGTACCATCCAATCTAACACCTGTTTAGGCCACAGGTCTTCCGACATCCGTTGTACATGTCCGTACCACTGTAAAACTCTCTTTGTTATCCTTTCGATAACAGTTTCTTGTGCATCCATTTCTTGTCTGATATACAGGGTGGACCGCTTGAATGGACCTAATTTCAATTGCTTGTTACTGGCAAACGGTTGAAGATAGAAACTTAAAACAACGTTCATAGTACAGAAAAACTCACCAAGTTTCGAATCCTGTCGGTAGATGGCACAAAGATACGTTTCTCGTTCTTAGATTTAATTGTTTGTGAAAATGGCGACTCCGCAGATGAAAGCGCAAGCTGTTTTGTGGTATGCGGAGTTTAAATCAATCATTAGAGTTCAAAGGGAGTTCCGGCGTGTGTTTAACCGTGATGCTCCAACTGCTAGAAGCATAAAGAAGTGGCGTGATACATTATTAGCTACAGGATCTGTGTTGAAGAAGCATGGTGGTGGTCGCAGAGCATCCGATGAAATGGTAGCAAATGTTCAAGCCGCATTTGAGCGAAGCCCCCGGAAGTCATTAAGAAGAGCTTCGCGGGAACTTCAAATACCAAAATCGACATTACAACGGATTGTCCACAAACGCCTCAAACTGCACGCATATAAAGTGCAGTTAGTGCAACGTCTGGAGCCGAATGACATGCCGCGAAACGAGTGGAATTCGCCAATACGATGCTGGACCGTCTCGGCGCTGATCCTGACTTCATGACCAAGATTTTCTTCTCGGACGAAGCCACTTTCCATTTGTCAGGCAAGGTAAACCGGCATAATGTGCGGATCTGGGGATCGGAGAATCCTCACGCTATTCAAGAGCATGTTCGTGATAGTCCGAAGATGAATGTTTGGTGCAGTTTGTCACATAATAAGGTCATTGGACCGTTTTTCTTCCGCCGAGAAAACTGTTCGTGGTACCACATATCTTGACATGCTGGAGCAGTTCTTCTTTCCACAAATTGAACAACTGCAGCCTAACATCGTTTTCCAGCAAGATGGTGCTCCTCCCCACTGGTCCAATGAAGTTCGTACGACTTTGGACAACATTTTCCCTGGCCGTTGGATTGGTAGGGGAGGACCAATCGCGTGGCCCCCGAGATCTCCCGATTTAACACCACTGGATTTCTTTCTCTGGGGCTATGTCAAAGATAAAGTTTACACCACCCCAGTCAAAGACCTTCGTGATCTTCGTGAGCGCATCATAGAGGCTATTGAGAACATTCCAGAAGACATACTCCAACGTACTTGGCAAGAAATTGTTCATCGCTTTGATATCGTCACAGTGACTGCTGGGGCTCATATAGAGATGTGGTGATCTGGATATCAAAACTTGGTGAGTTTTTCTGTAATATGAACGTTGTTTTAAGTTTCTATCTTCAACCGTTTGCCAGTAACAAGCAATTGAAATTAGGTCCATTCGAGCGGTCCACCCTGTATGTATTTCGAATATGTTGGAAATAGAGTATCCTCAGAATTTGATATACCAAAGGATTAAGACAAGGATGCGGGATGTCACCAACATTGTTCAAGATATATTTAGAAGATGTATTAATGAAATGGAATAAGTCATGTAGGGGAATGGGAATCAACATTAATGACCGTTTACTGCACAATTTACTATTCGCTGATGACCAGATTATAATAGGACAAGATAAAGAAGATATAGAATATATTATTAGAAAGTTGGTAGATGCATTTGAGGTGGGTGGGAACAATATAAAACAATAAATACGTACTTATCGCCATTTATTACTGATTGGTGTCACAGCCTGCTGTAGCCGCGAGGAGGTTTACGGCCAAGTGTGCAATGGCAACCAAAACTTTTCAAGCTGTATACATCGATATCTGCGAATTGGTGCAGTTAATTTCAATGATGGCAAGTTAGACAATTTAAAAAAGTAATAACTCACTGATACTATCGAACCCGTAGGTTCATGGCCGCGCGGACATAAGTTCTCCGTACATCCCTATCCCGAGCCAATGCCTTCCAATCAATCATGTTTAATCTAATTTCTTCAAATCGTGGTGATGTTATTCTCCCACCCCATTTTTGGTCTACCAACTGACGTTTTCCCTCTGGTTTCCCTACAAGAAGCTTCCATGCACGTCTTTCATTCCAAATTCGTGTCAAATGTCCTGCCCATCGAGGTATATGAGATTTAACTGCTATTATATCTGACTTCCTATAAAGACCATGTAGTTCTCTGTTATAAATATATAAATAAATAATAATAACAATAATAATAACAATGACATATTAATGGAAAGGTATGACTAACATGTCATTGACCTGCTATCTAGTACATACGTTCACTTTTATCCTTATAAATTAGAGAAATAATTATAAATTTTACTAAATTGTTGATACTGAAGTTTGATGCCTGTCCGACACTGATCCGGAGGAAATGAATGGCAAGAAAGAAAGAAAGAAAGAAAGAAAAAAAAGCAAAGGCATGCCTTACATCATAAATTCCTGAGGTAACGACTGAATTGCGAATCAGTATCCGTCATCAGGAATGTCTGGACTAGCCATAAAACTGCGCATTATTGCGAGTAAAACAAAAACTAAAAGCCTTTACCCCAGACAAATTAACGTTTCTTCCTCCGATTACAACTCCAAACCTGTGTTGAATTGTGTTTTATTTATTACTAGCTAATACCCGGCGAACACTGCTAAGCCTAAATAAATCATAATATGTTTTTACCTTTAGTAAAGGTAAAGGTAAAGTGATCTCACTACAGGGCTCAGGAGGCCCTTGGGATAGTGGAAGGTTAAGGACAATTTTCTGGACAATTGGCACTTGATGTCAGCCGAGTTGTCAGCCCTGCGTGACGGCCGCCTTTACCCCCAGAAAACAAACGTCTGATACTCAATTCCGTTAGAGGCTGAGTCGAAGGTTTGGGTCAGTTTAAAAATCCTGACCCCACCGGGAATCGAACCCTCGAACAGCGCAGCGCCTTAGCGACTACACTACGGCGTGCCCCCTTTAGTTGAATAAGTAAAAGGAAAAAAAAAATATATATATATATATATATATATATAAGTTATATATATATAAATGTATATCATAATTATTTTTAGATGTTTACCCGGCGATGGCCGGAAATCCACGTAGCCCGATGTACTTGGCATAAATGAGCGGAAATTCGTTATTTTGAGTTATCCTTAAAAGAATACCCGCTGTGCGCTGCTTTGCTTTCACGGGAATCTACTTATTCCTATCTTCTTGGGATCAATAAAAGACAAAAATGGTTATTGTCAGTTATCCGTAAAAGATAAGCATATGCTACCGCGGACTTTTTTGTAGGGTTTTTTGATATATTCAATTCTGTGTACATTTATTGGTTTATTTGTTATGATTTAGGCAGAGTAAGCCATCTAAGCGTACAAAACGATTTTTCACTACGTAGGGTGATTTTTAAGGGTGAAGGGCTTGAGCATTAAAACTCTCTTACAGCCTATAACGTTCCCGGCAAAATCCTGAACATTTTGCAAAAATCCCCATCACAATCGGATGAACAGTACAGCAGCGCACATTTGTCCGGGAATCTACTTATCCTGATCTTCTTGGCAACAATGAAAGATCAAAAATGGCTATTGTAAATTATCTGTAAAAGGTAACATATGCTGTCGCGGACTTTTTTGAGATTTTTTTTGAGATTTCAATTCTGTCTACATTAACATTATGTATTTGTTATGGTTTAGGCAGCGTAAGCAATTTAGGCGTCAAAAAAGGAACTTTTATCGCGTTTTTCACGTTTTTAAGGGTGTAGGAGTTGAGTATCACAACTCTCTTATAGCCTATGTTTATCCCGGGAATTTGCTGAACATTTTTTCAAAAAACACCCCATCACAATCGGGTGAACAATATGGCAGCTCATAAAATACGAACAAACACGCATTTCTATAGGCCTATATTAGATTTCCAGAGACTATAACGAGGGGCAAAACGTTTTTGCGACTAAACGGTTGGTTTACTTTCATTTTGATAAAACTGAACATCTGAGGTTATATCCCTTTCCAGGATAGGCTATTGTAGCGCAAATTACTTGATATTAATTCATCAAGGGACTATAAGCTAAGAACTATTTATCTCCTATCGATTACACTAAGCAACAAAAAGAAACTTCTCTTTTGTCTCAGAAAGAAAAATATATGATTCTATTAGTATTTGTTTCTGCTGAATTCAAATATGATATCGGTTTTTCTCCATCACGCAAGGTTTCCGAGAGACAGGCATTTATAATTACCAACACTTTAATATTTTCTACATTCGTAACTACACAATATTCGAACATTCGGACTCACCTAGAAAGTAAGAAATGACGATTTTCTGGTATATTTCGCCTATGGAGCATCCCTCTTGATGGTCCAACAATAATACACCAGCATATTATGATTCCATTTCCCTTCATATCTCTTTTCCATAGCTGAAATCAATTGAGATAGTTCAATTGGTTTTATTTTACAATGGACAAATCGACGAAAACACGTTTATTAAATAAATAAATATTTAAATCCATTAATTGAAATTGAAATAAAAAAAGACTGTGGGTGATGAAATTCCGAATACATTTGAAAACACGATAAAATACTGCATTAAGTACAACTATTGGTACTCATGAGACAAAAATCATGTTGACCAGTGTTATCTTCCACTTATCTTCGATTACTAATAACCTAAACAATGTCGATGTCGATTATACCTCATGCTGGCAACATGTTTTTTTTCTCTTTCTCTCTCTCTCTCTCTCTCTCTCTCTCTCTCTATCTCTCTATCTATCTCTCTCTATCTCTATCTCTCTTTCTTTCTCTCTCTCTCTCTCTCTCTCGCTCTCTCTCTCTCTCTCTCTCGCGCTCTCTCTCTCGCTCTCTCTCTCTATATATATCTCTATCTCTCTCTTTCTCTCTCTCTCTCGCTCTCTATCTCGCTCTCTCTCTCTATCTCTCTCTCTCGCTCGCTCTCTCTCTCTCTATCTCGCTCTCTCTCTATATATCTCTCCCTCTCCCTCTCTCTCTCTCTATCTCTCTCTCTATCTCTCTCTCTCTCTCTTTTATTATTTCTACCAATATCATTACTACATCCTACATATTGGTAATTTTTGGCTAGCAAATTATTTGCACAATTAACATTCAGGCTACTACATAGATAACACGGCTGTTACTTTAAAATATTTTAGTTAAAAAGGTAAAGTGTTCCCAATATAGGCCTTAGGAGGCCCTTGGGGTAGTAGGACATTTTTCTAAACAATCGGCACTTAATGTCAACCGGGTTGTCAGCTCTGCGTGACGGCCGCGTTTACCTCCAGGACAAGCGCATGGTACTCATATCCATTTGAGGCTGAGCCGACACCAGGGCCATAGTGTCGCTTGAAGGTTTGGGTCAGTTCAAAAGTAAGATAGATTAAGTTAACATCCGTTACGTCACATTATGAAAATTGCTTTTAAGTTTCGAATCCTCTAACCCGGTGGATTTTAAGACGACATCCATAGTGATTGATCCAGCGTAACCGCATGTACGAACCAATATTCGTTGGCAATTCTGCTCAAACGCCGTAAATCATGACTATCTTTGCACGATCCACATTACTGTTTTTGCGTTAAATTTTATCTTCACTGCTATTTTTCTCTATTTTTTGTCATTTTTTCTGACAAATATACATAAAACATACTTGCTTTCATAATCACAATCTCCCAGCCGTTACGGTTTTTTATGTTATAGTTTATAGATTTGAGTTTTAATAACACTGAGCAGCAAAAAAAATACTTTTTTTTTTGTCTCAGAAAGAAAAATATGTGAGTCTGAAAGTATTTTTTCTCCTGAATTCCAATACGATATCGGATTTTCTCCATCACGCAAGGTTTCCGAGAGACTGGCATTTATAATTTCAAACACTTTAATATTTTCTACATTCGTAACTACACAATATTCGAACTTTCGGACTCACCTAGAAAGTAAGAAATGACGGTTTTCTGCTATATTTCGCCTGTGGAACATCCCTCTTCATGGTCCAACAATAATCGGCCAGCATATTGGGATTCCATTTGCCTTGATATCTCTTTTCCATAGCTGAAATCTCCTGAGTTAGGTCATTTAGTTTTATTTTACAATGGACAAATGGACAAAAAAGTTTATTAAAAAATATAAATTCCGAATACATATTTGAAAACACGATAAAAAACTGCATTAAGTACAACTATTAGTACTCATGAGACAAAAATCATGTTGACCAGTGTCATTTTTGTTAGAGAATCAATCTGATTAGAAAATGTTGGCTAAGGATAGGGATGGTATGGAAAGGACTTATGTCCGCGCGATCATGCATCTCTGCGATCGTTAGTCCCAGTGAGTGAGCGAGTTAATTAAGTATTAAAAGCAATAGAAATGTAATAATTCATGTTAGTATACAGTGACTATTTAACTTATAGACCGATAATCGTGCCTCTTCCTGTTCGTAATGAGAGATGTCCCCGCAAATTAACCTATTTGACTAGGATATCGATTCAACAATGTACGATCGATATGGTACAGCAAGAAATGCCAAAAGAAAACTTCAAAAATTACAAAAAAATTAGTTCTGTTGCTCAAAATTATTAAATGCTGTATAATGAATCTGCATTGTTGTTAATAGTTAATAGTTATACAATAATACAATCATCTGTTATTGATTTTTTCCCAAGCCCCAAGAGATTTATCAGTAAAGATATGCTATTTATAACTATACAGCCGACTTAGAAATCGCCCGGAAGTAAGATCGGAATACATAACCTCACATTTGGTAAATATTAAACATTGTAATTATTTTAGCTTCTGGTGTTGTATTTTTCGCTAAATAGTAATTCCAAATCCAACGCGAGCTTGAGTTTTTAATTAGACAAAATCACAACCTCTTGTTAGATTACTGTTGATAATTTGTGAATTTCTTACTGCATCCTAAATTTTATAAAATGGCTGCGTTCGCTTTATTTATCACTGATAATAAATGAGTATTGTTTAATAAATAAGATGAGTCTGTTTCATCTTCTCTCGTAAAACGTTGTGTTTTTGGACATGTTTCAATACGCCTGCTTAACATCATCAGCTTCCATACAGTCTGGACAAGATGATGATACCCAGGCGTATTGAAACATGTCCAAAAGAACACAACGTTTTAAGATGATGGAACAGATGAACAAGGTGATGATGATACGCAGACGTATTGAAACACGCCCAAAAGAACACAACGTTTTAAGAGGTATCAGGAGAAACATTATGACGATATGCAAGGTATTAAAACATATCCAAAAGAACAGAACGTTTTATTAGGTACGATGAAACAGATGAACAAGACGATGATACGCAGACGTATTGAAACATGCCCAAAAGAACACAACGTTTTAAGAGGTATCAGGAGAAACATTATGACGATATGCAGGCGTGTTAAAACATGTCCAAAAGAACAGAACGTTTTATTAGGTAAGATGAAACAGATGAACAAGGTGATGATGATACGCAGACGTATTGAAACACGTCCAAAAGAACACAACGTTTTAAGAGGTATCTGGACAAACATTATGACGATATACAAGCGTGTTAAAACATGTCCAAAAGAACAGAACGTTTTATTAGGTAAGATGAAACAGATGAACAAGACGATGATACGCAGACGTATTGAAACATGCCCAAAAGAACACAACGTTTTAAGAGGTATCAGGAGAAACATTATGACGATATGCAGGCGTGTTAAAACATGTCCAAAAGAACAGAACGTTTTATTAGGTAAGATGAAACAGATGAACAAGGTGATGATGATACGCAGACGTATTGAAACACGTCCAAAAGAACACAACGTTTTAAGAGGTATCTGGACAAACATTATGACGATATACAAGCGTGTTAAAACATGTCCAAAAGAACAGAACGTTTTATTAGGTAAGATGAAACAAGATGAACAAGACGATGATGATATGCAGACGTATTGAAACATGCCCAAAAGAACGGAACGTTTTAAGAGGTATCAGGAGAAACATTATGACGATATGCAGGCGAGTAAAAAAATTGTCCAAAAGAACAGAACGTTTAATTAGTTAAGATGAAACAGATGCTCAAGACGATGATGATACGCAGACGTATTGAAACATGTCCAAAAGAACGGAACGTTTTAAGAGGTATCTGGAGAAACATTATGACGATGTGCAGGCGTGTTAAAACATGTCCAAAAGAACAGAACGTTTTATTAGGTAAGATGAAACAAGATGAACAAGACGATGATGATATGCAGACGTATTGAAACATGCCCAAAAGAACGGAACGTTTTAAGAGGTATCAGGAGAAACATTATGACGATATGCAGGCGTGTAAAAAAAATGTCCAAAAGAACAGAACGTTTAATTAGGTACGATGAAACAGATGCTCAAGACGATGATGATACGCAGACGTATTGAAACATGTCCAAAAGAACGGAACGTTTTAAGAGGTATCAGGAGAAACATTATGACGATATGCAGGCGTGTAAAAAAATTGTCCAAAAGAACAGAACGTTTAATTAGGTAAGATGAAACAGATGCTCAAGACGATGATGATATGATACGCAGACGTATTGAAACATGTCCAAAAGAACGGAACGTTTTAAGAGGTATCTGGAGAAACATTATGACGATATGCAGGCGTGTTAAAAACATGTCCAAAAGAACAGAACGTTTATTAGGTAAGATGAAACAAGATGAACAAGACGATGATGATATGCAGACGTATTGAAACATGTCCAAAAGAACGGAACGTTTTAAGAGGTATCAGGAGAAACATTATGACGATATGCAGGCGTGTAAAAAAATTGTCCAAAAGAACAGAACGTTTAATTAGGTAAGATGAAACAGATGCTCAAGACGATGATGATACGCAGACGTATTGAAACATGTCCAAAAGAACGGAACGTTTTAAGAGGTATCTGGAGAAACATTATGACGATATGCAGGCGTGTTAAAACATGTCCAAAAGAACAGAACGTTTTATTAGGTAAGATGAAACAAGATGAACAAGACGATGATGATACGCAGACGTATTGAAACATGCCCAAAAGAACGGAACGTTTTAAGAGGTATCAGGAGAAACATTATGACGATATGCAGGCGTGTAAAAAAAATGTCCAAAAGAACAGAACGTTTAATTAGGTAAGATGAAACAGATGCTCAAGACGATGATGATACGCAGACGTATTGAAACACGTCCAAAAGAACACAACGTTTTAAGAGGTATCTGGACAAACATTATGACGATATACAAGCGTGTTAAAACATGTCCAAAAGAACAGAACGTTTTATTAGGTAAGATGAAACAGATGCTCAAGACGATGATGATACGCAGACGTATTGAAACACGTCCAAAAGAACACAACGTTTTAAGAGGTATCTGGACAAACATTATGACGATATACAAGCGTGTTAAAACATGTCCAAAAGAACAGAACGTTTTATTAGGTAAGATGAAACAAGATGAACAAGACGATGATGATATGCAGACGTATTGAAACATGTCCAAAAGAACGGAACGTTTTAAGAGGTATCAGGAGAAACATTATGACGATATGCAGGCGTGTAAAAAAAATGTCCAAAAGAACAGAACGTTTAATTAGGTAAGATGAAACAGATGCTCAAGACGATGATGATACGCAGACGTATTGAAACACGTCCAAAAGAACACAACGTTTTAAGAGGTATCTGGACAAACATTATGACGATATACAAGCGTGTTAAAACATGTCCAAAAGAACAGAACGTTTTATTAGGTAAGATGAAACAAGATGAACAAGACGATGATGATATGCAGACGTATTGAAACATGTCCAAAAGAACGGAACGTTTAAGAGGTATCAGGAGAAACATTATGACGATATGCAGGCGTGTAAAAAAAATTGTCCAAAAGAACAGAACGTTTAATTAGGTAAGATGAAACAGATGCTCAAGACGATGATGATACGCAGACGTATTGAAACATGTCCAAAAGAACGGAACGTTTTAAGAGGTATCAGGAGAAACATTATGACGATATGCAGGCGTGTTAAAACATGTCCAAAAGAACAGAACGTTTTATTAGGTAAGATGAAACAGATGATCAAGACGATGATGATACGCAGACGTATTGAAACATGTCCAAAAGAACGGAACGTTTTAAGAGGTATCAGGAGAAACATTATGACGATATGCAGGCGTGTAAAAAAAATGTCCAAAAGAACAGAACGTTTAATTAGGTAAGATGAAACAGATGCTCAAGACGATGATGATACGCAGACGTATTGAAACACGTCCAAAAGAACACAACGTTTTAAGAGGTATCTGGACAAACATTATGACGATATACAAGCGTGTTAAAACATGTCCAAAAGAACAGAACGTTTTATTAGGTAAGATGAAACAGATGCTCAAGACGATGATGATACGCAGACGTATTGAAACACGTCCAAAAGAACACAACGTTTTAAGAGGTATCTGGACAAACATTATGACGATATACAAGCGTGTTAAAACATGTCCAAAAGAACAGAACGTTTTATTAGGTAAGATGAAACAAGATGAACAAGACGATGATGATATGCAGACGTATTGAAACATGTCCAAAAGAACGGAACGTTTTAAGAGGTATCAGGAGAAACATTATGACGATATGCAGGCGTGTAAAAAAAATGTCCAAAAGAACAGAACGTTTAATTAGGTAAGATGAAACAGATGCTCAAGACGATGATGATACGCAGACGTATTGAAACACGTCCAAAAGAACACAACGTTTTAAGAGGTATCTGGACAAACATTATGACGATATACAAGCGTGTTAAAACATGTCCAAAAGAACAGAACGTTTTATTAGGTAAGATGAAACAAGATGAACAAGACGATGATGATATGCAGACGTATTGAAACATGTCCAAAAGAACGGAACGTTTTAAGAGGTATCAGGAGAAACATTATGACGATATGCAGGCGTGTAAAAAAATTGTCCAAAAGAACAGAACGTTTAATTAGGTAAGATGAAACAGATGCTCAAGACGATGATGATACGCAGACGTATTGAAACATGTCCAAAAGAACGGAACGTTTTAAGAGGTATCAGGAGAAACATTATGACGATATGCAGGCGTGTTAAAACATGTCCAAAAGAACAGAACGTTTTATTAGGTAAGATGAAACAGATGATCAAGACGATGATGATACGCAGACGTATTGAAACATGTCCAAAAGAACACAACGTCTTATTAGGTAAGATGAAACAGATTCGCCTTATGTATTAAGAAGAATTTCATAATATTACTTCCTATTGTAATTTATTAACGAGTGTGTGTTAACAATAATTTCAACTTAGGAACAAGAAAATTACTAACTATGATTATAAATTAAGTAATTACCGCAAACAATAAAATAAGAGTAAAGAATAATTAAAATAACTTTGTCCCGTGAAATACGTTGATTTTATGGGTTTTAATGTTATTTTCTTTAAAAATCAATCTTTTAAAGGAATGTCAACTGAGGCACATTATGCATATGTGGCTGAATCCAAATATCTAGAACAATAATTACAATTAGGAATGAGTTGCATAAAGAGATTAAACATAGGCTCATTTCTGGAAATGCATGCTCTTATGCATTACAGGTACTCCTGTCGTCCCAACTCATTCAAAAAAATGTTAAACTGAAAATATATAAAACTGTTATTCCCCAATTATATTACATGGAAACGAAACTTGGTCTCTTACTTCAAGGGAGGAACGGAGATTACGAGTATTTGAGAATAAAGTTCTTAGGAAGAATTTTGGACCAAAGAATATATAACAGGGAGCTACATAGTCTTTATAGGAAGCCAGATATAATAAGAACAGTTAAGTCTTGTATACTGCGATGGGCAGAACATTTGGCAATAATGAGGAATGAAAGTGGTACTTCGAAACTACTTGTAGAAAACCAGAGGGAAAATCCCAGTTGGTAGACCAAGAATGAGGTGAGAGAATAACATTAACCAATGATTTGAGGGAAGCACATTATACAGGGGATGATTGAAAATCATGAACTCAGGATAAGGATGTGTGGAGAGCTTATGTCCGCGCTGCCAAGAACCTAAGAGTTCGATAGTGCTAGTGAGTCTTTAAGACAGGTTTTCACTGTGTTATGAAATGAGTGGTAAATTTAGCAATTAATTGTTATAATATAAAATCGAATTACATCTAATATACAGCAAATGGAATACAAGTTTGAGAGCTGGAAAACAACAAGTACATCGTGTTCGCCCAAGTCATTGTTCTATTACGAAAGGTATTGAAAAAGAAATAACAAAACGAAAAAAAAAATAAGACGTGGTTTATAAAGGAAATGAGGTGGAATAAAAAAACTACCACAACAAGCAATAAAAACAACAAACAACAAGTACAACAATGCTAAGAAGAAATTGGATGCCATGATGGCGGCCCGCCGCGGGGTGCTTGGAGGTGTGATTAAATACCGCAACTCAAGTGCGTTCAATCCGTCATCCGCCCTCAACATACGGAAGTACTCACACTGATTTATAGTTATACTATTTCAACACTTTCTAGGTTATGGATCTGTCACGATCATCTATTGATTCGAGGTTCGCAACGTAAAACTATGATAGGGTCGATGAATTTTTAAGGCTTGAAGATTCTGGATCTAGTTCCTTCGAAAGGGGGAAAATCGCATGATTATATTTCGCCGATATATAACACATAGTATAAATTTAATCACTAAACAAATAATGTACTGACTTAGGCTTTCACGGCCGGAGTTAGTATGATAATCTTCAAGAAGATTTCCGGGCTGTTTGCCGTGGTCTTGAGGCTTGAAATTCCTTGACGTTTCGCCAGAGACAGCGTCCAGCATCCTCAAGGGTTGTCTTGAGACAGTCTCAATGTAGTCAAGGATGCCGGACGCAGTCTCTGGCGAAACGTCAAGGAATTTCGAGCCTGAAGACCACGGCCAATGCCCGGAAATCTTCTTCAAGATCATCATTCTAAACAAATAGTCTCGGAAAGTTTGTCTGTGTGTGTGTGTGTGAGAGAGAGAGAGAGAGAGAGAGAGAGAGAGAGAGAGAGAGAGAGAGAGAGAGAGAGAGAGAGCATAGGTCGTTTCATGCCCATTTATAACCTCGACACAACTCAAATTTGTTTAAAAATATTATTATTGTTATTATATCATATATATTATCTTAATAGAGGAACTTCGGGTAATTGTGCCCATGTTCGGAATTTGTTGTTTTTCTTCTTTTACTTAAGGGATTTGAATTTTGTTTAATTACAGTGATTATCATTAGTGTTGTAACTAAGAAATGGCATTGTTATTTTATTCAAATATGGAAACATCTTCATAATTTATAAACTTTTTTACATTAAAAGAAAGGTCCACTTTAACCACCATATTCAGATGAAGTAGACCCCCAGAGTCCACCTTACCTTTAAGTATATTATTAAGTTTATTTACTCTATTAATTTATACAGACAGGCACAAATTAATCTGAAAATATTTATGACTGATTATAATTAAAAAGCATTGATATTTATTTAATTCTTTGAAAAATTATTATTTATTATAACATTCACGCGTCATTCAACTGCAGAAAGCGACGGTCTTTGGGTTTAGTAAAATTGTAAGGATATTAAATAAAATTAATTAAGTGAATGGTTTTTGCAGATAGCATCCGCATTAAAAAAATATACGTATTTGTGTAAATTGGACCCAGGTCCTCGTGGAGGATCCACATTAACCGAATTCCTTTGTTATGTTTAATTATTTTATACAGCCACCATGTCACATAATATCAAATCAAACCCGTCATTATATTAAAACAGCATCTACATAATATAATATATTTAGGAGCGTTTTCAACATTTGCAATATTCAATAGCAGAAATTCAGAATTGATTCTTAGCTTGAAAAACTTTTAAAGTGGTCATTTTCATAAATATCATAAATAAACCCTTCTTCACACAAATAATAAAATAAATTGGCCTTGAACCCGTCTAAGTTGATGAGGGGAAGAAATTAAATTTTTTCTGTTCGAAGGCAGCACCAATTAAAGAAGATATTAACACGGTTCACTCAAACAGAAGAGTCCACATTACTCGAACTTCCCTATAATAATTGTTACTAGTGTTTAAGGCAAAAAAGGCTTGGCGCAGAGCTACGGAATACTCATGGAATTTCGGCCAGTATGGGACCGGTGCCCACCAAGCATCGTGAGGCATTTGGGCAGCTACAATAAGTAACGGGGGGGACCCGACATGCTGACCATATGTCACACCTACACTGGCTCGATGATCGTCTACCTCTGTGATTAACACATGTGGATGTGAGGCCAGCACTCGGCTGGTAGGCCAAGGACCTTCTAGGCCTGTCGCGCTTGAGGTTCTCTTTTTAATATTGTCGGCAATGGTGGTCTAGTAGTTAAGTTGCCTCTAGTCCCGAAGAACTCGGGTTCAAACCCGGCTGGAGTCGATGGATTTATATGATGGAAAAATCCAACGGTCAAGTCCTCATGGAGAGACTTTAAACCATATGTCCCGGATATGAAGATTTTCAGGCTCGTAAAGGAATCTCAAGTTTCAATAAAAATTGTCTTCGTCAATCCGAGTATTACTTAAGTTTCCTACTATATGTCACTTAGAGCCGGATTCACCAACAGAGGTAATTGTATTACGCCAGTTTAAACTACGCATTATACATGGGGAAAACTGGCGTAATACAGTTACCTCTGTTGGTGAAACCGGCCCTTAGAGATGATGTACTAATCATTTGTTCCTCGCTGACATATATAGGGATATATGCATAACGAAAACAGTTATTTGAGAAACTTTCCACTAGGGAAGTACCCCATGTCCCCGCAGTGGAACGAACGGGAATCACTCACTCATTAATAATAATAATAATATTAATAATAATAATAATAATAATAATAATAATAATAATAATAATAATAATATCAAAATTTTAATTTTTCATTGTTATCACAATTGAGGTTAATTAATAAAATGTTATAAATAATAATATAGCACCTTTTATTCTATCCGTCTTCCTCAATTAGAATTGATTTTTAATCAAAAAACCTTGTTATATTATTAATCATGAAGCCTTTTCAAAAACATGTTTGGTAAATTGGTACCAATTAGCATGCCGAGGATGAAACATGTTTTGGAAAAGTCTGCATGATTAAATATTTAACAAGGTTTTTTTTGATTAAATATAAATTCTAATTGAGGAAGACGGATAGAATAAATGGTACTATACAATTATTTATGACATTTTATTACTATTATTATTATTATTATTATTATTTTTTTTTTTATTATTATTATTATTATCATCATAATTATTTATTATTTATTATTATTAATGTGTTTTAGTCATGTGGCATTCTGTACAATATAACAAATACAAACAGTAAAATGCAATAAGTTACAAAACATCAAAATACAACACAAATAATTGAAATAGGTAATGATAAAAACGTATTTTCATAAGTAATGCCACGAATGATTTCCAAATTATCGATAAAATCACGACTCACGAAATGTGAAGTGAATTTATCTAGACTATTTAACCCATGCTCCAAATGGGAGTCAATGACCAATAACATTTCAATGATTTTTTATTTACAACCAATCACAGTCATGTTTCGCCTAAAATTTATCAACTAAAGTTTATCACAATAAAGAAAGCGCCTCCTTTTTAACATTCTGAATAGGTCATAGCATTATTTAGCAGTGACTGACCTTCCAAGAAATACGGCTACCAGATTGTATATATAGTGCATGAATGTCAGCAGAAAGCGCATGCGATAGATAATATAAAAAGATTTGTAACAATTGATTATGCCACAAAAAAAACAGGGGGGCACGCCGTAACGTAGTGGTTAAGGCACTGAGCTACAAGCCGGAAGGTCGAGGGTTCAAGTCCCGGTGCGGTCACGATTTTTAAACTGACCCAAACCTTCTGGCGGCACTATGGCCCTGGGGTCGACTCAGCCTCTAACTGAAATGAGTACCAGACGTTTGTTCTGGGGGTAAAGGCGGTCGTCACGCAAGGCTGAGAACCCTGCTGACATCAAGTGCCGATTGTCCAGAAATAGTGGGAGCCTTAACCTCCTACTGCCCCAACGGCCTCCCGAGGCCTGTAGTGGGATTACTTTAAACTTTACAAAAAAACACTGTTTGCATTTTCTTAAACGAATTACTCGTATTTTCCAGGAAATGACGTTGCAGAAAAATACAATTGACATATTTACATCATAGGGCATCAAATTTATTAATACCTATAACGTTGGTTATAAATCTCTCCACTAGGGTGCATTCTTACAACATTGCAATCTTTCGGCAATAAATAATATTATGATCTGGTTGCAGCGATGAACATAAAAAGCAAATGAAGCGTACCAATCGTTTCTCATTTGTTTTCAAACATCCCCATTTACATTAAATATATAAATATTTTAATATACAGTTAAATAATGATTTGTGAGTAAACAGCTTAATTTTATTCGTTAAATAGTCCGAACAAATGCCACTCTTGATTTCCAAATTCTCTAGATAAATTCACTCCTCACTTCGCGAGTCGTGAATTATCGATAATTTGCAAATCACTGGTGGCATTACTTATACAAATTTGGAAATCAAGAGTGGCATTTGTTAGGACTACTTAACGAATAAAATTAAGCTGTTTACTCACAAATCATTATTTAAATATAGTTATTTAAAAATATTTATATATTTAATGTAAACGGCGATGTTTGAAAACAAATTAGAAACGTTTGTTATGCTTCATTTGTTCATCACTGCAACCAGATCATATTATTTATTGCCAAAGGATCACAATATTGTAAGAATGCACCCTAGTGGAGAAAAAATGAAACACGTCAAACTGTTTATAACCATTATAGGTTATTAATTAATTTCTGATGTACTGTGATGTAAATTATATTTTTTCTGGTACGTAAATTCCTGGGAAATAATACGTTTAAGAAACTGCAAACAGTGGTTTATTTCTCTCTTTTTTTTCTTTTTTTTGTGGTATAATCAATTGCTAGAAATGTTTTTATATTATATCTCGCAAGCACTATCTAGTTACATTCGTGCACTATATATACAATCCGGTAGCCATGCATTCAAGAATTCTTACATCTTAATATAAATTGTTATATTCAAATTGTTATATTCAATGTATTTCTTAGAGAGTCGGTCACTGCAAAATAATGCTCTGACCTATTCAGAATGTTAAAATGGAGAGCTTGATTTTAAAGTGATAAAATTAAATTGATTAAATCGAGGTGAAAAAGTCTGTGATTGGTTGTAAATCAAAATTAATTGAAATGTGATTGGTCATTGACTCCCATTTGGGGCATGAGTTAAATATTCAGCATGAAATGGAATGTGAAGCAAAAAAATAAGTGATGTAGGCCAACTAGAAATTTAAATGAAAAATAGTTACTGTGTGGGCTTCACATAGTAGTTGATTAAAGGCAGTAATTCCTATTTATGTATACCGAAGTGTAGTTTTCTTTAGCCTAAACTGAGCCTTATTAGGTAAAATATTTATTTCTCGTATATCCATCCATCCATAGTAATTCTGCCCAAGGGCGGGTCCTTCACTGCAATCATGGAATTTCATGCTATGCTTGCAGCTTTACCAGGGAATTGTAGGTGTGGTAGCTTCCCGTTGCTTTCCACACCGGTGGAGGATGATGATAAAGATGAGTGAGGATGATGATGATGATGACCATATGATTTCGGGGACCGTTTAGGCCTTAAAGTTTTCCTGATATTTGTCTTACAGGGGAGGAAAAGCCCCGATAAAAACCTCAACCAGAAAAACTGCCCCGACTGGGGATCGAACCCGGGCCCGCTGCATGACAAGGCAGCACGCTACCTCGAGACCACAGGGGTGGACTCTCGTATATAATATTGTGTAAATAACACTACTGGGGCACGCCGTACGTACTGGTTAAGGCACTGCGCTACAAGCCGGAAGGTCGAGGGTTCGAGTCCCAGTGGGGTCAGGATTTTTAAACTGACCCAAACCTTCTGGCGGCACTATGGCTCTGGAGTGGACTCAGCCTCTAACGGAAATAAGTACCAGACGTTTGTTCTGGGAGTAAAGGCGGCCGTCACTCAGGGCTGACAACCCGGCTGACACCAAGTGCCGATTGTCTAAAAAAAGTGGGAGCCTTAACATCCTACTGCCCCAAGGGCCTCCTGAGGTGTAGTGGGATCACTTTACTTTAAATAACACTAGTATTTAGGTTACTCTGTGTGTATTTCTGTAGAAGCCCATATACACCACATGTAAGTAAAAAGTGATTCCACCACAAGTTTCAGGAGGACCTTGAGGTAGTTACGAAGTTAAGGCTCCCGCCTTTTCAGACAATCGGCATGAGATATCACGCTGGGTTGTCAGCCCTGTGTCACGCACCTTTACCCTCGGAACAATAATCTGGTATAATTTCCGTTAGTAGCTGAGTCAGGGTTCGAATACCCGACCTTCCGGCTTTAGCGTATTGCCTTAACTAACTACCCTTTGTTAAGATGCTCATTCAAGAGATCTTTAGTTCATTCGTGGAATAACCCAATACACAACAGCTAAGGCTTGCCCAATACACACACATACATATTTTGTGTGTAACAGTTAAGTCTCGTAGACTGCGATGGGCAGGACATGTTGCGCGTATGGGGAATGAAAGACGTGCATGGAAACTTCTTGTAGGAAAGCCAGAGGGAAAAACGCCCAGTTGGTAGACCAAGAATGAGGTGGGAGAACAACATTAACTATGATTTGAGGGAAGTAGATTATACAGGGAATGATTGGAAAGCATTAGCTCTGGATAGGGATGTATGGAGAGCTTATGTCCGCGCGGCCATGAACCTTCGGGTTCGATAGTGCCAGTGAGTTAGTTAGTTAGTTATATATATATATATATATATATATCCACCGCTGTGGTCTCGAGGTAGCGTGCTGCCTTGTCATGCAGCGGGGCCGGGTTCGATCCCCAATCGGGGCAGTTTTTCTGGGTGAGGTTTTTATCGGGGTTTTTCCTCACCTGTAAGACAAATGTCAGGAAAACTTTAAGGCGCAAACGGTCCCCGAAATCATATGGTCATCATCATCATCCTTATCATATCATCATCATCCTTCACAGGTGTGGAAAGCAACGGGAAGCTACCACACCTACAATTCCCTAGTAAAGCTGCAAGCATTGCATGAAAATGCTATGATTGCAGTGAAGGACCTGCCTTCGGGCAGAATTACTATGGATATATATATATATATATATATATATATATTGGTCAAAAATGTTCTAAGAGAACATGATTCTCAAATATTCGTTTTCTCCTCCTTTAAAGTAATAGTCCATTTTTCGAATCCATATAATATAGTTTTATATATTTTCAGTTTAACGAGGCGTCGTCGGTAGCAACGGAATTTAGTACGAATTTTAGTAGTATTGAATATATATATGACGCCTCGTTAAACTGAAAATATATAAAACTATATTATATGGATTCGAAAAATGGACTATTACTTTAAAGGAGGGGAAAACGAATATCTGAGAATCATGTACTAAGGAAACATTTTTGACCAAAGAGAAATGAACAGACAGGCGAATGGAGAAGACTACATAACAGTGAGCTACATGATCAGTATAGGAAACCAGATATTATAAGAACAGTTAAATTTCATAGACTGCGATGGGCAGAACATGTAGCACGAATGGGGAATGAAAGAGGGACATGAAAAAAATCTGTTAGGAAAGCCAGAGGGAAAATGTCCAGTTGGTAGATCAAGAATGAAATGAGAGAATTACATTAACCATGATTTGAGTGAATTATATAGGGTTCCCACGAATGCTCTTTCGGGTTTCAAACACGTGCAACTTGCGTTTAAATAATCTTACAAACATGAAACTAGTACTAATAGAAAGAGACACTCAAAAAGATTTGGTTATTGTATCACAGTTGGCAACAATGACATATAATTACATACGGTACAACATTTTGTATTGTTGAAAGTGAGAAAATGGCTTGTATTGGGGTTAGGCGAGCGTTCTGTGTTCTCGATCATCATGTTCATCAATCTGTAAATTGTTGTTCAACGACATTTTCAACTAAGATTTGATGAAGATCCTCCCAGTGATCCTTAAATTCGTAATTAGTGCTCTGATTTTATGACAAGAGTGTGCATCTGTAGGAGGAAATCTTCTGGACGCCCGGCTGTAAGTGAAGCAACTGCAGACAGGATTCGTGAATATTTTACACGTAGTCCTCAAAAATCAATCATTGCAGCTAGTAGGGAGCTGCAGATCCCTAAATTCACCGTATGGAAAGTTCTGCGTAAACGTTTAAAATGACTATTTAACTCATGCCACAAATGGGAGTCAATGACCAATCACGTTACAATGATTTCTGTTTTACAACCAATCACAGCCGTGGTTTCGCCTAGAATTTACCAATATAAAGTTTATCATAATAAAGAAAGCACCTCCTTTTTAACATTTTGAATAGGTCATAGCATTATTTTGCAATGACTGACCCTCTAAGAAATACGGCTACCAGATTGTATATATAGTGCATGGATGCCAGCAGAAAACGCATGGAGGAGATAATATAAAAACATTTGTAACAATTGATTATACCACAAAAAAAAAAGGAAACAATTGTTTGCACTTTCTTAAACGAATTATTTTCCAGGAAATGACGTTGCAGAAAACTATAATTGGCATATTTACATCATAGGACATCAGAATGACCTAATACACAGTTTGATGTGTATCATTTTGTCTCCACTAGGTTGCATTCTTACAACATTGCGATCCTTTGGCAATAAATAGTATTATGATCTGGTTACAGTGATGAACAAAGGAAGCAAATGAAGCGTACCAATCGTTTCTCATTTATTTTCAAACATCGCCGTTTACATTGAATATATAAATATTTTAAAAATAACTATAATTAAATAGTCCACCGCTGTGGTCTCGAGGTAGCGTGCTGCCTTGTCACGCAGCGGGCCCGGGTTCGATCCCCGGTCGGGGCAGTTTTCCTGGGTGAGGTTTTTATCGGGGTTTTTCCTCGCCTATAAGACAATTGTCAGGAAAACTTTAAGGCCCAAACGGTCCCCGAAATCATATGGTCATCATCCTTATCATTATCATCCTTACCATTATCATTATCATCACCATCATCCTTCACCGGTGTGGAAAGCAACGGGAAGCTACCATACCTACAATTCCCAAGTAAAGCTGCAAGCATAGCATGAAAATGCTATGATTGCAGTGAAGGACCTGCCTTCGGGCAGAATTACTATGGATGGATGGATAGTTAAATAATGATTTGTGAGTAAACAGCTTAATTTTATTCGTTAAATAGTCCTAACAAATGCCACTCTTGATTTCCAAATTCTCTAGATAAACTCACTCCTCACTTCGTGAGTCGTGAATTTATCGATCATTTGGAAATCACTCGTGGCATTACTTATGGCCATGATATGCTACAACGTTCCTGGGCGGAAATGGACTACAGGCTTGATGTGTGTTGTGTTACCAATGGAGCTCACATTGAACATCTGTAAGGTACTGTAAGCAAAACGTTTTGAGTTTCTCTTTCCATTAGTACTAGTTTCATGTTTTTAAGTTTATTTAAACGCAAGTTACACGTGTTCGAAACCCGATAGAGCATTTGTGGGAACCCTGTATATACAGGGAATGATTTCAAAACATTAGCTCAGGATAGGGATGTGTGCAGAGCTTATTTCCGCGCGGCCATGTACCGACGGGTTTAATAGTGTCAGTCAGATAGTTGGTCAGTTAGTTAGCATGGAGAGTAACACAACTATTAGGGAAGCGGGACCACCCCGTGGTTGAACATTCCAACCGCTAGCCTTCTTGTGACTAAGTAACTGTAGGGTATTTATTGTAGCTGCCCAAATTCCTCACTATGTTGGGTGGGTACCGGCCAGATACAGAGCCGAAATTACATGAAAAAATGTCTTCTCCCTTGGTGGCTCGAACCAGGGCATGTTCTATAACTCTGTACCTTAGGCCACAAATCAATGGCGTGGGGCAATCGTCCACCGCTGTGGTCTCGAGGTAGCGAGCTGCCTTATCATGCACCGTGCCCGGGTTCGATCCCCGATCTGGACAGGTTTCCTGGGAGATGAGTTTTCGGGGTTTTTCCTCACCGTTAAGACAAATGTCAGGAAACATCAAAGCCGAAACGGTCTGCGAACACCATATTGCTATCATAATCATCGTCATTCATAATAGCCTTGGATTAAGTTTAGGATTAAGGACTCTCCTGGCGCACCACTATCATCATCGCCCATCATATCATCGGGCCAGAGTAACTCCGCTTTCCAGACGCCCCAACCTCAGAAATAGATTACAATTACGCCAATGGCAGGAGAGAACACCAGAAATGTCAAACGACAACCTGTGGCATTGAATAAAAAAATGTTAACATCATTAATCATATAATTAGAATAATAAATATACGTTTTAGCGCCATAGTGCGTTTTGTCGTACTTACAGTAATGGCGACCATGTTTGGAAGTTCAACTTCCTACATTTCGGGGTTGCCAATCTAAATAACTATACTGTAATATTACATATTACAATACGCGTGTGGGAAGTAAAACCACTGATCTCTATGTATGCTGCATGCAATATATTATACAAAAAAAATATCCAAAAGGAAGTGTTAATATACATTATACGAAACAAATCATTGTATTTTAAATTAAATTAACTTTATTTGAAACAATATAAAACAATAAATAAGTACTTGCCGCCATTTTATCACTGAATTGATGCTACGACCTCCTGTACTTTCAACTAATAAATATTGTCATACTGTTAACATTAGTCAGTTGTTTATAATCAACGCAAATTTTTCCAACAAAGATATTATTTTACTATTATTTATTATTTTGAAAACACCATCGCGGAAAAAAAATAATGTACAACGCACGTCTGTGAAGTGTTTTATAGAATCTCGGAAATTAAAAACCTCTTTATCGCTCGGTTTTTAAACATTTTCCTCGCTTCTGTAAAAACCACTTCCCAACCTCGCATCGTATTTTACTATTTTATGGGAAGAATGAAATATTATCAATATTTCTGTTGAATTCGGCGGATTATTTGCAAAATAAAAGGCTTATATTCTGAAGTATAAAATTAGCTGTCAAATTTAGGTTATGTTTCTCATAACACTTAGCACGTGTGTAAGAACAGGTGTTATCGTGTGCTTCACTTCGGACACAGGCAGAACGCACACATACATACATACTGCCGAAGATTGAATCAAGCCCACGGCGGCACTCGGAGAATGTTGGTCTTGGAGAGGGTAAGGAGGGGCTACATCCAGACTCCACCACACAACACTAATTCCCATGCATTATATTCGAGTAGCGATGGGATAGCCCAATGTAAAATAATCCATCATTGGAAGCGATTACTTATTAAGGAAAAACTGTATTTTTTAAATGAAATGTCATAAAAATCGACCGAAAATAGAACAATTCATATATCAGAAACGCAATCTCTTTTGAGTAATGATTAATTTGTCTGATTATTTATTGCTCATTAAATTTGAAAGAAGAAATCACATTTATTATACCCGTTGCCCAGGTATTTATTTAACCCAATATGTTTGTCACAAATCAACTTAGCAACCGAAAACTATAGATTTAACACCAATTTTGCTAAATATATAAAAAAAAATCCAAGGAGCAAGTCCTCCGGGAGGGACTTTAAGCCGTGGATCCCGAGTCTGAAGATTTTCAGGCTCGTAAAAGATCCTTAAGCCTGAATGAAATGGCCTCTAAGCAAAATTTACCTAATTTTCCCGTCCTAGTACTACCTTGGTTTCCTAGATATCAGTATGATGCGGAACGCTGACCACGGGCCACTCAAATGACATCTATACAAACAAGTGTAACTAAATTAGTATGGTTCAAATTCTTCCCTATAGGGGGAGAGTGCCTGTTAAGGGAAACATGGGCTTGCAATATTACAAGAAGATAAAAAAACTAGCGGACCCGGCAGACGTTGTCCTGCCAGAACGTTCAATTCTCGTGTCATGGTCGGATGATACAAAATATGTTACTTTTTTACCATAAAATTCACTAATTAAGACATAATTAGATATTATTAAATAAGTTCGCAAGAAAACGACTCGCATTCATCTATTGTGGCTCAACGAGCGTGCATGACGACATCACATTGTTGTAGCGCAGAATATGTCGATAATGCAGATGACTACACATGTGACATTAAAAATTATATAATCCGCTCGCAGCGCCAACTACCAAGTCCAATTGCGAATCTAAACCATCCAGGCGCCCACTCAAACACGCACAAAAAATTCATAAAAATCGGTCCAGTCTTTTAGGCAGTTTTTAATTTCGAATTTCAAGTAAACCTCCATTTATAATTGTCGGATTTCGCTCATTTTTGGATACTACCTACCATGGTTTATTTTAATAGGATGTACTGAGTTTCTTTGTTAAACATCGAAAAATATAACCGCTATAAGCAATAGATTATTTCATTACAGTTTATTACAATCCGACAGACACACACACACACACACACACACACACACACAGACAATTTCACCAAAATATATATATGATATGAAAAGAAAAATGAATGCTTTTGTCATATGAAAAAAAATTGACAGTTTATCCGTTTGTATTTTTTTTTTCATGTATAGAAGATTCGAGCCGTTATTCCTTTGTGCATATATTCTTTTATTAATTTTAAGTTTAATTGTCTTTAATTTTATTTTATTGTTAGACATTATTCTTATTTTTGTTCAGTTTGGCCAGATAATTGTTTAGTATGTAATATTATTGTATTTTTTTATTTAAATGTAACATATGTTTGTCCTGATGAGTGGAAGAGAAGGTCACATGCCTTAACTCCGCCAGGCTAAATAAATAAATGAAGTAGTGTTCACTACAAATGGTACACGCGGCTGCTGCTGAGTGTTAGCGATCTAAGCCCATGCCTCCACCACTTGGGATACCTCGATCAAAAGACCATACTCCCAAGTCCCAGACTTGTCCTCCCTATCTATTTCGCGTCCACATTCAAGAGTTCTCGGCCTAAAACCAACACCTCTAGGGATAAGGTGTTGGAGTTGCAACTTCGGGAATTGCTGAGCTATATATTACGTCAGGTCGCTCATTCCTGACGACCCCACAGTTGGTCCACGGGCTTCTTTAGCCTAGCCGGGAGGACTGCTGTCGCAGATCCACAGACCGTTCCCCTTTTCTACCTCCAGGGAAGTATCCTGCAGCCGTTGTGAGACCGGCTAGGGCTTGAGTCCACAAGCCCCACAGTGTGAGACTTTAGTACATCCAGGTGCTCATCTCCTGGTGACCCAACAGCTTGGTCCACGAGCCCGTAGGCTTAGCCGGGAACCAGCAAAGTTGCTCCCCTCTGCACTGGTCCGAGCTGTGCCCTGGTGTGCCCCCAGGGACGTGTCCTGTTGCAGTTGTGGTCCAGCACGGAGCTCGCAAGCTCCAACAGGTGAGCAATAGTACGACAAGGCGCTCAACTCCTGCCGACCCCACTCATGGTTCACGAGTCCCTTGGACTTGGCCGGGAGTACTGTCTAGCAGATCCACCGACCTTTCCCTCAGTTCATCACCTGTGGACGTGTTTGGTTGCTGAAGTGGGTCCAGCCTGAGCATTAGTACGTCAGGTCGCTCAACTCTTGGCGACCTCACAGATTGTCCTTGGGTCACTCGGTCCCGGAGTCGGCGATAATCCCACATCAAAAGACCGCGCTTCCTCCTTTCCCGAGCTTACTGACCTGGTGGTAATTCCCATCATTACGCCATGTATTGTCCCAACCAACCCGTTCGCAAGACTAGGCCTAGTCGTGTCGCTGCTGTGAGACCAGCCCACTGAGCAATGTAGGCATCCAGGCTGTTCATCGCCCATGGTGCCCCCACAGAGGTCCTCGGGTTCATTGAACCAAGAGAAAGGAGCTTCTGATCTCCAGTCTCCCACCGCTTCGCCACAGCGGCCGCTGATCCCGCTGTGGGCCGGGATCCACGAGCTTTGACAACAGGCCGCTCATCTCCCTGTTGACCCCACTTATAGTCCGCGAGTCCATCGGACTCGGAAGGGAGGACTGACTAGCAGATCCACCGACCTTTTCCCCACTACTCCACCGAGGGGACGCGTTTTGCTGCTGAAATGGGCGCAGCACGAGCTAAGTAGTACGTCAACGTCAGGTCGCTCGAGTCCTGACGACCTCACAAATGGCCCGCGGATCCGGACTGGACCTAGCCGGGAGGAATGCAACGCAAACCACCGATCGTTCCCCTATCCGCCACCCGGGGACGCGCCCTATTGCTGTTGTGAGCACAGCTGGGGCCCGAGAACCGGACCCCCAGGGTAGTGTTAGCGATGGCTGCATACTGGAACTAGTTAAGACTCCTTGGCAGCCAAATTCCGTAACTGATATCAATATGAAGTTGGATCACAGAGTCAAACACCATTGAATGGCATTGGTGTTAAGCCGATGTCGATGTGGATCTGGTATGAGCTGAGGTGTTTTCACTCTAGAGCAGGGCATCATAAAAACCACGCTGCCAGACAAGCAGAGAATCTGAAAGCCAACAGCATGGAATGAGCCACAATATTCTAGCTGTAGCATAGCACTTATATCATAGATCTGGCACCAATCGGGGTAGGGAATATGCTTCGATAAACAGCACGTCGCTAAAACATGTGCCCTATATTGCGAACAATTGGATTGGTATGATTTATGACAAGTTGATAAAACTTACCTTTGTCCATGGATGTCTAGGTAGCTAAAAGGAAGAGTGCTAGTGCATACAGCTGAAGATCCTGGGTTCAAGTCCTGATTCAAGCATAAACTTTTCTCTTCAGTTGTGTCAGCTATATTTCAGAATAATATCTGTTTATCATCACCATCATCCTCCTCTTTTATACAATAAATTAATTAGATCTAATCGATAACTAAGTAAACTAAACACAGCTAGTTTTAAAAAGCAATTTAATTAATTATTTTTAATAAATTAATTAAATGAATAAAATTAATCGTTTGAATATTTTAAAATAATAAATATTAAGTATATATTTGTGCATATATTATTATAAATAAATATATTACTAATTATTTTATTCTGTATTATTGGTTTTAATCTATCACATTATATGATTTATATTATTTTATGTATATCATTCTCCATTCCATTAATTCTTCTGTTAGAATAAGTCTTATTCCCAATACATTATTATTTTTTTATTTGTGTCACAATTTATGTAAAACTGTCCCTTAAGTTTAAATGTATATATTCTATTTGTATTATTCGTGTAACTGAACTGCACCCGAGCACGAGCACTTGCTCATTCGGGGGTCAATACTGTATATAACATTTATTTGTAAATAAAATTTATTCTTATTCTTATCGATCTTTCTTTCGGTAGGTTTATTCCTGATATACCATATTCATCACTTTCCTTCCATATTTGTTTTTCTCTCATTTCTTCCCATTTGCAATCCCTTTTTTATCAGTTTTTCTTTACTTGAATAATCCATCTTTCTTTGTACCTTGATATTTAAAATGCTCTGCAGAACACTTCTTTTTCCCATTCATTTCAGATGTCTATGCAATTTTAATCTATTTTCCTTTATATCTGTTGTATTTTTTTTTACATGTCTTTCTATTTTCATCATTTCGAATCCTATCTCTTCTTGTTTAATGTATTATTCCACTTAGGAATTTCGTTTCTGTGGGTTTTATTCAGAAAAACATTTGTTTAATACAGGCAAAAAGAAAAATATATCCCTGAACAGCTATTTGTCTCAGGATTTCCAGCTTTGCGACCTGGCACACTTCTTTCAGCAATCCAGCATATATTTATTAATATTAACAAAAGCATGAGTATATTAGTTTCAATATTACATAACATTTGGTTAATTTGCTAAAACTGAAGTGCCTTCCGTGGGTCTCAGGCTAGATTTTCAGTTATCGTATAAATGTAGTTGGTTAATGCAATATGTAACAAGGCGGAAGGTTGGTGTTCGAGTTCCGTTAAGATCAGAGTTTTCAAACTAGTCAAAACGTTCTTGACGGTACCATGGACGGCTCAGCCTCTAACGGAAATGAGCACTACACGCCTGTTCGAGGGGAAAACGCCGACAAACCGGCTCGTGCCGATTTCTAGAAAGGGCTTCTTAAGGACTGTTGAGGGATCACTTTACTTCATCGTATAAATTTGTTTTGGATATAGAATCTGAATGAAACAGCTGTACGCCTATCTAATTCTAACATCCTTTCATTAAGATGTGACAAAAATTAGTTTTTTAAAATTTTAACTCGCCGACACGAGTCCGAGAAAGTGATGGCTATGACGGGTTTAGCGAGCCAAAGTAAAATTTTAATTGCCTTCAAACTTCAGTATGCTTGGTGGGATATGTAAAGAGAGGTGAAGAGGGGGGGAAGGTGCAGACATCTCACGTTGATCCAACAGAAGAAATTATATTTCGTAACATGATTGAAAATGCAAGAAGAGAACATGATTAGTGCAGACGCCAAGTTGCATCTTATTTTCATAGCTAAAGGAAGGGAAAAAAAATCTCGATTTTTACAATTTATGAAAACTTATACAAATTATTTTTTAAATAAAATAATATAGAAATACAGAACATATTAAATATTCACTCTATATGAATTGGCCTATATATAAGATAAATATAGCCTATTATTATTATTATTATTATTATTGTTATTATTATTATTATCGATAGCCTATTATTATTATTATTATTATTATTATTATTATTATTATTATTATTATTATTATTATTATTATTATTATTATTATTATTGTTATTATTATTATCGGCCGCGGTGGACTAGTAGTTATGCTCCTTGCCTCTGGTCCCGAGGGTCGCGGGTTCAAACCCGGCCGGGGTCGATGGATTTTAGGACGGAAAAATCCAAGGAGTAAGTCCTCCGGGAGGGACTTTAAGCTGTGGGTCCCGAGTCTGAAGATTTTCAGGCTCGTAAAAAATCCTTAAGCCTGAATAAAAAGGCCTCTAAGCAATATTTACCGACTTTTCCCGTCCTAGTACTACCTTGGTTTCCTAGATGTCAGTATGAGGCGGAACGCTGACCACGGACCACTCTAAATTACTTCTATACGAAAACAAGTGTAACTAAATTAGTATGGTTCAAATTCTTCCCTGTAGGGGAGAGCGCCTAAATCTCTGTAAAGGGAAAACATAGGCTCACAATACAATACAAATTGTTGTTATTATTATTGTTATTAGTATTATTATTATTATCATTATTATCATCATCATCATCATTCCCTCCATGGTATTTTTACCTTGTCGTGGTGGAGTGACTTGCGTGCTTAAATGATCCCTAGAGCTATGTTGGCGGTAGCATTGCTGCACATGCCGGACTGGTCGTAGGTGATAAGCCAGACGAAAAAAGTACCTTGGTTGAAAGAGTGACGATCTTTCACCGTAAAAATACAACCGTCAATAAATGCGGACATGGGTTCAACTGGGGTAAAATTTTCCGGAGATCAAATAGTCCCCCATTCGGTTCTACGGGCGGAGACTACTTCAGAGAACCCATGCCAAAGGTTCAAACATAGGGACATGTTCCTAGGAATATGGAATGTTAAAATTATTATTATTATTATTATTATTATTATTATTATTATTATTATTATTATTATTATTATTATTATTATTATTATTATTACCATCATCCTTATCTGATTGCGGATAAAGACTAAAGTTTCAGTTCTTGATCTGAATAATTTAACATCTCAAATGTAATGCATAAGTCCCAGAGTTCAGTGTTCCCTTACAAATGACTACAAGAGCGCGTCACTTTATCACTATTCCTAGCTCATTAACATATTAATCTCCGAAATGATCATCACCGCTAGCATTGTAATTATCACAGTATTCATTGTGTCCGCCATATTTATCATTACCGGAGTCCTTCCCCTCTTCGATAAATGAATCAACTATTTCTCAGCACTCCCTTACAAGGCAAAGCGCCATGATTGGGCAGATTATTTACCGGACCATGCCTTGGGCGAAGTTTGTTTTGCGCATGCGTCCTCAACTCATTTCCTTTTATTTAATTTGTTTCTGTTCCTTCAGAGTAATGGTCATTATCCCTGGTGTATCATGAACGGCGTCAGATATTCATTTCAGATGCACGCAATCACGTGTCAGTCTATATATTAACTAACTCACTAGCACTATCGAGCCCTTAGGTCCATGGCCACGCGGATACATCATCAGCAACATCATTCATGCAAGTATTAGGCCGTGTGGCCTGTTACGGTCTGATAGAGGAGTTTTCCATCCTGCGCTTTTTTGGACGTCCCAGCGAACTTTTGCCTTGTGGGCAGTAACGAAGCATGGCTTTTGGAATTCTATGAGACGGCATTCGTTGTTCTGGTAGTTTTGTATATGGTGAAGAATGGGTTCTACATCCAACTCTTCCATAATTTCCTCATTTATGTTATGGTCCCACTTTGTATAACCTGCTTGTACGGCGCGATACAAGCTCTCCATACATCCCTATTCTGAACTAATATCTTCTAATCATCCGCTGTATAATCTACTTACCTCAAATCATGGTTAATGTTATTCTCCTACCTCATTCTTGATCTACCGACTGGGCGCCTTTCCTCTTATTTTCCTACAAGAAGCCTCCATGCACATCTTTCATTCCCCATTCGTGAAATATGTCCTGCCCATTGCAGTCAACAAGACTTTACTGTTCTTATTATAACTGGCTTCTTATGAAGACAATGTATCTCACTGTTACACAGTCTTCTCCATTCACCTGTATGTTCATCTCTCTTGGATCCAAAAATGTTCCTAAGAATTTTATTCGCAAATACTCGTAATCTCATTTCCTCCCTTAAAGTAAGAGACCATGTTTCGCATTCATATAATATTATTGGGAGAAAAAAAAAATATATATATATATATATATATATATATTCAGTTTAACTTTTTAAACGGAGTTGGAATAAAAGTCCCTGTAATGCATAATAGCATGCATTTCCAGAATTGAGCCTAAGCTTAGTTTCATTGTGTATTTCATTCCTATTTGTAATTATGCTCATAGGTATTTGAATTCAGCCACTTCTTCAAAATGTCCCCCATTTGTCATTAACTGTCAATTTTCATTATATAATTATTATATACAACTTTCCTCATTAGAGGATTGCCTTAGGACAAAGTGATACAGACAATTATTTTTTTTTGGAATTGATGAAATACATTTTGTAAATACATTAAAAAAATCAAATTAGCCTTGTGGGCCTAATTGAAGTATACATACTACAAAGTAGAAATTTTGTAAATATGATTTCTTAAAATTGAAATTGACCCTCTAATGACAGCTATGACAATTTTAGAACATATATTCAGTTTTATTAATGTTTACTTCCAGTCCCAATTTATTAGTATTACTTAATAGAGTGCATGTTGACCCTTAGTATCTCCTCGCTATCGCCCAATAATACTACATCATCAGCATAAACTGACACCTTATTAATACCATTGAGTTATAGGCCTTCTTCATCCTCGAAAGACTCTACATACAACCGTTAAAATATGTGATTATCATAAGTAATGTCAAGAGTGATTTCCAAATTCGTGACTCGTGAATTTATGTAGAGAATTTGGAAATCAAGAGTGGCATCTGTTAGGACTATTTAACGAATAAAATTAATCTGTTTACTCACAAATCATTATTTAAATATAGCTATTTTAAAATATTTCTATATTTAATGTAAACGGCGATGTTTAAAAAAAAGAAAATAAATGTTTGTTATGTTTCATTTGTTCATCACTGCAACTAGATCATATTATTTATTGCCAAATAGGATGGCAATATTGTAAGAATGCACGCTAGTAGAGAAAAAATGAAACACATCAAACTGTATATTATAACCAGCATTACAGGTTATTAATTTTTTTTAGGAAATAATTCCGTAAAAGCATTATTTAAAAACACAATTATTGAACACACAATTATAAAATGTATAGTTCGAAGGAATCTGTTCATTATTTGCCATATTCAACGTATTTCTTTGAGAGTCATTCACTGCAAAATAATGTTCTGACCTATTCAGAATATTAAAAAGGAGAAGCTTTCTTTAATATGATAAACAGAAGTAGATAAATATCGCGGTAAAACATGACTGCGATTGGTTGTAAAAAAAATCATTAAAACATGATTGGTCATTGACTCCCATTTGGGGCACGATTTAAATTGTCTGAATAAACTAACTCCATGCTTATGGAATCCCTAAAAAAAACTGCATTTAATAAGACTCTTCACTGTCCATTAATCTCAGCTAAACATATCCAATCCGCATTCTGATATTACCTAACAAGGTAACTGCCAACCATTACATCCCAGAGAAGCGTTGTGATGTACCACGGCCGTGTCACAACAAATATCTGCCGTTTTTAATTGCAAGGCACAGACATCGAAGCTAAAACAATAGCAATGCGCTGTGCATATCAATGGACGTTCCTGCTTGACTTAGAACGGAGAGGAGAAAGGCGGGTGCTGCGCGGACGGCAGGTATTGAAGGTTATCCAATGCATCAAGTGAGGACTCGTATTACTTCCCTGTAGTTTAAATGAGAGATTTGGCGTTGGATTTTAGTATCTTGCAGTTAAAAATGCCAGATAATATTTTGGACACGCCTTGGTACATCATAACGCTTCTCTGGGAAGAATTTCAAGGTAGGTTTGGGCGTTGAATGGTTGAAAGTTTTCTTGTAAGATTCAGAACGAGAAAACTAGTTATGACGGCAGGGACTCGACAAGCTGGCCACAGGTCACCCCTATACTGTCTGGTCTCTATAAATGACATTTGAATGTGAAGCCTCCAGCCGGCTGGTAGGCCAAAGGGCTTCTAGACCTTAAACCGCCATCGAATAGTGGAGTAGGCCTATATATCATATACCTAAGTTCCACTCGAATATTGACCTCTCACCTACACTTCGGCCTTTCTATTAAACTTTACCCTAAACATTATTCAGTTAAAAAAACACTCTCCAATCATCAAATCAGTTAAAAAGAAGTCAACGCGATTCGGTTACTAGGAAGCCATTATCAAGACTGAGCCCAGTGGAAGACTAAGTATTAAATGCCCGTAAAATAGTATAGACCTATATACCTCATGAATTACATCATATAACGTAATAACATAGACTATTTAACTCATGCCCCAAATGGGAGTCAATGACCAATCACGTTTCAATGATTTCTGTTTTACAACCAATCACAGTCATGTTTCACCAAATATTTATCAATATTAAATGTACCATATTAAAGAAAGCTCCTCCTTTTTAATATTCTGAACAGGTCTGACCATTATTTTGCAGTGACTGAGCCTGTGAGAAATACGGCTACCAGACTGTATATATAGTGCATGAATGTCAACACATGCCGCATGCGGGAGTTAATGTAAAAACATTTGTAGCAATTGATTAAACCGCCAAAAAAAAAAAAAAGGAAACCACTGTTTGCACTTTCTTAAAGGTATTTTTCCCCAGGTAACAATCCAGAAAAATATAATTGTCATATTTACATCATACGACATCAGAAATGAATTAATATACAGTTTGATGTGTTTCATTTTTTTCTCCACTAGAGAGCTTTCATACAATATTTGCGTTCCTTTGGCAATAAAGAGTATGATCTGGTTGCAGTGATAAACAAAAGAAGCAAATGAAGCGTACCAATCGTTTCTCATTTGTTTTCAAACATCGCCGTTTACATTAAATATATAAATATTTTAAAATAACTATAGTTAAATAATGGTTTGTGAGTAAACAGCTTAATTTTATTCGTTAAATAGTCCTAACAAATGCCACTCTTGATTTCTAAATTCTCTAGATAAATTCACTCCTCACTTCGTGAGTCGTGAGTTTATCGATAATTTGGAAATCACTCGTGGCATTACTTATGATAAAACATCAATCAATACAATTTTTACTTATATTAATTAATGAAAAAGAGTCTGAAAGGAATAGGATCCTTGTCGTTGTACGTAATATAGTCTTTGTTTTTATATATTTCTATACTTTCCAAAGCGTCTAGAACTTTTCCATTAATTAATATAACTAACTACCTAACGCACTGGCTCTATCGGACCCGTAGGTTCATTGCCGCGCGGACATAAGCTCTCCATACATCCCTATCCTGAGCTAATGTTTTCCAATCATCCCCTGTATAATCTACTTCCCTCAAATCATAGTTAATGTTATTTTCCCACCTCATTTTTTAGTCTACCAACTGGGCGTTTTGCCTCTGGTTTTCCTACGAGAAGCTTCCATGCACGTCTTTCATTCCCCATTCGTGCCACATGTCCTGCCCATCGCAGTCTACGGGACTTATCTGTTCTCATTATATCTGGCTTCCTATAAAAACCATGTAATTCACTGTTATGTAGTCTTCTCCATTCACCTGCTGTTAATTTCTGTTTGGTCCAAAAGTTTTCCTAAGAACTTCATTCTCAAATACTCGTAATCTCCTTACCTCCCTTACAGTAATAGCCCATGTTTCGCATCCATATAATATAACTGGTAGAATCATAGTTTTATATATTTTCAGTTTGATGTTTTTTGAAAAAAAAAATAAACGCACTTTATTGAATAAGACTAGAAAAGAAACTATTTTGAAGTTTTACAAATTATTGGCAGTTCCATCTCTTATATATGGTAAGTGAAACCTGGACATTAACAAAGGCAGATAGTAAACAAATAGAGGCTGCTGAAATGAAGATGTTGAGAGCAATAGCAGGATACCAAAGGACCGATAAAAAGAAAAACGAAGATATAAGAACAGAACTTAATATATTTAATCTCTGTGAAAGAATAACATATTACCAAAATGCTTATCTTCAGCACGTATTACGCATGAATGAACAGTGCATACCAAGAAGAATGTATAATTATAAACCAAAAGGGAAAAGAACGTTGGGAAGACCATTGAAGAGATGGAAGGACCAATTCGACCTATAATGAGATCGGAACAGGCCATTGGGCCTCCTTGTTGTTGATGATGATGATGATGATGTTTTTTGAAAGGAGTTGGAACGTCAAGAGTCTCTGTAATGCATAATTACACGCATTTCCAGAATTGAGCCTATGTTTAATTTCCTTGCGCATCTCAATGCTATTTGTAATTATTATTATTCCTAGGTATTTGAATTCAGCCACTTTCTTAAGTACAATTTTATTGATTGATGTTTTATCTATGTCATTACGTTATGTGACGTAATTCATGAGGTGGGTATACTTTTGTACGAGCATTTAATACTTACCACTGGGTTCAGACTTGATAATGGCTAGGTAGTAGACGAAATGCGTTGACTTCTTGTTTTTAACTGTTTTGGTGATTGGAGAGTGTTTTTTTAACTGTATAATGTTTATCACCAAGAAGATCCATCATTTTAATTTCTAATTTACTCTAATTGTTTTCCAATAAAAATAAAGTATCGGTATATCTATAATTGCCCATTCTAGCAACATGATCTACCCCAATCTCCTAGCCTCAATGATTTCGACAATACAAGACAACGATATATAGGTACATATTGGAATTCCTCAATATGAAGATTCATCCATTCTATTCCCTTAAGGGATCAAGCATTTGTCTTGTATATAAGTATGTAGGCATACATACCCCATACGTCCCTCATGGAGATTTGGGTGCTCCCCTAGTGGGAGTTTTTTGACAAGTTAATTTAATTACGCTTATTTCCCTACATGTGTCAGTGAATGGTACTTAGTAATCACATTGTCTTAATGAAACATCTAGTAGACATCTAAGGAATTACTTAGATGAGGAAGGTTGGTTAAATATTGCTCAAAGGCACAATTTAGTCTTGAGTTTCTTTTATGAACCGGAAATTCTTCAGAAATATTAGGTTTGGTTTCCTATTATTTCGAATATGTCTATTTATTTTCTTTCCTTAATGTTAGAAACCATGTTTCACACGCATAGAGTACCACAGAAAGTTTGTTATGAACTTATAAATTTAATTTTTAAAAGTGGTAGCACTTAAAAATACATTTTAAAAAAGGATGGCACTTAACAACAAATGAGGGAAATTTTGAAAATGTAGCAGAATTCAAATTAGTAGAAGAAAAATTACGAACAGGAAAGAGGTGCAGAAGAAAAATTAAACATTGCTTCAACTCTGGAAATGCGTGTTCTGATTACAGGGACTCTTTTCATCCAAACTCCTCCCAAAATGTTTTAAATCAAGAGTATATAAAACGATTCTTCTTCCAGATATATGAAGAACTACATGGATACGAAACATGATCTCTTTCTTTAAGAGAGAAGATAAGATTTAGAGTATTTGAGAATTAAGCGATTAGGAAAAATTTTAGTTGAAAGAGACAAACAGGTGAATGGAGAAAACTTCATAACAATGCGCTACATGATCTTTGTGGGAAACCAGACGCAATAAAATAACATTTAAGTCTCATAGACTGAAATGGGCAGGATATGTGGCACGAATGAGGAATGGAAGACGGACATGGAAACTTCTTTTAGGATAACCAGGACGTAAGACATAATAACAACAGTTAAGTCTCGTAGACTGAGATGCACAGGATATGTGGCACGAATGGGAAATGATAGAGGGGCAGGGAAACTTCTTTTAGGAAAGCCATAGCGCCCTGTAAGGTAAGCGTAGAACGAGATGTGAGAATAACATTAACAATGATTTGAAGGAGGTATTATACAGGGAATGACTGGAAACATTAACTCGGGATGGGAATAAATAAAGAGCTCATGTCCGTATGGACATAAACCTCCGGGTTCGATAGTGCAAGTGAGTTAGTTAAAAGTTAAAGATAGAACCCGAGAAGACCAGATATAGCTCTATAGAACAGAACAGTAACAAATCCCTTGCTTTACCTCAGTGTTTTATTCCTTCATTTATATTATCTTTACCCATTAACAATCACCATATACTTAAGTATATTTGAACGTTTTCATGTTTTCATAATATATATTTCCTGTAATTATGTAAGTTAGGGCTCGCCGTAGCGTAGTTGGTTAAGACTATATGTTACAGGGCGGAAGATCGGGGGTTCGAAGTCCCGGTGGTATCAGGAGTTTTAAACTGGCCTAAAATCTTTTGGAGGCGGGACCATAGCCTTGGCATTGACTCAGCATCTAACGGAAATGAGTACCAGACTTTTGTTCTGGGGCGAAGGCGGCAGTGACGCAGGACTAGACAACCCGACAGACATCTCTTGCCGATTGTCTCATCCCAAAGCCCACCTTAGACCAGTATTGTGATCACTTCACCTTTACATAAGTGTTGTAGCATATCTTGTCATAACCTGCTCTGTTTCTGCTATATTTCAAACACATATTTTTTAGCCTGCTTCTAAACTTGCATGATTTTTATTTTAAATTCTGCATTTCTTCCTATCTTATTGGCATTACCTCCTATGAGACTTATGTCATCGACGTAGACCGAAATATCGTAAATAGTCATTCACAACTAAGCCAAGGCAGACCTAAAATAAGATGGAAGGATGATCTCTTTCAAAACTTGAAGAAATTGATGACATAAAATTGGATTAACTTACTTGTATTCGTGATAGGAAAGGTTCGAAAGAAGTATTTAAGAATGCCAAAGAGTCAACTAAATCAAGTTGTAGTACCTCATAATGTCCAGAGCCATAGCCGAGTGGTTAAGGGAAGATGCCTTGGTGCAGAGCTACGGTACTTGTGCTGGTTAAAGTCTTCATGGGAGAGAAAATTTATCTTCATGGAATTTCGGCCAGTATGAGATCGGTGCCATCGTGTGGAATTTCGTAGCTACAATGAGTAGCGGCTCCATTTTGAGAAAACCAGCTATAACGGTTAGGGGACCCGATATGCTGACTGTCACCTTACACCCCTATATGCCTAATAATAATAATAATAATAATAATAATAATAATAATAATAATAATAATAATAATAATAATAAGATTATATGATTAAAATATTGGGTAATAGATCGAAGAGAAAACAGAATAGAGTGAAGAGTAAAACATTCTGAATCTGGAAGTGACCAAATAAATAGAAATACAGTATATCATCATCATCATCATCAAGCCTGTTGGCTCGTTCCGGTTTCATGAAAGCTAGGATTGTTAAATTGTTCAGACCATCTTCTGTGTGGGCGTCCAACATTTCTCCTTCCGTGCGGTTTATAATTTAGCAGTAATTTTGGAAATCTTTCTTCTGGCATTCTATCAGTATGTTCTTTCCAGTCGTTCCTATATTTCATTATTCGGTCTGTAAGTTTGAATATGTTTAGTTCCTTTCTTATATCTTCATTCCGTTTCTTATCCAGCAGAGTATATCCTGCTATATTTCTTAAAAATCTCATCTCAGCTGCTTCCAATCTTTGTTCTGCCGTTACTTTATAAAATTTAATTTTTGTTTCTTTTCTTGTGTTTTTAAGGGTTCTTTTAATAGTGCCAAACATTAGATTAAATTTATTTATTTTGTCATTAATATCTTCAGTTTTAACATATGATAAATTGAAGTCTAGATATTTAAAACTGTTCACTTGCTCTAAAATGTTATCAATTATTATATATTATAATACATATATTTTAAATAATGATTTACTTGCATTTTCGAGACTGTAGGCTTATTTAGATCCCTTTTTTCACGGTTAAACTACGTCTGTCATATCGAAAGTATATTTTATTATTAATATTGTAATATTAAGGTTGTATATGATACCAATATTAATAGATTTTTTTTGCAGGCTAATTCCCGAAATTCAATTACGTGATTTAAGGTAACGGTTGGGGGCACGCCGTAGCGTAGTGGTTAATGTACTGCGCTACAAGCCAGAAGGTCGCGGGTTCAAGTCCCGGTGGGGTCAGGATTTTTAAACTGACCCAAACTTTCTGGCGGCACTATGGCCCTGGGGTCGACTCAGCCTCTAACGGAAATGAGTACCAGACGCTTGTTCTGGAGTAAAGGCGGCCGTCACGCAGGGCTGACAACCCGGCTGACATCAAGTGCCGATTGTCTAGAAAAAAGTGGGAGCCCTAACCTCCTACTACCCCAAGGGCCTCCTGAGGCCTGTCGTGGGATCACTTTACTGTTGGGGGCACGCCGTAGCGTAGTGGTTAAGGCACTGAGCTACAAGCCGGAGGGTCGAGGGTTCAAGTCCCGTTGGGGTCTGGATTTTTAAACTGACCCAAACCCTCTGGCGGCACTATGGCCCTGGGGTCGACTCAGCCTCTAACGGAAATGAGTACCAGACGCTTGTTCTGGGGTAAAGGCGGCCGTCACGCAGGGCTGACAACCCGGCTGACATCAAGTGCCGATTGTCTAGGAAAAGTGGGAGCCTTAACCTCCTACCACCCCAAGGGCCTCCTGAGGCCTGTTGTGGGATCACTTTACTTTAAGGTAACGGTTAACGTCACGACAACATTAAAATCACGATGCTGCATTTAAAAATTGCTGAATATGTAACAGTGCTCCCATAACACGTTCACTCCATGTCATCTACTGCTAATGATAAATATGTTAAAGTGATTTAAAGATTTTAGTTGAAAACCAAATAGTATTATTCTGAATGTATAAAAAAATGATGCAAAGGTAAAAGGCGCCGACATTTAGATGACCCACACTACATGCATGTAAGAAGAGTTGCCTCCAAGCGTAGGCGGTATTTCATGATCACAGTCAGGAGGAATACAATAGAGCGAACCGGATTCCACGTGCGGCTGATTTCATCTGTTCATTCGTGTCAGCGGTATGGGCGTTTGTTTCTTAAATTCCTCAACCAACTGTACACTAACTTTCAAAAGTAATAACTTCATATTATGTATACAACATTAATATCACAATAAGAATTTTCTCTTCTTTAAGATTTAAATAGAATTTCCTTGTTACATTTTAATAACAAAATAATTCTAAGATTGAACACCAGATGGCAGATAAATACAGAACAATAGTGTTTTAATTTCACACAGTTCTGTAACAAGGCAGATTAAATAACACGGAGTGATACCGGACACCACCGACAAACGTTCAGGAACGATGATGTTTTATTTACTTTATTTTTATTTTATTTATTTATTTTAACTGATAGAGTTAAGACCGTAAGGTCTTCTCTTCCACTTCACCAGGGTTAAATTATCCATACAATAAGAATTATGATAAATGATACATAGTAGATAGTTATTAACTACACAATATAAAGTTGAGAAGGGAAAGAAAGAAAAATAGTGGTAATAATAATAATAATAATAATAATAATAATGACAAAAATAATAACCTATAATTAGATTAAGTAAATGACTTGGTACAGAAAGAAAATATAAAGGAATAATAAAAGTATACATGGAACACGGTTATATATTATATTGTCTAAGGAAATATGAAGTAAGTTTCTTTTTAATCTGTTTTTGAGTCGGGCAGTCCTTGATATACAAGGGAAGGGAATTCCAGAGTAGGGTGGCTGAAACAAGGAAGGATGAGGAATAATGAGATGTTCGACGAAGAGAAACAGCTAGAGTTAAATTTTCTCTCGATGGTGTGTTTAAGTTATGGTGGGAGGATAGCGAATGAAAGCGAGTAGAAATATAAAGGGTGATGAGGTGGACAAAGTGTTGTATAATAAGCAGAAGAAACAATGGCTTTCGTCTTGTCTTTCTCGTTATACAGAGAGAATTTTTCTTTTTGTTAAAAAAACATATATTTCTAAATACATCGCTCATGATTTCTGCATATTGGTCAAAAACGGGCTACGCCACATAATCAAGACTTACATTTTTCTATGAGCGTATATCAAAAGTTTGATGAATGAAACTCTAGTTGCCACAAGAGTGCAGTTGATTGACATAATCAATGATAGGATTTACCACATCAAACTGAATCCTGTCATTCTCAACAGAATTTTACGATGGTTGCTACGAAGATATACGTATTCAATTAGTCCCAGGGTATACTTTTTAATACATATTTGCAAATTATCAGACAAGCTTTTCAAAAAGTGTATTTTTTTACGATACTTTTTATTCAATAACCGAATCTTACGGGCGAGCATCTTTAACAATGCGCACAATTCATAAGCTGTATGTTTTGGAGTATATCTTTCATCATCATCATCATAGTACATTCACGAATTTAGGCCATTTGTTGACCTGTTTCGGCCTCAAGAGAAACACCATCCAAAAGTCTTTTAAGTGGACGTCCTGGTCTTCTTCTTCCTGCAGGTTGATATCTTAACATTTGTTTGGGTATTCTGTGATCTTCCATTCGATGAACATCTTGACTTATAATCAGAAATTTTGTTTTCTAAAGGTTCCATGTGTAATTCTTCTAAGATGTCTTCATTTTTTGTGATCTAGAAGTGTGTATCCTGCAGTCCACCGAAGGTATCTCATTTCAGCGGATCTAAGTCTCTGTATATCCTTCTGTTTCAACGTCCATACTTCGCTACCATACAAAAGAATTGGAAGAGCCAGTATATCTTTCTTAAAGAAAATTATCTCCTCTATATGACCTGTCGTTCTAAAGCTTTGTCGCTGAGGTCCAATAACACACAGTATAGCCTATGCTATATTTGTTATATAAGGAATACAATAGAACGAACCGGATTTCACTTGTTACAAGAACAGATAGGCTGGCTAAGAAAATGTCTGGAACAGAAAAGACTCTGATTGTAAATTACAACACTCAATTTTGAACATCCGTAAATAAGCAATATAAAAACAGAGGAAAGTGGTTTACAAAGTTAAATGGCTGAGTTATTATAAGGAACATGCACTTCCCGAACTGTAAACAGGCGGGTGGGGACCGTTACTTACTAAAGGCTGTCCGCTCTTAAAGTGATCCTCATCAAAACAAAATCATGTGACCTGCTCGCTTTTCATTGGTTATGGACACCGACGTACGATGTAGAAGCAACAAGTGCGCGAAAAAGTAATTCCCATTATTAAATTAAGAATATATCTGATGACTGAGAATAGAATACCAAAAGCAGCTTACAACTATTCACCACGAGGAGAAGTTTGGGAAGTCCCAGGAAAAGATGGAAAGAGCAGGAATTTGGAGCCGGAACAGGGTAGTAAATAAGCCTAAACCGTGAATAAGAAGAAGAAGAAGAAGAAGAAGAAAAATATGTCCTCTGAATATACTTGTTACTCCTCGTGAATGAAAATAGTAATATTTAAAACACAGACAATATTCTAAAATATACCTACCGTAATCAATAATTACAACTTAAAATATGTAGTTTGTTACATATGGATGATGCATTTGAGTCATACTTCAGTCGATTCTGATGCAACAAAATGGTTGACAGTGTCGAGTCTTCTGTTACTGTGTCGCCATCTAAATTTTTAAAACAAAACTCTGGCAAACCTCTGACTAGTGGTCAAAAACAGTTATTTTTAATTATTTCACATATTCAGTGAATAATCTCACTAGCCTTCTTCTAATATACCCCATTCAATGATCACATGTTTTATGTAATTCACACGTGGTCCCTGTCAATGTGACAGTAATTATTGTGGGGCGAATGGTGAAAGGATACAGTTGGCGTTTGTTTATGTTAGGATCACTCTAAGAGCGGATAAGGTATAGTGGTCTTATGCCTAAGGGCTACCTCTCACTTTACATTCCAACCTGTAGCATAGAGCTGAAAGAAATAGCTATCTCTGTTGTTTGTATCAGTGCTGAGATAGTTCCTGTCGTGTGCCATACGCTGTAATTTTGCAGTCAGTTGCATGTTTAGTTTTAACTTACAATCACTCCTAAGTAGGATTACAAATCCACATTTGAAATGCCTCTTCAGTAATAATAGATAAGTCGATATTTTTAGTTCGTCCACCGCTGTGATCTCGAGGTAGCGTGCTGCCTTGTCACGCAGCGGGCCCGGGTCGGGACAAGTTTCTTGGATGAGGTTTTTTCGGGGATTTTTCCTCACCTTAAGACAAATTTAAGGAAACTTTAAGGTACAAACGGTCCCGGAACACCATCTGGCCATAATTATCATTAATAACATATCCGCCTAATTAGCTTAAGTTTATTTTAAGGCCTCTCCTGGCGCATCTTTACCATCATCATCAACTCTCATATCATCGGGGCTGCGTAACCCCGCCTTCCAGGCTCTACTGCCTCAGAATTGGTTATAAATACTCTATGCCAAGAGAGAACGCCATAAATGTCGAAATGACAACCTGAAACATTTGGGGGGGAAAAAAATCAGTTAGTAGTATCAATTCACCTCTTGTAATCACGTAGACTTTCACGGCCAGAGTTGCTATGATGATCTTGATGAAGATTTTCGGGCTGTAGGCCGTGGTCGTGAGGCTTGTAGTTCCCCGACGTTTCGCCAGAGACTGCGCCTGACATCCTCAAGGGTTGTCTTGAGACCCTTGAGGATGCCAGGCGCAGTCTCTGGCGAAACGTGGAGGAAATACAAGCCTCACGACCACGGCCTACAGCCCGAAAATCTTCATCGAGAACATCAATTCACCTCTTGCTTCCCCAAATACAATTTTGATGCACAGACTCACCGGTATAGAGTGCGTGAGGTGTAAATAAGTAGAGTCTAGTACTGTCACATCGATATGAAAGTAAAGTATCAGTGTCATTTGCAACACAATAATTAAAAATAATATTAGGCATGTCTTTATCAGTTATATTATAAGGATGTGAAACATAAAATCTCACTTAACAGTGAGCTACATAACCCTTAAAGGAAGCCAGATGTAATAAGAACAGTTAAGTCTAGTACACTGCGTTGGGCAGGACATGTGGCACGAATGGGAAATGAAAGAGGGGCATGTAAACTCGTTCTACGAAAACCAGAGGGAAAGCGTCCAGTAAGTAGGCCAAGAATGAGTTGGGAAAATAAAATTAACCATTAATTGAGGGAAGTATATTATATACAGGATGATTGGAAAATGCTTCAGGATAAGGCTGTATGGAGAGCTTATGTCCACGCCCATGAATCTACGAGTTTGATAGTTCCAGTGAGTTAGTTATTAGGGACCGTGGTAATCCTGAATATATTAACTGGTTAAGAGTATTTTCGAAATGTTGTCAGTCCAGAGACTAAAAGGTAGCAGCAGCCCTACCACTGGACTACTTAGCGTCGGGCCAGTAACCCGTCCTAAGGAACTTCAAAACTGCTTTCAAGTCTCAACATGATCAAAAATTATGGCATTTCAAGCTGTAGATCCTGTCAGAAGTAAAATTGTACTGGACAATAAAATTTTGGAGCAGGTGAATAATTTTACATATCTAGGATGCAATATCTCATATGAAGAAGAAAAGGATGTAAATGCAAAAATATCTAACTTTTTAAAAATTTTAGGGTTAATAAATTCTATCTTCAAGCCACAGTTAGTCCAAAAGCATTCAAGACTAAAAGTGTATAAAACACTGGCTGGCTCTTCCAACTCTTTTGTATGGTAGCGAAGTATGGACATTGAAACAGAAGGATATACAGAGACTTAGATCTGCTGAAATGAGATACCTTCGGAGGACTGCAGGATACACACTACTAGATCACAAAAAAATAATGAAGACATCTTAGAAGAATTACACATGGAACCTTTAGAAAACAAAATTTCTGATTATAAGTCAAGATGGATGCAACATGTTCATCGAATGTAAGATCACAGAATACCAAAACAAATGTTAAGATAGGCCTATCAACCTGCAGGAAGAAGAAGACCAGAACGTCCACTCAAAAGACTTTTGGATGGTGTTTCTCTTGAGGCCGAAACAGATCAACAAATGGCCTAAATTCGTGAATGTTTGATGATGATGATGATGATGATGATGATGATGAATTTGATTGATTTAAGGATATCTTAAAATGAACTCATGCGACAGAAGATTATAGAATAACTATCATATATATCATCAACGACATCATCATAGTTGGCACAATAACTTCTTTGAGTCACAGCCTTCTTCTGCCACCAAGCTTCTCTATCAAAACCTACCCTTCGCCAATTTATTTTACCCAGAGCCTTTACAACCCTTTATTATTTCATCTTTCCACTTAACTTAGGTCTTCCCTTGGATCTCTTCCCTTGCACAGTTGCAGTAAATATTTTATATAAAGGTAAGTGATCATTATATATCTTCACATTACCTACCCATCTCAGTGTATTTTGATATGTGACGATATTCACTTCTTTATGTAGATCATATGGCTCCTAATTGTATCTAGTTCCCATTCTCCATGAATGTAACTATCACGTTAAACTCGGTCTATTCCTGTGCAAACAATTTAAAAAAATAATAAATAAAAAGAAAAAGAATATTAGTCCCTACACCTTCTTCTACTTCACTTCCTGGTTTAGGCATTAATTACCTGTTCCGTTTTTTTTTTTGCCACCTCAAAGCTTTAGGTCCAGATTCTGGATGTACTAACCCCATCTAGAGGGTTGCCACTTCCGCCAACCTAACAAAAATCAATCAGGTTCGTCTTCCGGGCATATAGGCCGTGGTCCAGTCGTTCTTCTACTCGACGTTTCGTCTACTGCTGCGGTAGACATCTTCAGGAGATACTGCGTGCTCTCTGTGAACTCCTCAACAGTCGGCTGCAGAAACGTCGAGTAGAAGAACGACTGGACCACGGCCTATATGCCCGGAAGACGAACCTAATAGGGATCAAGACGCCGGCCGTGAAAGCCTACAGTTATACAAAAATCAATCAATTGAATTGGCGTTTACTTGATGAAAATACATAACTTATTTAATTAAATATATTAAAAATTAGTTGTCGTTGTGGACTCTAATCTTGTTTCCCCGAGCATGGGTGTCTTATTATCCCAGAGAAAGGACCCCAAACTTAAAATTTTTGAACTTACGTTAAGAGGGGTATAGAAGGACAACCGAAAGATAGGAATCTCTGCAAAGCAGGAATTAAGGGCGAAGTGCTGTAAAGTGGAAAGCCAGTATTAAGTAATTACGAAATATTTACATATTTTCAGAAATTAGTAAAATGCAATAAGCTAGCTCCATGGTGCGACATGCTTAGTAGGCCCTTGCCTACCAACCCACTGCTGGCTTCACATCCACATCTCTGAGACACGAAGATGGACGATTATTCTTGGCAATATAGGGTTGACGTTTTGTTACCATGTCTGATCCATCAATCATTTTAGCAAGTTTTCTTAACTTGCGCCCCTTACTTATTGTAATTATCCAAATGCATCATGATGCTGGGTGTCACACATTACATATACTGTCCAAAATTCCACGATGAAAATTCTTCCCAACAGGGACTCAGACCAGAGCGTGTCCCGCCAATATAACATATCTTAAATCGTTCGGGCAAGATATAGGATAAAATGTAGTAAGTAGATTATCTACTCCTATTTATTTTATTTTATTTTTTTTCAAACCTTCCATTCTTATTCTTTGTGGGGAATCAGATCGACTGAGTTAGGCAGCAAGCAGCTAATTAAATTAGTTGTAGCCCTAATACACTTTAGATATAGTTTTCAACTCTTTATTCTGTATGAGAACCATAGAACAAAATCGTTTTAACATTTATTTTGACGACTGATAAGATCATGGAAACAAATGGCGACTTGGGGGTATTAACTTAGGAAATATACTAACAAAAACAGTAGCATTTGCAGATGACCAGATTTTAATAGCAAAAACAGAAGACGAATTACAAAGAATCCTATATAAACTAAATGAAATATCAAAAAAATACAACATGGAAATATCATCAGAAAAAAATAGAACAATGGATTTCAAGGGCGCTCATCCAGTTCAGACAAAGATGATATTAGAAAATAAACCAACAGAACAAGTGGTAAGATATAACTTCCTGGGTTGCGAAATATCATACACAACGGAAACAGATATAAGTTACAAACTAAATAAGTTTAATTATATAACAGGAACACTAAACAGAACTTTGAAAAATAAAGTCAGGAAAAACTCTACAATGAAATTATACAAGACAATGGTAGTTCCTATTATTACTTATGGATACGAAACATGGACAACAATCTGCCAGAATGCAAGCTGCTAAAATAAAATTCCTCAGACCAATTGCAGGATATCGAAGAACTAACAAAAAACACAACACAGAAATAAGACAACTAAAAGTAGAGGAATTAAACACAATAATAGTGAAATATAGGACAATCTTGAAATAACACTTAGCAAGGTTGACTGAGAATAGAATACCAAAAGCAGCATACAACTATTCACCATGAGGAAGAATAAGTTTGGGAAAACCAAAGAAAAGAAGGAAACAGCAGTAATTTGGAGCCGGAACAGGCTAATAATTATGCCTAACCCGTGACGAAGAAGAGGAAGAAGAAAATTTTAAGCAATTTAAAACTATTTTCTTCTTGCTGAAGAAATGGCTGAATTCAAATATCTACGAACAATAATTACAAACATAAATGAGGTGATCGATGAAATTGAACATAGGCTCAGTTCTTGAAATGCATGCTATTATGTATTGCAGAGACTCTTGTCGTCCCAAATTTTCTAAAAAAAAACGTTAAATTGAAAATATATAAAACATTATTATCCTTGTTATATGGATGCGAAATATTAAGAGAAGAGTAGAGATTACGAGTAGGCCTATTTGACAATAAAGTTCTTGGGAAGATGGTTTTAATGTCTCGCTTTTTATAATACCATGAAACATTGAAATGAGAATTATATGAAATAAAACAGGTTCGTGGATTCGAACCCTACCGAAATCAATGAAATTTTCCGATTGAGGGTCTTTCCACTTTTCAGCGGTTGCCCTTTTACCAGCCGGCTGCTGGCCCTTCACATCCACATGTGTCAATCACAGAGGTAGATGATCAACAGCCAGTGTAGAGGTGACATGTGGTTAGCATGTCGAGTCCCCCAGCCGTTATAGCTGGTTCCTCAACCAATGAAATTTTAAAGACGAAAATATCCTGACGTGAGCATAACTTCCTTCAGAAGGGAAGTAGGCTAAAAACCGCGAGTCCCGTGTTGTATATTTCGGCACTTAAAAGAACCACAAGCCTGTAAAAAGAGACTTCTGAGCAGAATGTTTAGACTTCAAATTCCCAGATTTCACTTGTAACATAATGACTTGAATAGTTAAAGGAGGTTCGATAAATAAAATGCTGTCTACCTACCTCGTTTTACTCCCGTAAATTTAACAGTAATAGGAATCTGAGACCAAACTTCTACTTTAAAAAAAATTCCAAATCATCTTGCTATTTTTCGGAGAAACGAAAATGGGATACAGTTAACCAAACAATAAAACGCATGGAAAAAAATTACAATGAAATCTGTATGTCTTTGTTACCGGATCTTTTTGAAGGACACAAATTAAGCCGTGAACAAAAAACACGCATGCAAAATCAAATGAAGTCACTGAACTTCCTTAGTAAAGATTTCAGCAGTTTTCTCCCCCCCCTCTCCCTAGAGCTAAGTATAATATTACAGAAGATTGAAATATTATCCAAAATTCTTAACTCCTGTCTTCACAGTAACATAATACACCACCACTCCTTCTGGATTACTGCGAATCATTTTCTAAGGACTGATTATTTCATCCATGAAGAAACTCAGCAATTATCAGACAGATGTATAAAAAAATGAATTACGTATTACCTTAACGTAAACTTAACAAAAAATGAGCGGCTTCAAAACGCAGAGTCCCTGTTATAGCCCACTGCGCATGCTCGAAGAGCTAAAACTGTGGTTCGCACTGTCATATGTTTTAAACATGCTCTATTAGGTTTTAATCGTCTTAAATAGTTAAGGAACAGTGAAGGAGACGTGTTTGTCGATATATATACAATATTACTGAAATTGCGACATTTCAAATAAAGTTCAATTCTCGTGCATAGTCTAAAAGTAAACAAGACAACCAGGATTTAGACGGCTAGAATCCGACGTTCAAGTAGCGTAGATCGTTAAACAAATTACGAAACAATGAAATATGTATGAGAGCCAGGCTTCAAATCCCTCGACAATGATATTTTTTATTTATTTGTATTTCCGCAAAATACACTCTATAACATTTAATTCCAGCCACGTAATATACGTCCACGTTATACTATTTTAAGTAATATTCCTGTCTTCGTAAACTCTGTAACACTATTTAGTACCGGTATAAATTTAATTGTATACACAGTACCACGTTTTATTAATAATGCTATAAATCGATGTATATATTTATTTACTTATTACGTATTTGTGAGGAAAATGTTTAATTTTCAATTAAAATATTTAGTTTATATAGGTCAAGTCTAGTCTAATAATAGCCCATAGATGAAAATAATAATAATAATAATAATAATAATAATAATAATAATAATAATAATAATAATAATAACAACAACGTTGAGTGATTCCGGGCTATGTGGCCATGGTCCATTACTAGTGTTCCTACCATACGTTTCCCCCTCAACTGCGGAGGGCATCTTCAGTGGCGAGTACTTCTAAGAGGCTCGACTGTGAATGAGCCTCCGACCAAGAAATAACATTTAGAAGTACTCGCCACTGAAGATACCCTCCGCAGTTGAGGGAGAATCGTCTGGTAGGAACACCAGTAATGGACCACGGCCACATAACCCGGAATCACTCAACATCATGATTACCGGCCGTAAAAGCCTGCATTCAACTAATAATGATAATAATAATAATAATAACAATGATAATAACAATAATAATAATAATAATAATAATAATAATACTTCCCAAATAGTTATTTTCTTTAAGAGTGGAAAGACAGAATTAAATAGAAAACATCGTAACAATTAAAAAGAATCGAACCTTTGACCTCTTGTACACGAAACAACAAGCCATAAGGCACTGAGCTAAGCATTTTCTGGATTGTGCATAAAAGAATTATCTTCATTGGAGGAAGGAGAACGTATTGTAGCATTACTGTGCAATTAGTTTACTCATGTGAATCGCGCGTAAAAAATTGAAATGTACGAGATCAAGAGCCCATTCATTTTTTTTTGTTGCTAAGTATACATCTATATTTTTAACTCCATGTTGGTCTACCATCCGGCTGCTGGCCTCGCATCCACATTTGTTAATCACAGAGGTAGACGATCATCCAGCCGGTGCGGTGTACGGGTGACATGCGGTCAGTATATCGGGTCCCCAGCCTTTATAGCTGGTCTTCTCAATCTGGTGCCGCTACGTATTGTAGCTACCCAAATCCCACGATTCTGGCTGGGCACTGGTCTCATATTGGCCAAAATTCCATGAAAAAAATGTATTCCCCATGGAGACCAGAACCAGCGCAAGTTCCGTAGCTCTGTGCCAAGGCATTTCTCATTAACCACTTGGCTACGGCGCGGAAATGTACTGCTATATAGTGTTTATGATATATCAATAATACAGAATAACAAACAGGATACTATTTTAATACGGCTCATTAAATTGGGAAAATATATTGGTTCTAATCCTGTAGGTCTATGTTCGAAAGTAGTGTTAAAACAAAATATCAAATTATCCGTTTAACTGCTTTCGCACAAGCAAATATATAAAAAAAACATTCAGTCGATATATTGGAGATAAATATGATACCTACTTTGATTTATTTTAATAGCATATACTGAGTTTCGTTGTGAAACATCGAAAAATGTGACCGCTTACTTACTTACTCACTGGCACTATCGAACCCGTAGGTTCATGGCCGCGCGGACATAAGCTCTCCATACATCCCTATCCTGAGCTAATGCTTTCCAATCAATCCCTGTATAATCTACTTTCCTCAAATCATAGTTAATGTTATTCTCCCACCTCATTCTTGGTTTACCAACTGGCCGTTTTCCCTATGGCTTTCCTACAAGACGCTTCCATGCAAGTCTTTCATTCCCCATATGTGCAACATGTCCTGCCCATCGCAGTCTACGAGACTTAACTGTTCTTATTATATCTGGCTTCCTATAAAGACCATGTAGTTCATTGTTATGTAGTCTTCTCCATTCACATGCCTGCTCATGTCTCTTTCGTCCAAAAATGTTCCTAAGTACTTTATTCTCAAATACTTGTAATCTCCTTTCCTCCCTTAAAGTAAGAGTCTTGTCATCTTTATCTTCTGTGGGGGCATGTACATTTACAATTATATAATCATGTCGTTTACCCTTTGGAATTATGCATGATACCCTATCACTAACAAACTTAATAGATAGCGGATAGGATCCTCATTCTGACTAAAAAACCCGTTCCAAATGCAGGTCTTTCTGCACCCCCATAGTATAATGCAAAGCTTCCTGATTCCTGACTACCTTCTCCTCTGGCCACCTAATTTCCTGTAAAGCGACTGTATCCAAGGGCGATTTATCTAAATCCCGCGTTAATATCTCTAGTGCCCCGCTATTGTATAAAGTCCTAACATTCCAATTTCCTAGGAACATGTCCCTATGTTTAAGCCTTTGGCATGGGTTTCCTGAAGTAGTCCCCGCCCGGAGAACCGAATGGGGGACTATTTGACCTCCGGAAAATTTTACCCCAATTGAACCCATGTGCGTATTTATTGGCGGTTGTATTTTTACGGTGAAAGGTCGTCACTCTTTCGACCAAGGTACTTTTTCGTCTGGCTTATCACCTTCGACCGGCATGGGTAACCCTATCGGCAGCAATGCTACCGCCGGCATAGCTCTCAGGATCATTTAAGCACGCAAGCCACTCCACCACGACAAGGTAAAGATACCATGGAGGGAATGTGACCGCTACAGTGATTTTTAAATTTTCACTTTAGGTGAACTCCTACACTTAATCGTTTTGGATGGTCCTAATTGTGAATCTAAACAATCGAGGGATCCAATCAGACATATACAAAAAATTTCATCAATATCGGTACATTATTTTAGGAGGAGTAGAGTGGCAAATACACAAACAGAACAAATATATATTATCTAAATTAATTAAAACAGAGACATTTATGTGGTTATGGATGTGTTGCAACTTAGGAATTTTAGATAAGGAACCTAGTTAAACAAAACAAGCTGAGATTAAACTATAATAATAATAATAATAATAATAATAATAATAATAATAATAATAATAATAATAATAATAATAATACTTTATTTATTCTGGCAGAGTTAAGGCCATAAGGCCCTCTCTTCCACTCAACCAGCACAAATACAAATAAATATTCGACAAATATAGATATACACTATACTAATTATAAACAGTTAAAGATACAATAAATGTAGCAATGTAAATGTCATGTACAAACAACATTTTATAGGGTAATAACAATAATGATACGATAATAATAATAATAATAATAATAATAATAATAATAATAATAATAATAATAATAATATGATACATTATACGGGAAACACCAATTAATATATATATCTTACACTGGATAATAATGAAGTCGAGTTTAGAGCAAATATAAATTTAGATTTCTTTTAAAAGATGCCAATGTCCGGCAGCCCCTTATTTCTTGTGGTAGGGAATTCCAGTTGCGAGAAGTGGAGATGGTATATGACATGGAGTGATGTGATGTCCTATGTTGCGGTATATTAAGTAAGAGACTATGTTGTGATCTTATGTTTAAGTTATGGTTTGAGGATAGATACTGGAAACGGGATGATAAATAATTAGGAATCGAGGTATGTAGGATCTTAAATAGGAGATTTAGACAGTGCGATTTTCTTCTCTCTTTTAGATGTAGCCATGACAATTCGTGGAATAATGGAGAAATGTGATCGTATTTTCGAACATTAAATATGAATCTGATACACATATTATGGACACGCTGCAGTTTGTCCGACAATCCGTCACTTATGTCAGTTAGTAGAACGTCACAGTAGCCAAACTATCGGTTGTTGGAGTCATTTAGATACGATACCCATAATCCAGCATTAAATTAATTACATGTATAGAATGGCAAGGAGTAGCTTTAGACCTTGTTTAGAGATTGCAGGAGACCCAACTGATAAAATTTAGCCAACCGTACTTTGAAAATGTACATTTTGAAAGTGTAGCTCGTTATTTGCTGAAATTTTCTGTACCGTAAAATCTAAATTTTGTAATTATAGTTGGTTATTTCTTGTTACTCGCCCAGTTTAATCGAATTACTAATTATAGTCCGAAGCATCTCATATAATTCAGTAGGTCTGCACCTATTTTAGTGGCGGGGCGTGAGTTAAAAAAAAAATAAACAGCTTATAACTTACAATATATTTTGTCTGAAACACCTTGGATCTGCTTCATCAAAATTTCCCTCATTTGACATTAACTGTCCATTTTCATTATATAATGTAGTTCTATATGTGATCATATACTTTATTTTATTAATGTTTACTTCCAGCCCCAATTTCGTAGTATTATTTACATTATATAACGCATTTTCCTTAATAGGTCCATATATACTTCTGAGTATCTTTCTTTCAAAATCAGCCAGTTAAGATTTGTCATGTTCAGTCAGAACCCAGGTTTCATTCCTGTAAGATAACACTGGTTTAATTAGTGTTTAATACAGTCTGGTGTACAGTATTGTTTCACGTTTCAAATATTTAGAATGTAAATCGTTTATTTATTAAAAAATAGCATTTCTTAGTAATTTGTATTCTTTTATTTATTTATTCCTGGATATTACTATGTTTATTTAATACCATTATGAGTCCATAAATTAACCGGTTATGAAGTAATGTCAATATACTGTTTAGCACTCGCTGACAGGAAGTGCCAATTCTAACAAAACCATCGATTCAGTTTTCTGTTTTTCTTACGCCTTACATATAAGCTTAACCTTAAATTGGAAAACTAGACTAGACTAGACTATGTGTTGGAAGTTGGATCACTTTTCCAACATGCATCCCCTCCCCGAGCCCGCCAAGGAAACATCCAGTTTCCTGGATGCAACCTCGGCAGCCGAGAAGGTAATCAATGGTCCATGAACCCAATTTCCGGCTATTTTAGAGATTTGTTTACCCTCTTTAGCCCTTTTGGTAATAATTCGTTGATGATAACGAGCGATTTATCTAGTACCAACAACAACCAGCCGCAGATCAACAAGCAAAGGTCCAGTGGTTGGACATTAAAAAGCCTTTCATCAGATCCTTATTGAATTTGGATTTATTTTCTTGATGTTTTAAGTTAGTACGCATGTCGAGATATTAAAGCCTTCAGAAGACATGTGACTAGGCATGACGCACCCTCTCTAGCCTTGGATGTAAAGATTTGAGAGGTTGGAATAGGTGTATATCAGAGGTGCTTTTTATTCAATAGGCCTATGCATGTAACAGTGCTATTATGTTATATTTCGTTATTGCAAGTAATTTCAATATGTAGATGGTTTCTTTCTGACTGAATATAGTTTAATAGTGTTATTATTTGTTGATGACTTCATTTCGTTTCCAATAATTTCTCCTGCCTGTTTTTGAAATGTTCCGGACCGCAAAGAAAACATATAATGTAAAACTCTTAAGTTTTTATTGAAGATTGTTATGTAATTTGACAAAAATGTAAGTTTGTTTTTCTATTATTTTAAAAACAACTAGCTATTACCCAGCGTGTGTCGGTACGCCTAAATAAATACAATGTGTTTCTATGTTTAGTTGAATAAGTGAAAAAAATATATATATATAAATTTATATCGTAATTATTTTACATACCCCGGACTGATTACCGGCGTTGCCCAGAAATATACTTATCCCGATCTTCGTGGCATACATGGACTGGAATACAAAAATGGTTATTGAGAGTTATCCGTAAAAGAATACCCGCTATACGCTAATACGCTTGCTCAGGAATCTAGTCATCCCTTGTTCTTGACGTAAATGAGCTGAAAGACAAAAAGATTATTGTGAGTTATCCGTAAAAGGTAAACATATGCTGTCACGGACTTTTTTTTAATTCAGTTGTGTGTACATTAATTTGCTGTATATGTTATGGTTTACGCAGCGTAAGCTATTTAAGCATCCAAAAATATCCGAAAAACACATATTTCTCTACAAAGGGCGATTTTTAAGGGTGAAGGAATTGAGTATTAAAACTCTTTAAAACCTAAAACTTCCCCGGGAAACTCCTGAACATTTTGCAAATAGCCCCATCACAATCGGATGAACGGTATGGCAGCGATTAAAGGACAGACAGACATACATACATTAATAGATATATATATATATATATATATATATATACATTATTTTAAGATTCCCGTGCTGATTACCCGATGTTGCCCTGTAGTCTACTTATCCCGATCCTCTTGGCATACATGAGCTGAAATACAAAATTCGCTATTGTGATTTATCTATAAAAGAATACCTGCCGTGCGCTGTTACGCTTGCCCGAATATCAACTTCATGGCACTAATGAAAGACAAAAATGGTTATTGTGAGTTATCAGTAAAATATGAACATATATTCTGTCGCTGACTTTTTTGTAGAGTTTTTTGAGATAGTTAATTCTGCATACATTAACTCTGTGTATTCATTAAAGTTTAGGCAACGTAAGCCATTTAAGCGTCCAAAAAGCTATCTTTTTTCACGTTTTTCAATATAAAGGCTGACTTTTAAGGGTGAAGGGGTTGAGTACTACAACTCTCTTACAGCCTAAAAACTTCCCGTGAAACTCCTGAACGTTTTGCAAAATTTCCCATCACAATAGGATGGCATAAAATACGAACAAACAAACATTCAGTTTCACGGTATTACGCCAGCGACTGTATTACGCCAGTTTAAGCTATGCATTATACATGGGGAAAACTGGCGTAATACAGTTACCTCTCTTGGTGTAACTGGCCCTTAAAATGCTTTATCTTAAACAAGTTGAATCTTTTTTTTTTTTTTTCCCCTCTCCTGTAAAATTTGATCAGCTGTAGGTGATCCCTTTACGAAATGTCTCATTCAATTATACTGCAACTAGTAAAACCACTGGGCATTACTGCATAACATGTAACAAATCGAGCTGTCTTCTGTTATTTTATTCGTTATCTTGAAAACAAGAAAAAATTGGGGAAATAAAAGATAATCTTTACCCAACACTCTTACTTTTAGCCTTTTTTTTAAATATATTTGCATTCTTGCAAGGTTTTTATTCGATTAATTATATAAGAACCTGAAAAGATGTTTTACTTTTTTTAATAGATTGTTTTTAACTTTATTATTAGCATTTTTCCCACATTTATGAAAACTGCAGGAATATAATCAGTATTTGTGCACTAAACATCTAAAAGGAATCGAAAGTTAATTAAACTAATTTGTTCACGTGATTCATGTTTAATCGGTCAACCACCCACAATGATGATGATGATGATTATGTGATAGTAGTTAAAAATTCTCAAAGATTAATCTTACAATTAAATTAATATTATATTTTTGGTAAATGAAACGCATTCTACTTGTAGTGGACAATGTCTTGAGAGGTTGATTGGATCGTTTCGGCCTTGACCCCAAGCAGGTTCCTTTAACAACAATCTTCTCTTCTATGTCAGTCCTGTTTTGGAGAGTGGGGGGACACGTCCAAAAATTTCCTGCTATATTCAAGAACTCGGGTTCACCACTAATTCCATCTTCTTCCCAGAATACAATAAACGATTCTGTCGAACATTACAGAATAACCGTGACACAGTATCTTCTTCCTTAACGAGGACAACAGTAATTTTTAAAAATAAATATGGTATATACAGTAAAAGCTCTTTATTCGCGGGGGATATGTTCCGCAAATATGCCGCGAATATGGAATGGTAATTTGTATGAGTGTGTAGGGGATACGTTTCAAGTTCCGAAATAAAATAAAAATTGTCAAAATAAAATCAATTAATGAGAGTTTTTTAACAATTTATATTAATCATTATTGTCTGGCTTAGGCAAGAGCTTAAAGAGATTACAAAAAATTACAATAGAACATACTTGGACAGTATAGACTACTTTAAGGAACTGTAAATCATAAAATGATAGAACTAGTTAATAAGTGTTAGGATAAGAACATTATTTTAAGGAAATGTAAATATTGATCAGGATTGTTAGGATTAGTCAGTGCTATAAGTGTAAGTAGAAACATATAGTCTAATTTGTTAGAACTAGTAAGGACAGTAGAATATTTAATAAATTGTAAATTACTCATAAAATATTAGAATTAGTCCGTAACTTAAGTGTAAATAGGAGATACATATTCTTAGATTAGTAATGGATAGAATATTATCTTAGCGTGTAAATATAGATCATAGCTTGACAGGATTAGTCAACTTAATTGTAAATAGGAATCATATTTTGTTAGGAATAGTAATGAAGAATGCACTAATTTAACCCTTAACTTACAATGTATCTTATAAGAAACAATGATTTAATTTATTTATTATTGTTTATTATACAGTAAAAATAAAACAAATTATCATAAATTACCTAAGATTGTGTCAAATTACGTTAAAAATACAGTAATAACTTACTTTTACATGATTTTGTTTTCTTTGCGGTCCGAAACACTTTAATGACGGGCACTAGAAAGTATTGTTTTGCCAATTTAAGGGTTAAGTAAGTGCTAATAGGAACAATATCAAGCAACTGTAAATATTAATCATAACTTGTTAGTGCCAAGAGGAACCATGACTTGCTTAAGTATAATTAACAGAGAGCATTGTTTGAAATGCAAATAACAACCATAACCAAATAGAATAATTTAGCGTCAAAACAACTCAAAATTATATTTTAAGGAATCGAAAATAGAAAAATAATATAACTTCATACTTTAGAACTAGTAAAATAACACTATAAATTCATAGTCAGGAATATCACACACATAAAAATGATAGGGATGTTTTAATATTGCTAAACCAAAGCATATAGTACTGCAGAAAACTGTAGTGGAGCATGCTGTCATATTAAGACTCTTAAAAAAGAAGAGCTTAAAGAACTTTTTTTTTTCTTGTTTTGCCGCTTTTATATGGTTTTTCAATTCAGATTGATATTTAGTTGTGAATTCAGCGATATAATTCCCTATTTGTCTTCGGATTTCTTGATGAATCGTACAGTTGATTCATTAATATAGATGCAAACGACTCGCCCCACATATAAACAGTCAAACATTTATATTTTTATTTTAAGCGGCAACACTACTTTTTTTCGTTTCAAAACTAATTTTCTTTCCTTTTACTCTACATTATATATTAGCAACACAGCTGAAGAGAGACGCGTTATTCAATCAAAATTATTGCAACGAATGATACGTTGAAACAATAAGACACCGATCGTGGCGAGGGCGGCATTTATCAAAGGACATAGCGGCACGTGAATTACGATGGCGGTGGCTTTTAACGACGAACTTTAGGCTTAGTGACAATAAGGCTTGTTTTACTTGATATTAATTTGTCCTTTTGGTTTGAATCGCTCTTTGTATAAAAACTGTCTTGGCACGTGCCTGTAGTAAAAAAAAAAGTTCCCGATGGTTAATAAAAGATACCAATCCTTCTAATATACCAACTGGATCCGTGAATTAAAAAAAAAAAAATAGCCGCGAACACAGGAACTGTGTCGCAAATTTTTAACCCGCGAATTAGGAGCTTTTACTGTGTAGTAAATTTAGTGCCACATTTTCTTACGCAATAACCAACCAAATCAAACTAAGATTATTCAAGGTCGGTGTTATTGATACTTTTATAAAGTTGCTTATGTTATAATGACTGACGTTGAAGTTTCATGGCTGCGTTAGATTATAATAGATTAGTTAATACGGATTCGGGTTTTAAAAGCTTAGGCATTATATTACTCATCTATACTTTATGGAATGGTAAAGGTAAAGTGATCACGCTAGAGGTCATAGGAGACGCTTGGGGAAGTAGGATGTTAAGGCTTCTAATGTTTCTAGACAATCGGAACTTGATGTCAGCCGGGTTGTCAGCCCTGCATGACGGTCGCCTTTACCCTCAGAACAAGCGTCTGGTACAGTTTCCATTAGAGGCTGAAACGATCCCAGGGCCATGGTGCCACCAGAATTAGGTCGGTTTAAAATTCCGAGCCCACCGAGACTGGAAGTCTCGACCTTCCGTTTTGTAGCGTATTACCTTAACAGTGTCGTAAAGTGAGATGTACGCTAGGCAAAAGTAAAAAATATAAAATCGGTACCCGAGATCTCAGTCATTCTCAACTATTGAAAGCTGTCAAATATTTAGGAGGTCTTTCGAAACATATGTTTTGGCAAAATCCTTATTAGGAACAGTTAGTACAGTCGGCTCAGTCATTTAGTTTACAGGCGCTTTGCTTGTTAATTGTAGTCCAACCACTGAGTCTCCGGCTCTGACGTTTTCACGAGTGTTGAGGTATATGGATATTCAGTGGGAGGGGCCGCTTTATGTATGCAGTTAGCAGAAATACAGCTGGCAACATCTCGGCAATTTCATACCTTACTAGCGCGCTATAGCGGCGTCAAGAGCAGTGATTTGTTGTGCAGACGTTCACTCTCACTTCAACTATTTCCTTATTGGCAGTAGAGGGCTAGTTATGAACATGTAAGTGTGCATACAAACAGATAGAAGAAAAATAAATAAATTTGCAGGTATAAGCTATAAAAGTAATTATAAATATACCTTGTTCAGTTGTCTTCAGTAGGCCATGTGACGTGGAGAATGTAAAATTACTTACAATGCAAGAGAGGGATGGGGAGAGATAGATAGAATTTAATAAATAAAAATAATAATGTAGGACTATATTTTCATAACTGTGAAAACTGATTGTTTTGCAACAGAGAGTAGTACCTTCCCCTTCCTGCTTGCTTGTACCTGCTAATGGTGACTGAAGAGGGGATCTCTATCAACTCATTTGAAATAGACCATAGCTACTTCTCATAGAAGCATAGGGCTTTTGTCAACGTGCCACCATATTCTATTCTGTGCTAATTTCTTGAATTCATTCCAGCTGTTACCTTGTTCAGTTTCTGTTATTTTTGTGCTCTGCCATGCAATTTTGTCTCTTTTTTTTTTTCATAGGCAAGCCCTGTGAATTTCATTCCATAGCTTTCTTTCGGACATTGTCTAAATAACTTCTGATAATGTGCCCAATCTATATCCATTTACGATATTTATATCCTTCCAGATAGCATTTTATGATTTTTCTTCCAAATTCTTCGCTTTCAAGCCATCAGATTCTCAAAATTAATCCCAGGCAACTATGTATATATACTGCCTACCTTCAATTTATATTTAGGCCTAATGCAGTTGTTCCTTTCCAAATTACACACCAATATATCAATGTATCTTTCATATCGGGCTAACAAAACAGATATAAATATCTTTTATTTGAAATTATGAAATTATTGGTTGTTGACCATCACGATAAGCTACTGTGTCTATTTCCTTTTGAATTATTCATTTTGCGTGATATTCCAAAATCAGTTTATTGCAGTTGGTGAATTCAGATAATTCGTGACTTGCTTTATTTAAAAATTGAATATTAAACGGACTTATAACTATGTGTTTCTGACATGAAGAATTCAAGAAAATGGTATAATGCAAAAAATAATGACTGAAGGTGCTTCTTGCAATCAGTATAACATATTCAGTTCCCAATGGAGCGTCTTTTTTTGCATCCAAGACATAGGTAGCAAACACAAGATGCCGATTAAATTTACAATTGATTAACTAACTAACTCACTGGCACTATCGAACCCGTAGGTTCATGGCCGCGAGGACATAAGCTCTCCATATATCCCTACCCTGAGCCAATGTTTTCCAATCATACCCTGTATAATCTACTTCCCTCAAATCATATTTAATGTTATTCTCCCACCTCATTCTTGGTCTACCAACTGGGCGTTTTCCTTCTAGCTTTCCTACAAGAAGCTTCCATGCATATCTTTCATTCCCCATAGGCGCAACATATCCAGCCCATCGCAGTCTACGAGACTTAACTGTTCTTATTATATCTGGTTTCCTATAAAGACCATGTAGTTCATTGTTATTAGTCTTCTCCATTCATCTGTCTGATCATCTCTCTTTGGTCCAAAAATGTTCCTAAGTACTTTATTCTCAAATACTTGTAATCTCCTTTCCTCCCTTAAAGTAAGAGTCCATGTTTCGCACTCATATAACTGGTAGAATAATAGTTTTATATATATATTCAGTTTAACGTTTTTTGAAAAGAGTTGGGACATCAAAAGTCTCTGTAATGCATAATAGCATGCATTTCCAGAATTAAGCCCATGTTTAATTTCTTTGTACATCTCATTCCTACTTGTGATTATTGTTCCTAGGTATTTGATTCATCCACTTCCTCAAAATTTCCCTCATTTGTTTTTTAAGTTCCCTTATTTTTTTAAATCCTTATTTGTAGACACTTTAACATCTAACTAATTCACTGGCACTATCGAACCAGAAGGTTCATAGCCGCGCATATATGAGCTACCCATACATCCCTATTCTGAGCTAATATTTTCCAAATAATCCCTGTATAATTTACCTCTCTCAAAACATGTTTAATTTTATTCTTCTGTCTCATTCTTGTCTACCTATTGGACACTTTCTCTCCGGTTGAGAAAACAATCTGCAACAGCTGGGAAACCGGACATGTTGACGACATGCCACCCCTATACTGTATAGATTATCTCCACCTCTGTGATTAATACATGTGGATGTGAAGCCAATGGTCTTCTAGGCCTGTCGCGCCATGAAATTTATACGTTCTGTAAGAAGTCCACCACTGTGGTCTCGAGGTAGCGTGCTGTCTTGTCACGCAGCAGGCCCAGGTTTGATTCCCGATCAAGGCAGCTTCCTGGGTGAGGTTTTTTCGGTGATTTTCCTCACCTAAAAGACAAATGTCAAGATGCTTTGAGGTCCAAACGGTCCCCGAATAACATCTGGCCATCATCATCATCATCCACGGTGTGGAAAGTAACAGCAAACTGCCACACTTATAACTCCCTAGTAAAGCTGCAAAGCATAGCATGAAAATGCTATGATTGCAGTGAAAGACCATGCCCTAGGGGAGAACACTGTAATAAATAGTTGGAGAATTAACAAGTCAGAAGAATCTGCAGAAACTCAGGAGAAAAGATAAAAACTATGCAAGAGTACTTTCCTATTTATTTAAGCGGGTCTCGTATTAAATGTTCTTGATTCAAATTTACCAAGGCTAGCTATTCTTAAAGAAAGGACTGAATTACCATAATTGATGTCAATGTATTTCTTGTAAGTGAAATTCCAATCTTGTAAACCCCCTTCCTTTTTACAGGAATACAATCGAGTGCTATATATCACAAAGGTCGAGATGGCATTTGATTTCCCATTCTTTAATAGCTCTTCCATGTTGCATTGTAACCGATTCTTTAATACTGTAATATACTGGCTTATCAGAACAATCGAACACATGATTTTACATGCGAAATCAGTTATTATAAGTTAACTACAGATCAACTCTGCTTATACAGAAATTATCATAAAACATACTATACATCCGAGCTAAGTTCCAATTGTTTTGTAATAGTATTTTATGATGTGAGGTTGAGAAGTGGTTTTTACAGAAGCGAGGACATTTTTTTTGAGATTCTGTAAAACATTTCACAAACCATTGCGCATTACTTTTGCACGATGGTGTTTTCAAAAGAATAAATAATAGTAAAATAATAACATATTTGTTTGAAATATTTGCGTTCATTATAAACAACTGGCTAACGTTAACAGTGTGGGCAATGTTTATTAGTTGAAACTACAGGAGGCCGTCACACCAATCAGTGATAAAATGGCGACAAGTACGTATTTACTGTTTTATATTGTTTCTAATAAAGTTCAGTTCATTTAAAATACAGTGATTTGTTTCGTATAATGTATATTAATACTACCTTTTGGATATATTTTTTATATACATTGTATACAAAATTGAATACCGGTATCTAAAAAAAAAGTCCATGAGACCATATATTTATCTTTCACAAATAACTCACAATAACCAATTTTTACTTTCATTATGCCAAAGATCGGGATAAGTAGATCCCATAAATATTAATGATATTCAGTCAAATAAAAAAATTATCACAATACTGCTTGAGTTAATTAGATTCCCGGGAAAGCGTAGCAGCGCAAGGCGGGTATTCTTTTACGGATAACTCACAATAACGAATTTGGTGTTTCAGCTCATTTATGTCAAAAAGATCGGGACAAGTATATTCCCAGGGAACGCCGGGTAATCAGCATGGGGAATCTAAAAATAATTACGATATATATTGTTTTAATGTAAAAGGATATATATGTGTGTGTGTATATATATATATATATATATATATATATATATACGCGCAATAAATAGCAATGAAAGAGAAAATTTAATATTGCAAGTGAAACAAACTAAATATTTGGGAATAATTATGGATAACATTGAAGGTATAGGCAAAGAGAATATAAAACATAGAATTGAATTGAGTAGCAAAATAATATCATCGTTAAATTCCATATGGTGGGATAAGCATATTTGGAAAGACACAAAAAATATATTGGTAAAACATTGGTGGAATCCGTTGCAATGTATGGAAGTGAGGTATAGACACTCAATAAGTACTACAAGAATAGACTGATGGCTCTAGAAATGAATTATTTACGCAGAAGTGCCAGAATGTCAAAATTAGAACATGTCACAAAATTAAAGTGGTTAGGACATGTTTTAAGAATGGAAGATGAGCGATGGCCAAAGCAACTATATCAATGGCATCCGACCAGAAGGAGGACGAGAGGGAGACCGAAGTTAACAGGGAAGGAAAACTGAAGACATTAATGCAAGCTAGAGGGCTAAATATTGAAGATGCCCAAGATCGTAGGCTTTGGAGGGTTGGCACGGGAAGACGGCAGCAGCTGTAAAAACCCGAAGATAGATAGATGGATAGATAGATAGATAGATAGATAGATAGATAGATAGATAGATAGATAGATAGATAGATAGATAGATAGATAGATAGATAGATAGATAGATAGATAGATAGATAGATAGATAGATAGATAGATAGATAGATAGATAGATAGATAGATAGATAGATAGATAGATAGATAGATAGATAGATAGATAGATAGATAGATAGATAGATAGATAGATAGATAGATAGATAGATAGATAGATAGATAGATAGATAGATAGATAGATAGATAGATAGATAGATAGATAGATATATCCTTTTACTTAAACATTAAAACATTTAATTTTCATCTTCCATCTCATTTATGATAAAATTGATTGGGATAAGTAGATTCCCTGGAAATGCCGGATAATCAGCACGCAGTATCTAAAAATAATTACGATACAAATTTATAAGTATTTTTCCTTTTACTCATTCAATTAAGCATACGTAAAAACACATTAATTTTCATTTATTTAGGCGTAGCAGCGCACGCCGGATATTAGCTAGTATTGTATTAAATTTTACCCACAGATGGCATCTTACCAGATTTAAGGCAAATTTCGACATGAGCTTGAGTCAGACAGAATGACCAATGCTCGGAATGCACATGTTATTTATAATATTGCTGGAGGCAGCACAGCGGTGAATCACAATAAACTACATGTACTGTATTCACTTGAAAAATGAACAAAACAACATCACATGTACCGGCAATCAATGTAACTTACTATAAAATATTCTGCCTTTACAGGAATACTTTCCATACTAACATTCTTCAGGGATGTCAAAATATTATCTGTGATTACTAGATATTGGATTTATAAACCCCTAAAATAACAGTTTAGGCATTAAAACTATTTCTTATACGATCGTGCGTTCTGTCGTGATTCGAGAAATGGCGACCATGATTGAAAGTTGAACTTCCTACATTTTGGGGTTGCCAACCTAAATAATTATATGCCTACTGTAATATTACATACAAACCACGTGTGCGAAGTAAAACTACAGGAGGCCGTGATACCAATCAGTGATAAAATGGCAGCAAGTATGAATTTATTGTTTTATTGTTTCGAATAAATTTCATTTCATTTAAAATTCAGTGATTTTTTTCGTATAATGTATATTAACACTACCTTTTGGATATATATTTGTGTATACATTGTACGTAATATATATATATATATATATATATATATATACAGAGTAGTGGTTTCACTTCGCACATTTTTTTTATTTAGAGCCCCCCCCCCGGGCATAATGTCCTTATCTCCGGTTCTCTAATCTTTATTAAATAGTAGTTAAGACATAGAGCAGACCCGGGGATAAGGGCATTATGCCCGAGGTAACCCGGGGGTGGTAGTGGGGCTCTAAATAAAAAAAATTTGCGAAGTAAAACCACTACTCTGTATATATATATATATATATATATATATATATATAACGTACAATGTATACACAAAAATATATCCAAAAGGTAGTGTTAATATACATTATACGAAACAAATCACTGAATTTTAAATGAACTGAAATTTATTCGAAACAATAAAACAATAAATTCATACTTCCTGCCATTTTATCACTGATTGGTATCAAGGCCTCCTGTAGTTACAACTAATAAACATTGTCCACACTGTTAACGTTAGTCAGTTGTTTATAATGAACGCAAATATTTCCAACAAAGATGTTATTATTTTACTATTATTTGTTATTTTAAAATCACCATCGCGCAAAAAATAATGTACAACGCACGTTTGTGAAATGTTTAAAAAAATCTCGGAAATTAAAAACATCGGTAACGCTCGGTTTTTAATTATATGCTCGCTTCTCTAAAAACCACTTCCCAACCTCGCACTATAATATACTATTTCAGGCTGGTAAATAAATTGTTTAATCCATTAGAGCTAGAATGAAACTTGATTACGCGACAGTCCACTATTAAGCCCATGTGTTCCAATCATTACATGGACTATCATACAATCAGTATAGTGGCGACAGCAGTCATAGCTGAATTTCTCAAAATGGAGTCGTCAAATTCCTCATGATGAAGATGGGCATCATTCCTATACAATGTCCGAAATTCCATGAAAAAAAACCTTATCCAAGGGGTCTTAAACCAGCGCCGAGGAATGAAGCGTTATATTGGTCGGCAATGTGGTGAGATATGATTTTATCCACTATCACTATAGTTCACCGCTGTGGTCACGCCTTGTCACGCAGCGGGCCCGGGTTCGATCCCCGGTCGGGGCAGTTTTTCTGGGTGAGATTTTTATCGGGGTTTTTCCTCACCTGTAAGATAAATGTCAGGAAAACTTTAAGGCCCAAACGGTCCCCGAAATCATATGGCCATCATCAGCATCCTTATCATCATCATCCTTCATCGGCATGGAAAGCAACGGGAAGCTAACACACCAACAATTCCCTAGTAAAGCTGCAAGCATAGCATGAAAATGCTATGATTGCAGTGAAGGACCTGCTTTCGGGCAGGATTACTATGGATGGATCACTATAATGTCTCTCCTTTCACACTTATTTCTATACGCTTTAACTCTAGGGTCATAGCGAAGCAAGAATCAATTTTTGTATCCAGTAGTTTTTTATACCAGAGTTACGGTTTATACCAGGTTTAGATAACATAGTTCCGTAACTCTGGTATAAAAAACCAGAGTTACGGAACTATGTTATCTAAACCTATAGCATCATCTGAGAATGACAATTAGAATTTGAAGATCAGCTATAAATTATATTCTATAGTAATTCTGCCCCTACGGCAGGTCTTTCACTGCAATTATAGCATTTTCATGTCATGCTTTGCAGCTTTACTAGGGAATTATAGGTGTGGTAGCTTCCCGTCGCTTTCCGCACCGATGAAGGATGTTGATGATGACCGGATGATTTTCGGGGACCGTTGGGCCCTAAGCTTCCTGACATTTGTCTTACAGTTGAAGAAAAACCCCGGAAAAAAAAACCTCACTCAGGGGCATACCCAATAGGAAATGGAACCCGAGCCCGCTGCGTGACAAGGCAGCGCACTGCCTTGAGACTACAACGATGGACATAACTACCAATTATAAATTTTAAATACGCAGAAGGAAAATATAGTTATACCAATTGAAAATAATCAGATGAAGGTAAATGTTCTTTTTTTATTAATATTCTCATGTCCAATTAGTGGCTTAAATTCTTATGAAGGGCTAGTAAGATTTGATTTCATAGAATAAAACTCCGTGAGGAAATTAATCAGAATGTTGAGAAGATACACATAATTGAAGCTGATCATCATGTTAAATAAGGAGAACTAACTACGCCAAGAGAGAATCCCAGTAAAAATAAACATACTGGCGGAAATAGAAATGTTTAAATAGACAGTAATATGATTTTAAACGGAACACACCAAATACATTCAATCCTCTCTAAAGAATCTTAATAAGCAAGAATGAGTAACAAGATACATTCAGTTGATGGTGGAACCGAATTCCGAATGGCCTACAATACATTTTGAAAAGTTTTAATCAAGTCGAGTACGACTGTATCTTCTTCTTCTACAATGATATTATAGCCTAATGTTCGGCCTTAGCTTCCTTTATCCTCTCTTTCTCCACTCTTCCCTATCCAATGACATTCTTCTCCATGCTGCCGAGCCAAGGAATTCTCTAGAGCCAACTGTTATAGCATCAATCCATCTATCTTGGCGTTTTCCAATTGGTCTTCTATCAAATATTGTTCTTTCCATAACCTTCTTTGGTATTCTGTGTTCCTCCGTCCTGTAAATGTGACTAGCCCATTGCAATTTTCTCAGTTTAATATGAGTAACCAGGTCAGCACTCCTATAATTTTTATACAACTCACTATCGGCAGCTGTGGTCTAGTGGATATGTTCCCTGCCTCTAGTCCCGAGGGTCGAGGGTTCAAACCCCGTGGCCTATAGATTTTTTAACGATGGAAAAATCCAAGGGGAATACCAAAGAAGATCCTTAATTGGAAAGCTAATGGAGGAAGTGGAAGAGACAGACCTAGAGAACGTTGGATGGATGGAGTGAGGAGAATTATGGAAGCTAGAGATTTGAGGGAAGAAGATGCTCTAGACAGGAACCTCTGGTGACAAATCACTTTGGGTTGAAGGAGAAACACTGTATTGTGGAATATTCCTAATTTTAAAAAATCCAAAGGGTAAAGTCCTCTGGGAGAGACTTTAAGCCGTGGCTGCCGAGTCTCAAGATTTTCAAGCACGTAAAATAACTACAAGCGTGAACAAAAAAGCAATCTATGAAAAATTTATCGAACGTTCTCATCCTAGTAATAGCTTGGTTCTCTAGATGTCAATATGAGGCCACTCAATGGCATCTATATGATCATCATCAACGCTTTTGAAATTCATATTAAAGCACCGTTAAGGTTATGTAATAAGATGTTAATTATATAATTTTTACCTGGTAAGTCAGTCATCCTCAACTAAATTATTAAACTTCTTCAAGTTATTCTAATATGGAGGCCTTTCGAAAACAATGTTTCATCTTCTGCGTTTTAACTGGAACTGAATGTGTTATAGGCCTATAGGTTGTATAACGGATTTATGTCTGCGGTCATGTTCTCGTTAAGTAGGCCTCGTTGAGTTGAAGCAAGGAATAAATACATATTCAACGAGAACATAACCGCAGATATAAACCCATTATACAACCTAAGTAGCCTCACACTATCAGTTCCAGTTAAAACGCAGAAGATGAAACATTGTTTTCGAAAGGCCTCCATATTAGAATAACTTTAAGAAGTTTAATAATTTAGTTGAGGACGACTGACTTACCAGGTTAAAATTATATAATTAACATGATCATCATCATAATGCACAAATCCGTTTTAGGCCATGTGACCTGAGACGGTAAACCTAACGAAGATGGTATTGATTTTTCCACTTATGTTTTGGTCTTCCTTGGACCCTATGTCCAGTTGGAGTATATTAGAACGCAATTTTGAAGTCTATTCCTTTCCACATTTACACGAAAACAAGTGTAACTAAATTAATGTAGTTGAATTTCTTCCCTGTAGGGGGAGATTGCCTAAGTCTCACTGAAGGATACAAGGGCTTAGAATAGAATAGATTTATTTAGCCTGGTGGAGTTAAAGTCATGTGGCCTTCTCTTCCACTCACCAGGACAAACATATGTTACATTTAAATACAAAAAGTTACAATAATAGGACATACTAAACAATTAATTATCTGTCAAACTGAACAATAATGAAAATAATGTCTAATAATGAAATGAAATTAAATACAATTAAAATTAAACTATTGAAAGAATGTATACAGAAAGGAATAACAACTCTAATCTACTATACCGCTACATAAAAAGAAAAGAAAAAATACAAAGAAAGTAATAAACTATAATGAATTAATTTATCGCTTCTTATACAAGGCATTAGCTAAATATATTGACAAATCCTAAAACTATTTTTATTAAATAATGAAAAAAATATTAATAATTAAAAAGTAATATTAGTGAGTTGTTTCTGTTAATAATTTGATTTTCAATTTGTTTTTGAAAGATGGTAAAGTTTTGCAGTCTCTGACATAGGGTAGAAGAGAAATCCACGTTCTAGAAAGAGAAGCTGTAAAAGATTTCGAATAATAGGTAGTGTGATGAGGAGGGATATAAAGGAAAATGTGATCGGATATCTAATTTATGTGTATCAGAGAGTCTCTGAAGCGGTGTGATAAATAATAAAGTAATGATGTGTGTAATATTTTATAGAGAAGGCGTAGGGGAATGGATGGTTCTACGATCTTGTAGAGCGAAGCCATGACAATTGTTCCAGGGATGGTGTAACGTGATCAAATCTGCGTATAACACAAATAAAACGTATGTATGCATTATGAACACGTCAAAGTCTTTGGGTAAGAACAGTATTTAGGTCAGTAAAAAGAGTATCACAATAATCAAAATAGGGCATTGCAAGTGTTTCTACTAACATTTTCCTTAGAGCAAACGGCAAACGGTAAACAATTACTTATACGATTTAATGAGTATATTATTGAGAAGACTGTTTTGCAAATGTTAATTATTAATTCCAATTTAAATTTTTACCATAAATACTCCTAGATTTTTTACTGTCTCACTATAAGGGATTTGAACCCCATTAAGTGACACATGTAATACTGTACTCTTCCTTACTCACTGGCACTATCGAACCCGTAGGTTCATGGCCGCGCGGACATAAGCTCTCCATACATCCCTATCCTGAGCTAATGTTTTCCAATCATTCCCTGTATAATCTACTTCCTTCAAACCATAGTTAATGTTGTTCTCCCACCTCATTATTGGTCTACCTACTGGGCGTTTTCCCTCTGGCTTTCCTACAAGAACCTTCCATGCAAGTCTCCCATTCCCCATACGCGCAACATGTCCAGCCCATCGCAGTCTACGAGACTTAACTGTCCTTATTATATCTGGCTTCCTATAATGACCATGAAGTTCATTGTTATGTAGTCTTCTCCATTCACCTGTATGTTCATCTCTCTTTGTTCCGAAATGTTTCCTAAGAACTTTATTCTCAAATACTTGTAATCTCCTTTCCTCCCGTAAAATAAGAGTCCATGTATCGCATCCATATAATATAACTGGTAGAACAAGAATTATATATATTTTCAGTTTAACGTTTTTTAAAAGGAGTTGGGACGTCAAGAGTCTATGTAATGGATAATAGCAGGCATTTCCAGAATTGAGCCTATGTTTAATTTCTTTATGCATTTCATTCCTATTTGTGATTATTGTTCCTAGGTACTTGAATTCTGCTACTTCCTCAAAATTTCCCTCATTTGTAATTAGCTGTCCGTTTCCATTATATAATGCATTTCTATGTGTAACCATATATTTAGTTTTATTGATATTTACTTCCAGTCACAATTTCTTAGTGTTACTCAATACTGTGTGTGTTGGCCTTTAGTAGGTCCGTATGTCCAGTTGGAGTATATTAGAACGCCAATTTTGAAGTCTATTTCTTTCCACATCTGTACGAAAACAAGTGTAACTAAATTGGTGTGGTTGAATTTCTTCCCTGTAGGGGAAGATTGCCTATGTCTCACTGAGGGACACAAGGGCTTACTACTACTACTATAGAATTATATGTAATTCTCCAATTATTGTAGTCTTGTAATCCTCCCCAAAGGTCATTCTCAATATCTTCCATACAAATATTCACCAAGCACCGGTTCAATTTTCTTGGATATTGTTAATTTTTCACCTCAATAAAGAGAATAATCCTAATAATGGTTAATTCATTTTTGTGTTAGTTTTCTGCGACTGCACTACAAGTACGTACTATAACAATAACAACTACTGTATAAACGTCTTGGCTTGTACGGTACTATGATCAACATAACGTGTGCACCGACGTGTCTGCAGGTAAAAAAACTACGACTTGACCAAGTAGCGTGTGGGTGGATTTCATAAAACTATTACTCGCCAACACACGACTTCTAGTGAACTGAATTCAAATCCCGGATGTTGCATTGTTTTATGTTCTTATCGACAAGTCTATGACTTAAACCGTGTCTGCATTTATGGCCACTCTTACTTAGTAATTTAGAAGTGCAAGTTAGTACACACAGTACAAAAACTTTCAATAGGAATCAACACTGATAAAATTCAGGGTACAATTCCGTTGACAGATTATCACAATATAAAAAATATAATGTAGCGGTATATATATAGCATTTTCATGCTATGCTTTGCAGCTTTACTAAGGGAATTGTAGGTGTGGTAGTTTCCCGTTGCTTTCCACACCGGTGAAGGATGATGATGTTAATGATAAGGATGATGATGATGGCCATATGATTTCGGGGACCGTTTGGGCCTTAAAGTCTTCCTGACATTTGTCATACAGGTGAGGAAAACCCCCGATAAAACCTCACCCAGAAAACTGCCCCGACCGGGGATCGAACCCGGGCCCGCTACGTGACAAGACAGCACGCTATCTCGAGACCACAGCGGTGGACTATATATATATATATATATATATATATATATATATATATTGTTTTTCCCCCCCAATGCCACCATTCTGTCATTTCAATATTCTGATATTCTCTCCTGGGTTGGCATTATTGTAAGCCACTTCTGAGATTGGGATGCCTGGAAGGAGGAGTTAATAATAATAATCCATCCATAGTAATTCTGCCCGAAGGCAGGTCCTTCACCGCAATCACAGCACCCTCATGCTATGCTTGCAGCTTTACTAGGGAATTGTGTAGGTGTGGTAGCTTCCCGTTGCTTTCCACACCGGTGAAGGATGATGGTGATAATATTAATGGTAAGGATGATAATGATAAGGATGATGGCCATATGATTTCGGGGACCGTTTGGACCTTAAAGTTTTCCTGACATTTGTCTTACATGTGAGGAAAACCCCGATAAATACCTCACCCAGAAAAACTGCCTCGACCGGGGATCGAACCCGGGCCCGCTGCGTGACAAGGCAGCACGCTACCTCGAGACCACAGCGGTGGACATATAATAATAATAATAAATAATAATAATAATAATAATAATAATAATGTTTTATTTATTCTGGCAGAGTTAAGGCCATAAGGCCTTCTCTTCCACTCAACCATCACAAATACAAATAAATATTTGACAAATATAGATATACACTATACTAATTATAAACAGTTAAAGATACATTAAATATAGCAATGTAAATTTCATGAACAAACAACATTTTATTCGATAATAACAATAATAATACGATAATAATAATAATAATAATATAATAATGATAATACAGTAATGATAATAATATAATGATGATGATAATACGCTGCCCCGTTGATATATGATAGGTGGTGATGATGGTAATGATGCGCCAGGAGAGGTCTTAATCCTAAACTTAATGAATATTTAATTATGATGATGTTCGGAGACCGTTTGGGCCTTAAAGTTTCGTGGAATTTGTCTTACAGGTGAGGAAAAACTCCGACAAAATCACCATCCATGAAACTTGTTCCGACCGACGTGACAAGGCAGCACGTTACCTCTAGACTATAGCGGTGGACAAAATTATAATATAAAATTATGCTCCTTGTAAATACTGATACAATTCATAATAAATGTTCGTTGAGGTAAATAGTCACAAAGTAAAATAATAAAATAAGTACCTGGCAGGTGCTGTTGTTTTCAACAACTAGGTTAATTAAAAAAATTAAGAACTGTAACCATTCTGTTGAAGATGGAAGCTAGGGACTAGCCTCATCATCAGCAGAAGCTTGGTTTATTTCTACTGGCCATGGATGACAATTGATATTATAATTTTATATTGTACCAATGAGTAAGTTTAATAAGTTAATACGTGAAGCTATCTCACTACCGGCATTAGAAAGTCTTTGGGGTTGAAGACGGTTAACTCTCCCACCTTTTTAGACGATCACCACTAGATGTCAGCCGAATTACTAGCCCTGTGTGACGGTTGCCTGTATTTCCTGAACGAACATCTAGTGCTCATATCGGTTAGAGAATGGATTGACCCCAGGGCTAAAATATTTAGACCACTTTAAAAATCTTGACCCCATAAGGTCTTCAACCACCGACCTTCCGAATTGTATCACAGTCTTAACCATCTACATTTCTACATAAAAACTCGCTGTACATAGAAGTGCGAGATTCACCCATATCGCTTTTCGTGCTTGGCGTTCCGCGCTAGGCAGATACCGGGCGTTAATATGATATATTCTTAATTTATAATAATAATAATAGTAATAATAATAATAATAATAATAATAATAATAATAATAATAATATAATAATAATAATTAAGATGGTATGGGCATATAATGAAAAGAAGGGACACAGAAACAAACAAAGGGGTATTGAAATGGATACCGCCTAGAAAAGGGAAATGTGGTAGACCAAAACCAATGTGGATAAAGGAAATTAAAGACAACATGAAGAAGAGAAATATGACAGAAGCAGACATGCAAAATTGGGAAATGCGGAAGAAAAAAATTGTATATTTTGGTTGAGGATACCTGTGTATATAACAGAAACAATCCCAAAATAAATAAATAAAATGGTGATAATAATAATACATATAATAATATATAATAATAATATATAATAATTATATATATAATAATAATATAATATATATATTCATCCATAGTAATTCTGCCCGAGGACAGGTCTTTCACAGCAATCATAGCATTTTCATGCTATATGCTTGCAGCTTTACAAGGGAATTGTAGGTCTGGTAACTTCCCGTTGCTTTCCACACCTGTGAAGGATTATGATGATGATGATGATGATGATAATGATAAGAATGACTGATGATGATGATGGCCATATAATTTCGGGGACCTTTTGGACCATAAAGTTTTCCTGACATTTGTCTTACAGGTGAGGAAAAACCCCGATGAAAATCTCACCCAGAAAAACTGTCCCGACGGGGGATCGAACCTGGGCCCGCTGCATGACAAGGCAGTAGGCTACCTCGAGACCACAGCGGTGGACATAATATCATCATCATCTGCATTCATGGATTAGGTATGTTGACCCGTTCCGACTTCAGCCCATCTCTTTCTAGGTCTGCCCACATCTCGGATACCTTTAGGTTTGTGGACATAATAATAATAATAATAATAATAATAATAATAATAATAATAATAATAATAATAATAATAATAATAATATCGATGTGGAAGATCATTTACCACGTATATGGTGACATATAGACGGCGTGTCAACATTTAACTACTTTTCTTAACTTACTACTATTTATTGTAGTTCCCATATTTCTCACGACGCTGGGTGGGCACTGTTTCCATATTTGCAGAAATTCCATGATAAAATGTCTACCCCATGCGGACTCGAACCAGGGCAAGTCCCGTAGCTGTCCCAAGGCATGATGTCCTAAACCGCTTGGCTACGGCGTAGTATAAGCTCTTTATTTATTAATTAAGAGATAATAATTAAATCTACTGTTAACAGCAGACCATTATCGGTATTATGTGTAAAGTTGTTTTGTGTTTTGCGTTACTCTGCATAACACGTTTCCATTTGTAACCAATTCAGGGAAGTTTCCAAAATCAGAGAATAACTGGATTGCATATTCATCCACCAGTTGATGGCGCATATGCTCTAAGTTATGGTTAGTGGAAATAATTACCACGCCTAATCACCGAACATAACTGCAATAAACCGCAGGATAAAATTTAATACTAAACAAAAAAATAAATTGCGTGGATGCGGTTAAATACTACTTTAACCGCAAACTCAATCTTATTTACCTGTTGTACCATCATTCACATTTGTATTTTCTTCGTTTAACATTAATGTGCATTGTATCTATTAATTGAGACAGAGACAATCAATAAAAAATCCGACGTAACAAAATACTGGGTTCCAAAAATAAATCCGCATTTTTGTACGTTCCGATGAATATTCCTAATAAATGTACCTACTAACATTAAAAGTTAGAAAACTGCATTAAGCCTTAAACAGTTAATTCATATCTGCTCAACTATCTGCACGTTCCGTGCCGTAGCCGAGCGGTTTAGGGCATCATGCCTTAATTCAGACCTACGGTATTTGCACTGGCGCGAGTCCTCATGGAGGAAGACATTTTTTCATGGAATTTCAGTCATTATGGGATCGGAGCTAATTAAGATTCGTGAGAAATCTGGGTAACTACACGGGCAGGACATGTGGCATTAATGGGGGAATGAAATAGGAGCATGGAAGTTTCTTGTAGGAAAACCAGAAGGAAAACGCCCAGTTGGTAGACCAAGAATGAAGAGGTGATAATAACATTAACCATGATTTGAAGGAATTGGATTATACAGGGGATGGTTTGAAAAAATTAGTTCAGGATAGGGACGTATGGAGTGTTTATGTCCGCGCACCATGAATCTGCGGGTTCGATAATGCCAGTGAGTTAGTTATTTAGTTACTTACAACAAGTAGCAGCTCCAGGTTGAGAAAATCCAATTATAACGGCTAGGGAACCCGTCACACTGACCACATGGCATAGATCTATGGTTCGATCAATCTTATATCCACAGAATTATCCGATATTCACTTCATAAAAAACTGTTAATAATCGAAACCCAAGATCAGTAAAGAGAAGAACAAAGAACAAGCTAACATTTCCACCTTTTCCATTGTCTAGAATTGAACATTGATTTAGTCGGATGTTCTTGTCGTCCAGCCAGCACGAATTATTTTAATCATCTTCTAAAAGCAATGCCGTATCAGTGAACAACACTTCTGTTCTTTCAGCTATCCTTCTCACTTTTTGATAGTTTTAAACTAAACTATGTAAACTCCATGGCGTATCAGCCTGCTTCTGGCCTCACATCAACGTGCGTTAATCATGGAGGTGAACCATCATCTAGCCAAGTATAGGGGAACATGTCAAAAGTAGAATCTCTAGTCGTTTTAGCTGATTTTCTCAACCTGAAGCTACCGAAATTTCTCATGATGTTGGATGGACAACGGTCACATACTGGCCGAAATTTCTGTGACACTTATAAAACAGCCTTTCTTGGTCTTCCCTCCTTTTTTTTTTTGTGGATACAAATTCGTTTATACATGAAATACTTTTCCCATTCCTCCTCCTTTCCCATATTTCTTTGATTGTCCCCTCTCTCTGATTAATATTTAAAACTGTATTATAATTATACAAATGTTGATATAATTAGAATGAAAAGAAAGTTTTTTTTCTTTGTCAGCTTCTCTATTAAAAATAGAATACTATACGAGACTTCCAAACAATAATTATAAAATGTATCCATTACAAGAATTGATTTAAAATTAATTTAAATTAACTCAGGTTTAACGAAAGTGCAAATTAAAATTTCGTTTAAGTTGGATAGGCTAAAGTGGGAAATGCCGATCATGGAGGTAATTCCGATCACGATTTTATTCAGAAACCATTTATAATGGCGTTCTGCTCATTGCTGGCATCTTCTGTGAAGTGTTTCAAGCATTGTGTATAATGTAAATGCTTGTTGATCAGCACCTTTGCAGTGTGGTGGACATTTTGTGTTTCGTGTACTTTTCTTGTAAGGAAGCTAAGCTGATTAATGTATGTAAGTTAGGTGTCCATCAATTCATCCTCAGCAGCAGCATTAGCATCAAGGGTTAGACCTGCTGGTCTGTTCCGATCTCATGTTAGAATTGGTCTATCCATCTTTTACTAGGTCTTCCAACATTTCTTCATCCTAGTGATTTGTAATGATGAATCTGTTTCGGAATTCTATTGTTATTCATTCTATTGATGTGATCCATCCATTCATCTCTGTATTGTGTAATTCTATCTAATAGTTTGAATATATTCAGTTATCTTCGTATATCCTCACTTCGCCTTTGATCTATTATTGTATAGCCAGCTACACTCCTCAGAAACCTCATTTATGACGATTCTATTCTTCGTTCCTGGTTTTTGCTTAAGACCCAAATACAATAAAATACAACGATTCAATTATCTATGTGGCTCAATTAAACGTAATGTAATGAATAAAACTAGAAAAGAAACTATTTTAAAATTTTACAAAGTATTAGCAGTTCCATCTCTCATCTATGGATGTGAAACCTGGACATTAACAAAGGCAGATAGTAAAAAAATAGAGGCTGCAGAAATTAAGACGTTGAGAGCAATAGTAGGATACCAAAGGACCCACAAAAAGAAAAACGAAGATATAAGAACAGAACTTAATATATTTAATCTCTGTGAAAGAATAAAATACTATCAAAATGCTTACCTTCTGCACGTATTACGAATGAATGAACAGCGCATACCAAGAAGAATGTATAATTATAAACCAAAAGGGAGAAGATTGTTGGGAAGACCATTGAAGAGATGGAATGACCAATTCGACCTATAATGAGATCGGAACAGGCCATTGGGCTTAATCCTTGTTGTTGATGATGATGATGGCAATGTTCCGATCCATATAGTAGCGTTGGAACCGCCATTGTTTTATTCCTTGCTTTGGTTGTCAACGGTTGAATCTGCCGGCATTTTCTACCTTGAGACTTGAAAGTACAAATATTGATGTCCCCTGAAGACGTTACTGGCGTCTCGCAGGGTAAGATATCTAATGGGGCTGCCATCTACGACTCGGTATTAAGCCGTCTGCTGTATTAACCCCAACAGAAGGGGTACCTCTTCGGCTCTGCTGACAGTTGAGGATTTTCTCCTTGTTACCGCGGAGATGGGTCTTCACATTCGTCCCCTGAAGAATAGGAGCCTCCGCATAGTTGTACTATCCGTTGAGGTCTTCACCCGTATCCCTGGGCAGGGGCTCTCATTATATTCCGAGAGACTGGGTCCTTGACAGAACTTTGTCACTATTAATTAGTGTTCACCCCCGCGATGAGAACGCGCCTGTCAAAAGTTACCTAATTGCATACAGTTACAGCATTTGCCCCCTATAGGCGTTGGACCGGATTAATAGTCTTGTATATTTCCAAGGTTAAAGGCTATCAATTAAAAATATTAATTTTTCAGATTGTGATAATAAGGTGAATAGTAATATGAAATAATTACTGACAGTTTCAACATATCACTATAATACGAATCACACCAATATACATAAAATAGCCTATTGCTGCCAAAATCACCAAGGGTATCACTTGGCTTCACATGCCCATCCAATGGACGATTCAGTATCAGAAGTAACACATGTCTTACGAACATATAGGCCTATATTGGAAATAGATTAAGAATTTAATCTAGACATCTGGTGCACAGTCTAACCCCGAAATTCAAAATTTAGAATTAAAATTTCTAAACTCCCAGGAATCCAACCCGGAATTACTAAACTGGAGCAAAGCATTCTATCATCTAAGCTAATCCGACAGACAAGAAATTTTACCCGAAAAGTTATTTATTATGTTTCTAAAAAAATGAATTATCTCTAAAGTAATTTGAAGTTTCCAATGAGGGAGCATAATGAAATTAAAAATTCGGATGGTCCAAACATTTACACAATAACTGAGTAGTTGGCAACCCTGGCGGCTACAGTAGTCCTCCTCCAAGCAGATAATTAATGGAGGATATTTCTGTCTCTCTCTGCAGCACCATGTTGCCAAGCACCGACCAACCTGATGCCATTCATACACCGCATTCCCAAAATCTTTATCAATTAAAACCCGGATATTTAGTCACGTATTTTTCTTAAAATAAAAAAAAGCATCGCTTATTTCTCCTTCAGAATAGGCACTAAAACATATTCTTAGATTTAATAACATTTTCATAAATTCGTGAATCCGCATTTGTAGTCCAACGGTTAAAATGTCCGACTATCGTCTTGAGAGGTCCGGGATCGACTTCCGACTATACCATAGATTTTTTTAACGAGGAACGAATAATATAAACTTCAGGAATGAAGTTTTTGAGAGCAGATCGGAATCGAATTGAAGATATACGAACAGAACTAAATACATGCGAGCTATTGGATAGGATTGCACATTACAGAGACGAATGGATGGATTACATCAATAGAATGGATAACATCAGAATCCCGAAAATGATTCTTCACTACAGACCACTAGGTAGAAGAAATGTAGGAAGACCCAGTAAAATATGGACAAACCAATTCTAACATGAGATCAGAACAGACCTTAAGGTCTAATCCTTGATGCTGATGATGACCATAGAATTTGTTTTCTCTCAGTATACGATCTGGATCAGGCTACATTCAACCTCGTGATGACAACAGAGAACTACTTGACATGACAAGTAGCAAAGTGCTGTTAAGAAAACAAAATTGAGATAGGACTGTGTCACGTGATTTCCTGTGCGTTTTTGTTAATCAGTGATAGCAAATAAATGTCAGTAGACATGGCTCTTAGGAGTTTTTGTGCTAAAGATTTATAAACTTTATCAATTATAGACTTTAATAGAAATCGTTGCATTAACAATTTCGTGTCTTATACATGCATTGAAATCACTGAATTAAACAATTATTGTTTTATATTCTCATTCTCGTTCTATTGAAGGAATTCTTTATTTCGTGTATTGTATTTCCGTTTATATCACCGAATCCGTATGTTCGTTTTATAGTCCCACTGAAATCACTAAAGTCATAATTTCTTGTCCCATTCATCTATTGAAATATCTGAATTAAAAAATAAAATAAAATAATATATATATATATTATACATCAGTTTAAATCACCGAATTCATAACTTCATGTATTGCGTTCCATTTGAAATTGCTAAATTCATAGGTCCTTATTATAACCACTCTTTAAAATCTCTGAATTAATAAAATAATGTGTAAAATTGTAGGTTTTCACGACCAGTGTCTTGATTCTTGTTTAGCTGGTCCTCCAGGCTAAATGACCGTGGTCCACTTTTATTTAAACTCGACGTTTCTTCTACTTCTGCGTGCTCTCCTGAGGGTGACCACCGCAATAGTAGACGAAACTTCGAGTTCAATCAAAACTGGACCTCGGCCATGTAGTCCGGAAGACCAGCTCAACAAGAATTAATAAAATAATATCTTACACTTCCATTGATATCAACCAAGTCTTAGGTTTGGTCGTACTCTTTCGTTGAAATCGCCGAATGTACAAGTTCGTGTCTTATCCATCCTTTGATATCACTACAGTTAATATATACTTAGTGTCTTACACCGGCATTTAAATTGCCTAATTTATTAGTCCATATTTACACTCGGGTTAAAATTGCCTAATTCATAAAAATCATGCCATACTACCCTTGAAATAGCTTAATTCCTAAATGTGTCCCTCATCCATAAAGTAATAACACTATTTCGATTCCCTGCACCACAATGAAAGTTCATAATTGAGTATGGTATCTCGAATGTGAACCTCTCTAACCCGTGAGGTCAACTGAATAGCTCTTCAAATAAATAATGAAATCTCGTTCAAAATTTGAAAATAAGATTGAGGAATTTTGTAAAGCTAACTTGTGTGAGCCCTCACATTTTCATCAGGTGTCAGAAACTTATTTTACTCTTCTGAACTGTTACGTCATTGATTTATATAACTAATATATTTTTTTTTGAGAAATAAAAATGAAATAATATTTACCATTAGTCCTATTTTGGTTCCTTCATTGTTAACTCTAGTAATACTTCCACAACTCACCGAAAACCTGAAAAAGAAAAAGATAAGAAATTTGTTACTTTTAATTTATGTTGAGTTGTTTTTGACTCACCTCATACTTCTTAACTCCCTCGCAGACTCGAGTTTCGTCACTGCATTTGTGACATTCTCAATACTACATCACGTTCACACCTAACGTCCAACGGTTTCTTCTCCTGTAGATTGATTTCTGTAAATTGAGTCAGTTGTGACAGTGATGTAGCAATGAGAATGTCACAAATGCAGTGACGAAACTCGAGTCTGCGAGGGAGTTAAGAAGTATGATGTGAGTCAAATATAAAGTAAAATAAACTTCATAGTGTTATTTCCTACCTACATAACTTAATTTGTTACTACCTGCTGTAGTTTTAAAAATTAGCCAGATTGAACCGAATGCTGTACAAAGAACTAAAGTGAGAGCAAGGAAGGAAATTTATTCTTTATATATTTCACAATTGCATTTGTATTAAATACATATAGTAAATCTGATAATTAAAAATAAATAAAAATTGGTTTCTCTCTCTTCAAACCACAAACGGTTTCTTTCTCTACAGCCCAGGCGGAAAACGAGATCTAAACAACATGAAAATGTCTATAGGTTAACATAATTTAAATAGATTTATACCAGTCTCGTGGGCTAGTGGTCAGCGTTTCTGACTACAGTTCATGAGGTCCCGGGTTCGATTCCCTGTCGAAACATAGGATATTTCGTTAAAGGTTCCTGTGGTTGCCCACAGAATGTAGGTTAAATTTAGGTTAAGAACTCTCCTGGCGCTTCATTATAATGTATCAGCCATCATATCATCGGGATAACGTAACGCTTTTCAGGTGCCCCAACCTAAGATATGGATTACAATTCCGCCAATGCCATGGGAGAAAACCAGAAATGTTATAAAAGACAACCTGGTGGCATTTAAAAAGACTAATAAAAATTATGTAAAGAATGACAATGGATTGTCTTATTTGTATCCAAAATTAAATAAATCTAGGCCTACTTCTCACTATCTCACTATCTCTCTCTCTCTCTCTCTCTCTCTCTCTCTCTCTCTCTCTCTCTCTCTCTCTCTTTTTTTTTTTTTTTTTGTAACATTAAAGGTGTTACTGTCGGCAGATGGATGAGATAATTTAAGATCAAATAGGAAAAATTAGCGTAAAGAAAAATTGTTGTAGATATTTTTATTCGTTAATAAAAACGCCGGAGTCCCGCCATAACCGATTGGTTTAAATCATCACGCCTTGGTGTGAAGCTATGAGACATGTGCCTCTTCGAGTCTCTGTGAGGGTAGAACATTTCTCATGGAATTTCGGCCGGTATGAGATCGGTGCCTATCTAGAGTCGTGAGGAATTGGGTAGCTATTTTAAATATCGGGAATGCGTTATAGCGTAGTTGGCTAAGGCAATATGCTACAAGCTGTAAGGTCGAGGGCTAGAGTTCCCGTAGAGGTCAGGATTTTTAAACTGGTTAAATCTTCTGGCAGCACTACGGCCGTGTGATCAACTTAGCCTCTAACGGAAATGAGTACGAGGCGTATGATCTGGGGGTAAAAGCGGATTTTTTGAATTTTTGGATTTGTTGTTTTTACTTATAAAATTAATAATTCATAATTTTAATCAACTCATTACAACCCACCTTTAATTGAATAGCTGTCCATCCTTCCTTCTTTTTTTTTTTTGAAGATTGTTAAATCACGTGGACCTTTTGCAATGTAAAAATCAACTTTAGAAAATCATGAGGGTTGCAATCACGTTCTGGACGACCATTTAATTCTGCATCTTGGAGCAACTGAGATAAGATCCAACATGATCTTTTTTTTAAAATTGATGATGCAACCGAGTAGTACATTCCCCATTTCTCGTTTCAACTTGATTTTTGATCATGGATCCCACTTTAAAAATACATTAGAATAAAGAAAATAAAATATATAATGCCTTCACAAACAAACCATAATTAACTTAAAATGGTCAGATTGATGATTCCATTATCTTGCTCCAAGGCAGAGAATTGAAAAAAAAAATACGTGATTCTACTGCAGGCCTTAGGAGACCCTTGGGATAGTGGGGGAGGCTAAGGCTCCTACTTTTCTAAACAATCTGCATTAGATGTTGTCAGCAATGAGTGACGGCCACCTTTACTCCCAGAATAAGAATCTGGTACTCATTTACATTAGTGGCTGACTTGACTCCAAGGCCACGATGCCGCCAGAAGGTTTTGGCCAGTTTTGGAAATCCTTATCCCACCAGGACTCGAACTCCCGATCTTTCAGCTTGTAGCATATTGCCTTAACCAGCTTTGCTAAGACGTGCCCCAATGCATAGAATACTATAGCCTAACAAAGCAATTATAGTATATAATATATATATATATATATATATAAGTATAATGTATATTTCGCTTTTAAATTCGTAATAAGATTTTATTATTCAATGATGTTAGAATATCTGACTTAAATCATTATTTTATAGAAACATAGATTAGGCTGGGAGACCGCATAAGGATTTCTATATGTAAACGAGTGTAACTAGAAGTTTTGTTAACATAACTAACTCACTGACACTATCAAACTCGTAGGTTCCTGACCGCGCGGATATAAGCTCTCCATAAATTCCTTTCCTGAGATGTTTTCCTAGGCTTCATATTAATAATGGTAGAAATAAAGTTTACAGCTCCCAGAATAGATGATACACCTGCTAAAATCATCCCCTGTATAATCTACTTACCTCAAATCATATTTAATGTTCTTTCCCCACCTCATTCTTGGTCTACCAACTGGGCGTTTTCCTTCTGGTTTTCCTACAAGATGCTTCCATTCGTGCAACATGTCCTGCCTATCGCAGTCTTCGAGACTTAACAATTATTATTATTATATCTGGCTTCCTATAAAGACCATGTAGCTCACTGTTATGTAGTCTTCTCCATTCACCTGTCTGTTCATCTCTATCTGTGTTTGAGTTTTTACAGCAGCTGCCGTCTTCCCGTGCCAAACCTCCAAACCCTACGATCTTGGACATCCTCAATACTTAGCCCTCTTGCTTGCATTACTGTCTTTATGATTTCCTTCCATGTTAACTTTGGTCTCCCTCTTTTCTTCTTTCTGGTCGGATGTCATTGATATAGTTTCTGTTCATCTCTCTTTGGTCCAAAAAATTCCTTAAGAACTTTATTCTCTAATACTCGTAATCTCCTTTCCTCCCTTAAAGTAAGAGTCCATGTTTCGCATTCATATAATATAACTGGTAGAATAATAGTTCTAGTTTTGTTAGCATATAAAATTACATTAGGAAGTAACATTATGAGGTTCTTCTTAATAAATAAGGTGAGTGTGTTGCATTTACCTCATAAAAGTTTAGTTCTTTTAAGTCATGTTTCAGTCTGGACAAGCTCATGATAAAACAGAACTGTTTTGAAACATGTCTTAAAAGAATGCTACATTTATGAGGTAAGATGCAATAGACTCACTTCATTTACGTATATAAAATCTTCTTTCTTAAGTCTAATTTAAAATCTGTAAACGATCCTTTGAACACCCGGTATGCCCTAAACACGCCAGGACTGCTATTTAGGATGTCTAAACAAAATGAACGGGTTAAATGGAACTAGTCGAACATAAGAATTCTTTATCCTTTCTATAATGGAAAACACCCCAATAACATAAAAATTAATTAGGCTGTTGAGTACATTCTTCGCTGCGCTCTGTATGTTGATGAGGGCTCAAGTCGCCCAATGGGTTTGGTTCCTGGTACCTGAATTGCTATTCTTCTTTATGTTACAAGTATTTTGATAAATTTAATTCTGTCGATTTTTCTTATCTAATTCTTACTCGAAATATAATGCCTACCAAATCTCCACAGAAGTAGCGACTAGAGAGGCAATACCGGATCCCTAACAAAATTATCATAAACTCTATTGCTTTAATATAAATATAATACTAATATGAACTACAAACGACGTAGCATGAGATGAGAACCATAAGGTTATATTATTTTTTAGGAAAGCTATTTAAAGTTTAGAAACTAAAAAACAAGATTGACTAGCACAATATTAAAAAATTATGAACATTCTGAACAAAATACGAATTTAAGTTAGAGAAATTACTCTTATGAACCATTAAATTTGAAAAAAACAAGTTGTGTGTGTGTGTCCGTTAACCTTTAGAGCAGCGGTTCCCAACCTTTTTCGACTCGTGAACCCCTTCCACAACGATCTGAGTTGGGTGAACCACTAACTTTAAATATACATAGGCTATAGTAGACATACATAAAAATTTAATTCCAAGAAAAATGTTTAATACCCTTAATTTAACTTAATCCTTAACGGTTAAAACCTAAAGTTACTCGAATTACGGCTTAAAAGTTCACAACGTGTAAGGCCTAGTTGTAGCGAAATCAAATGCATTCCTAATGTTGTTACATAACTGTAAACCAGGCATTCGCGGAAAATAGTAATTTATTGTGGAAATAATGTACTAAATCCCCGATGTTACACATATACAATAAGGGGCATTATAGGATTAATTTAATTTTTAAATAATATTAATATAATAATAATAATAATAATAATAATAATAATAATAATAATTAATATAGTGATCCCACAACAGACCCGGAGGTCCTTGGGGTAGTAGGAGGTTAAGGATCCCACTTTTTCTAGACAATCGGCACTTTATGTCAGCCGGGTTGTCAGCCCTGCGTGACGGCCGCCTTTACCCCCAGAACAAGCGTCTGGCACTCATTTCAGTTAGAGGCTGAGTCGACCCCTGGGCCATAGTGCCGCCAGAGGGTTTGGGTCAGTTTAAAAATCCTGACCCCAACGGGACTTGAACCCTCGACCCTCCGGCTTGTAGCTCAGTGCCTTAACCACTACGCTACGGCGTGCCCCCAATAATAATAATAATAATAATAATAATAATAATATTTTTATTATATTATTACAATGCTGCAGAAATGATGGAAACAATAATACACCTAACCTCGAAACCCGCCATTACGGAAAAGTATTGACGAATCCCATGAAATATTTAGCAAACCCTCTGGGGGTTCGCGAACCAATGGTTGGGAAACAATGCTTTAGAAGCTTCAATTTTTGTTTCATCGAAACCAAACTTAACATATAGCAGTTGATTAAAAAAGTTCTCAATCTTTAGAGGATGGAGAAGGCCGAATTCTATGGTATTAATAAGTTGTGCTGATCATGTAGTACTATTAGGCGATAGCGAGGGGATACAAGGCGCCAACACACACAAATTCTATTGAGCAACACTAAACAATTAGTGTGGAAGTTAACATCAATAAAACTCAATAAATGTTCACACGGGGTTGACTCAGCCTCTAATGGAAATAAGTGCCAGACGCTTGTTCTGGGTGTAAAGGCTGCCGTCACGCAGGGCTGACAACCCAGCTTACATCAAGTGCCGATTGTCTAGAAAAAGTGGGGGCCTTAACCTCTTACTACCCCAAAGGTCTCCTATGGCCTGTGTGGGATAACTTTACCTTTACATGGAAATATATTATATAATGGACGTGTGCAGTCAATGACAAATGAGGGAAATTTTGAAAAAGAAAAAGTGATTGAATTCAAATACCTAGGAACAATAATTACAAATAGGAAAGAGGTGCAGAAAGAATTTAAACATAGACTCAATTCTGTAAATGCATGCTATTATGCATTATAGGGACTCTTGTCCCAGCTTCTCTAAAAAAATATTAAATTGAAAATATATAAAACTGTTATTCTCCCAGATAAATTATATGGAAGCGAAACGTGGACTCTTATTTTAGGGGAAGATAAAAGATTACGAATATTTGAAAATAAAGTTCTTATCTTCTCATTTTGGACCAAAGAGAGATGAATAGAAAGACGAATGGAGAAGACTGTAGGCATAATCTGAGCTACATAATCCATACACAAAACGACGTACAATAAGAACAGTTAAGCCTCGTAGACGACACAAGTGACACAAATGGGGAATAAAAGAAGGTTTAGAAACTTCCTGTAGGAAATCCAGAGAGAATGCACCCATCAGGTAGGCCAAAAATGAAGTGGGATAGTAATACTAACCATGATTTGAGAGAAATAGATTAAGCAGGGGATGATTGGAAAACGTTGGCTTAGGATTGGAATTTATGGAGAGCTTATGTTCGTCTGGGCTATAACCTATGTGTTCGACAGTGTCAGTGAGTTAACCAGCAAAGTCAAGTTCGTTAACCATCAAACTCTGACTATTAGGTATAGGAGTTCAACAGAAACGAAAATTTAAAAATCGTTCTAGTGGTCGCAATTTTTGATATTCCATAAAGAAACTCAGTAGATGCTATTAAAATAAATGAAGGATGTTTCTGTCCAAAATCAGCGAATTCCGACCATTTGAAGTGGGGTGTTAACATGAAACCCAACATTAAAAATTGGCTTTAGCAGCCGCCATGTTGCGAGGAAATGATTTAAAACCGAGCGATAGCGATGTTATTAATTCCCGAGATTCTGTAAAACACTTAACAAACGTGTGTTGTACATTATTTTTTGCACGTTGGTGTTTTCAAAATAATAAATAATAGCATCTTTGTTGGAAATATTTGCGTTAATTATAAACAACTGGCTGACGTTAACAGTCTGGTCAATGTATATACGGTAAATGACGAAAATAATTTGTTGACTCTACGGCAGGCCTTCTTCATCCTATAAAGATTTGATGGTATGTTCTAGTACAACATTAAATAATAGAGCCTCATCAACCCTTAATAACTGAAAATTTAAAAACATAATGTTATGTGTTATATATATGATGCCTACACACAGTGCATTTTAAATCCGGTATGTTAAATGCTGGAAACTCCCTAATACTCTGTATTCATTAACTACTCTTACTTTTATTTTGAATATCTTGGTTATTAGTCAAGTTTGTGACAATCACGCTAGCAGAGCATAATAGATTACAAGTAGTATAGAACATTAATTGGTATTTATAAACGAGATTGTTTTATTGATATGGAAAATGTATTTAGAAAAGATGCAAAAGGAGAGAGATGAACGGAATGCGGATCCGGACGGAAGAAAAGGCGGGACAATGCAAGTGGAGTTCTTTTGGTTCAGACACTCTCCCCTCACGCTCTCAGGGATGTACAGGCTTTGAAAAAATGATGGCGCAACTCTTGATGATGGGAAGTTAAGGAGTTTTGAAGAGCGATTCACACCAGTACGTTGTTACACGTACTGACTCGTTTGAGTATAAAGTTGGTGGCGTAAGTCTCTCCCCATGCAATATTTGTATCATTCGCTTCAGTGGAGTAATCGGTAAGATCTCTTCCCACGATGCGGCCCACGTTCGATCCTGGCCAAGAATATATTTTTTTTAATAACGTTTTTAATTTTAATAATGCCTACATGTTACCAGGCTTCGTTACCCGTATAGGTATAAATATATTTGTATATATGGGGAAAAATCGACCGCGGTGGACTAGTGGTTATGCTCCTTGCCTCTGGTCCCGAGGGTCGCGGGATTTTTTAGGTCGGAAAAATCCAAGAAGCAAGTCCTCCGGGAGGGACTTTAAGCCGTGGGTCCCGAGTCTGAAGATTTTCAGGCCCGTAAAAGATCCTTAAGCCTCAATGAAAGCCTCTAAGCAAAATTTACCGAATTTTCCCGTCCTAGTAGGCCTACTACCTTGGTTTCCTAGATGTCAGTATGAGGCAGAACGCTGACCACGGACCATTCAAAGGACATCTATACGAAAACAAGTGTAACTAAATTAGTATGGTTCAAATTCTTCCCTATAGGGGGAGAGCGCCTAAATCTCTGTTAAGGGAAAACATGGGCTCACAAGAAGAATATATAGGGAAATAAATTAATTAAAGGGAACAGCTCATATATATATATATATATATATATATATATATATGGTATGATAAGAAAAATAAATGACTGGACGGGATTGGAACCCGGATCTCTGAGTCTGTACCTCAGTGTGATATCCATTACACCACCAGGCGAATCCAATTCAAACATTTATTTTTCTTATATATGTATTATATTCCCCATTATTACTAGATGTCGCGAGAACTCGGTCTTCACTGCCATCTAGTAGCTGACTATAACAAGTAAGCAAATTAAAGAGAACATATATATATATATATATATATATATTATATTGCAGATTTTCGCGGATATAAGTATGAATATGAAAGAAAACTTTCATATATATAATGAATAATGATTATAACGTCTCATTACTTTGTTTGCAAAACACAAGGCATGACAAAATTATTTATTTCCACTACTAATACAAAACGCGTTTGATTAATTTAAAGTAAGTAAAGAAAATATCAATTTTCATTATACAAGTAACTCCTGGAGTATTGCATCGCTTCATATAGGCAATCATGCAAGCATCTTCTTCCCTCAAATCTCTAGCGTCCATATTTCTCTTCATTCCATCCATCCATCGTTGTCTAGGACTGCCTCTTCCACTTCTTCCATTAGCTTTCCAATTAAGGATCTTCTTTGGTATTCTCTCTTCTTCCACTCTTATGAGGTTTTTCTTCAATTAATTATTGTAATAATACTAATAAAATTATTATTATTATTATTATTATTATTATTATTATTATTATTATTATGCTAGAAAGTCAAAATTAGAACATGTTACAAGTAAGGAAATTAGAAACATAATGGAACAAGAAGAAAGCATCATTGAAAAAATTGAGGAGAAGGAATTAAAATGGTTAGGACATATTTTAAGAATGGAAGATGAAAGATGAGCGATGGCCGAAATTACTATATCAATGGCAACCGATCAGAAAGAAGAAAAGTGGGAGACCAAAGTTAGCATGGAAAAAAATTTGAGGATAGTAATGCAAGCAAGAGGACAAAACATTGAAGATATCCAAGATCGTAGGCTTTGGAGGTTTGGCACGGGAAGACTATTGCAGCTGTAAAAACCCGAAGATATATAGAGATTATTATTAATTGTTATAGCATCAGTAGTAGTATTATTATTATTATTATTATTATTATTATTATTATTATTATTATTAGTAAAGTAAAAAGTAAAGTGATCCCACAACAGGCCTCAGGAGGCCCTTGGGGTAGTAGGAGGTTAAGGCTCCCACTTTTTCTAGACAATCGGCACTTTATGTCAGCCAGGTTGTCAGCCCTGCGCGACGGCCGCCTTTACCCCCAGAACAAGCGTCTGGTACTCATTTCCGTTAGAGGCTGAGTCGACCCCAGGGCCATAGTGCCGCCAGAGGGTTTGGGTCAGTTTAAAAATCCTGACCCCAACGGTACTTGAACCCTCGGCCCTCCGGCTTGTGGCTCAGTGCCTTAACCACTACGCTACGGCGTGCCCCCATTATTATATTATTATTATTATTATTATTATTATTATTATTATTATTATTATTGTTATTGTTATTGTTACTGTGGTATTTTATATTAAGGCACTCAAGTTATCACTATTAAAATTCAAATATTGGCATGAATGGTCCAACAATTTTTTTTTCAGAAGAGGAAACATTTCGAATTTTTACGTGTTTTAAACATACGACAAGGAACGCACAGCACTATAGTTCCCATGCTCAGAACACACTTGAGAATCAACTACACTGGCCAGGATCGAATCAGCGAACATCAAACGCAGATTCGAGTATGGTAACAATATTATTATAGTATAAGTAGTAACCTATCGTTTTACTGTATAGATAGAGTCCATAAAATCACTCCGCAGTAAAGAAATGGGAGTAGTTCTACATATGATGGGAGTCTGAATTAACGCTCTGGAATTTTTTTTGGACCTGAGCACGAGAGTTTAATTTCGCAATTTTTATCGAGAGTAAGCTTGAAACTGTATAGTTTCGTCCTAAATTATTAACGTATCGAAATTTAAAAAATATTAACCAGCAAGCTCTAATTGCAGACGCTATCGACATGCCGTGGCATGATATTTGGACCCTATTCACAATTGACGAAAAATTGCTTAAATTTAACAATATGATATTAGAACTTTACGACAAACATGCCCCCTTGAAGACTAGACGAATTACTAAATCCCCAGCTCCCTGGATGTCCCACGAAATTCGACTACTGATGGCTGAGAGGGATGCTGCTTTTCGAAAATATAGACGGGACAAAAGTGACGCTAACTTAAGACAACATAAGACATTAAGAAACAAAACGAATCAAAACATTAGGAACGCTAAGTTGCGGTATGCTCATAGTCTCATTGATCCAAACACAAATGCAAGTGATATGTGGAAACGTATTAGATCAATGGGCCTACGGCAGCCGACAACCAAAGGAGAGAGCATTAACATATCACTGGACGATCTAAACCAACATTTCACATCATATGCCACACTTAACATAAAACACTACGACCAAACAACAAACTATAGATGAGCTCCTATCCACACCTACTCCTTCCCGAGAAAAATTCTTCTTTTCCTATATAATGCCAATCGACGTTAAACTATCCCTGGACCGCATTAGAACTAAAACACAAGGTATAGACAATATAAGTATCGACTTTTTAAAGAAAATACTCCATGTCATACTCCCAACTGTAACCCATATATTCAATGCCTCAATTATGACCTCAACTTACCCCGAACTCTGGAAAAAAAGCTATAGTCAGACCAATCCCTAAAATTAAATTACCTGTAACACCAAACGACTTTAGACCAATCAGCATCCTCCCAGTCCTATCTAAGGCCTTGGAGCGCATTGTTCATGAACAATTAACTGATTACCTTAACACTCATAACATACTCGACCCATACCAATCAGGTTTTAGGACAGGCCATAGTACGGCAACCGCACTTCTTAAAGTTACCGAAGATACGCGTGAAGCAATGGACAGTGGCCACATGACAATATTTACACTCTTGGACTTCAGCAAAGCTTTCGACACTGTTGACACTGACATATTAATAGCAAAATTACGCGCTCTGAATCTTTCGTACAATGCTGTTAACTGGCTTGGATCCTATCTTCATGGTCGCCAGCAATGTGTATCCAATGCAGAACTTTCCTCATCCTGGCTATCACTGAAGGGTGGCGTCCAACAAGGTTCAGTGTTAGGACCACTTCTGTTCTCTATCTATGTTAACGATATATCCACTAGACTTACCCATTGTCGATATCACCTATACGCTGACGATTTGCAAATTTACATTCACTCCCATCCTGACGATGTACATGACACACTAGACAAATTAAATAGTGACCTAGACTCAATTTCCCAATGGTCGAAGAAACATGAACTTAATCTAAATACTGACAAGACACAGTGCATAATTATAGGACATCGGCGAATCCAAAGCATTATAAATTACGAAAATATCCCTACCATTCTCCTAAATGACAAAAATATCCCCTACAGCTCAGTAGTAAAAAATCTGGGTATCTATATGGACCAACACCTAGACTGGAAAATCCAGGTGAATAATACCTGCAAGAAGTGTTCTCAATTCTTCACTCCCTAAATAGTTTTAAAAACTTCCTTCCTACAAAATTAAAACAAATACTTGTACAGACTCTTATAATGCCACACTTCGACTACTGCGACATATTACTGACTAATCTTACAACTGATCTATCTGACAGACTACAGCGTGCTCATAATGCGTGCATTCGATTTATATTCAATCTCCGTCGTTATGACCACGTGTCTCCTTCATTTCAGGCCTTATCATGGCTACGCCTAAATGACAGAAGAACTTTACATTCACATACCTTACTATTCCAAATTCTGCACACATATTTACCAACTTATTTAACAACACGTTTTCAACATTTATCGGCTCATCACAATTTAGGAACAAGATCACAAGACTCTTCTTTACTTTTGATACCACAACACAGGACCTGTCTGTACTCTGAATCTTACACAATATCTATGGCTAGAGCATGGAACTCACTTCCCAGTCATGTCAGGGACTGTCAATCGCTATCATTATTTAAATCCAAATTAACTGATATCTTAAGTTCGACACAATGAAAACATTAACTACATAACAACTATATAGAGCATTCTATTAATAATCATGTAGGAAGCTACTTACTTTATTTTATATCATTTTAATTTTATTATATTCTATGTTTTTGTTAGCATTAGCTAGTATTAGATCCATCATCATTGTATTTTGTTTAGTCTGTATTTTAATATCTTAAAATTGTAATATGTACGTAATTTTTGTATAATTTTACTATTCGCTGGTTGAGTGGAAGAGAAGGCCTTATGGCCTTAACTCTGCCAGCTAAAATAAATCATTATTATTATTATTATTATTATTATTATTATATTAAAATTCTGCATAACTCGGTGTGGTGGTTAAGGCACTGAGCTACAAGCCGGAGGGTTGAGGGTTCAAGTCCCGTTGGGGTCAGGATTTTTAAACTGACCCAAACCCTCTGGCGGCACTATGGCCCTGGGGTCGACTCAGCCTCTAACGGAAATGAGTACCAGACGCTTGTTCTGGGGGTAAAGGCGGCCGTCACGCAGGGCTGACAACCCGGCTGACATAAAGTGCCGATTGTCTAGAAAAAGTGGGAGCCTTAACCTCCTACTACCCCAAGGGCCTCCGGGCCTGTTGTGAGATCACTTTACTATAACTCGGTGTGACTTTCCGTAGGCACTGCATGTAATTTCGTCTTCTTCTTCTCCTTCTTCACTTCCTGGTTTAGGCATTAAATGTCTGTACCTTTTTCACTAATAGATCTAAGACCATCTCTTCCGAGGACGTCCGACATCTCTTCTTCCTCTCGGAACAAAATAATGTAAGATTATAATGTTGAGTGATTCCGGGTTATGTGGCCGTGGTCCATAGTTGGTGTTGATACCAGACGTTTCGCCCTCAACTGCGGAGGGCATCTTCAGTGGCGAGTGCTTCTAGGCGTGTTTCCGACCAGGAAACATGCCTAGAAGCACTCGCCACTGAAGATGCCCTCCGCAGTTGAGGGCGAAACGTCTGGTATCAACACCAACTATGGACCACGGCCACATAACCCGGAATCACTCAACATTATGATTACCGGCCGTGAAAGCCTGCATTCAATGTAAGATTATATTTGTTAATCTACTTTCTTCCATTCTTTTAACATGTTCTTTCCACTGATTATTATTGTTAAATATATTTTCTTTTATGGAATAGATCTGCAGTTCTTCACGGATATTCTCATTTCTTATCTGGTACATTCTAGTGTTTCCTTTTACTATTCTTAAAAATTTCATCTCGGCTGCTTGGATTTTACTTTCTTGTTTGCTAGTGATAATCCAAGATTCGCTCCCATACAAAAGGACAGGGACCGCCATTGTTTTATAAAATTTTAATTTTGTTTGTTTATGGGCTTTATTATTCAATCTTCTATTTATTGTGCCAGAAACAGCTTAAAACTGGTGAGTTTTATGTTCAATATTTTTATCATAGGCCTATCCATAACTGATATTACATTATAAATGTTTAAAGTGGGATACTTGTTCAATAATTTGTCTCTAATTATTATTTTTGCATGCGGACTGCTTCTTCCACAAAATGCCATTACTTTTGTTTTATTTAAAGAAATTTTAAAATTATAATCGCTGCATATAGTATTTAGTTTATAAGCAGCCAATTGTAACAGATCTTCATCGTGGTGTAGTAAGACTAAATCATCGGCGAAAATTAAGTTATTAATACTTCTGTTATTGTTCAATCTAAGTCTATTGTAATTGTCCATTGTTTCATAATGTCGTCAATGTAATTTCTTAAATATATCTTTTATTCATAATAAAATACAGTTGTAATGGTGTGAAGTAAAAAGAGATGTAGTCAATAAATTAAATTCCCACCTTCTTCATTATATATAAAGAGAACGTTAAGCTTGTCGAGTTCATTTGATAATCAACATGTATAGTGATTAAGCAGAAGAGGAATTATGCACTTTCCTAAAGACTTCGTGCCATCATTTTTATGATCTGCCAAAGTCGTTCGTCCTTGCCGCGCCACCTACTCGCACTTATTTTTTTTCTTTTTACTACCTGACTAGTTTAAGCCTGAGTAATCATCCTGCAACACATTAATTCAGCATTTCCATTATTTCATAAAACATAGAAGAACTAAGATTTTATGGCTTCCGGTTTTTAATCTTCCCGCGCCATAGTCGAGCGGTTTAAGGCTTAATGTTTTGGTCCAGAGCTAGGGACTTAGCGTTGGTTCGAGTCCTTATGGGGGAAGACATTTTCTCATGGAATTTTGGCCAATATGGGAAGTGAAAAAGAGCAAAGTAAACCAGTTATAAGTTTTCACCTAAAATCATGGCTGTAATTATTCATCCTAAATGATTAATTGACGAATAGTTTAAGATTTTACGAATTGAAATTTGGTTATATCCTCCTACGGGTCCTACAAGGACTGAGGTAAGAATAATTAATACAATAAATCCATTAAAATTGATTGTATATGAAATTAATATTAATGGGCGAACCTGTGTTCTCTCAGTATCGTATGAGGAATTTGGGTAGCCACAATAAATAGTGGCTCCAGGTTGAGAAAACCAGCTATAATGGCTGGGGTACCGACGCACTGACCGCATGTCACCCCAATAATGGATAGATGATCGTCCACCTCTGTCATTAACTCATGTGAATGTGAGGCCAGCAGCCGATAGGTAGGCCTACACCAAAGCTTTCTATATCTGTCGATGCCATGGAATTGAAGTATTCGAATCCCTCCGTCCCTCCCATTCTCCATAATAACCTAAAGCCTATGTAGTTCGGTACGCTAAGCAGCTCGATAATAGCTAGCCTACCGCAACAAGGGAAGTAAGTAGTAGGCCTACGTTACTAGTCGAGGACGTGTTTGAGCCCGAGCTTTAGTGAGAGCTAGCAAATAAGTTGGAGACTAGTAATGTAAGCCACTACTTACTTTCCGAATTGCGTATATAATTTTGTTCACTCCTTCTATATATTAATACGTAAAAAAAAAAAAACTTTGTACCACATTTTAAGCACATTGCGCGCACGGATGAGTGTGATATTTGGCATATTTAAAGTTCATATAGGGAAGGAGTGCAGAAAAATAAAATTTATGTATAATATGTGTCGATACTAGTAAAATTCATGGTGATTTTCCGTTGAGGTATTAGTTCACAGTAATACAATGTACGGTTAAAAACTATAATATAGTTACCTTGTAGGTCCGTCTCCTCAAAACTAACAGAAGCTTCAACATTAGATTCAAGGAACATTTCAGAGATTTCGTTTACAATGGAGGAAAATCAAGTTACGCAAAACATATAATTCAAGCTGGACACCATATGCATAACATCGACAACACCCTCACAATAGTACATAGAGAAAACATTCCAACGAGAATAAATATACTGGAGGAAATCGCAATCCTAAGAGAAATCAACAGCAACCTGATTCTCAATGAATACACACCTAATCCACACAATCATCTGTACAAAATTCTCACAACCAAGTCAGTGCTTCAACAAGGGTCAACAAGAACGGACCTAATGCATTCTGCTGATTATGGGACTAGTCCCGAAAGGCCTACAGAGTTTTAAAAGAACTTAAGTTGAGGAGACGGACCTACAAGGTAACTATATTATAGTTTTTAACCGTACATTATATTACTGTATAATATGTGTTAAAATAAATTATATTAAACAAAATAAAATAAATTGTTTCTAAGGAATTTAGGTGTATGACTCATTCATTTGTGTACTCATTCATTTCTTTACGTTCATACTGAAAGTGCATTGTTGCAAAAAGAAAATTGTGCAGTAGCAATGTGAATTGACTTACTTATTAATAGTGGATTATTAATGGTTTAAAAAAGTGAGTACATTTTAATATTTCAATTTAAATTAAACCCTGTCTAATCTTGGTTTCAGTAATTTCATTACATTCTCTATTTATATTTACATATTCACACCTACTTCCATTTTGCCTCGACATAGAACATTGACGGGTCGGAGTGAGAGACAAAGAAGGGATATTATTCCCGTACATATAATAATAGGCCAAATTCAAAATTAAATAGTATAAATAGTATACAAATGTCAAATGACGCGTTATTGTTTTTTTTTTTTTTAATATGGCTTAACCAAGCTATGTCATATATTTCCTACCGTTCGTATTTTTCAAATAAATAGAGAATTAATGCATAGCCTAATAAGTGTTTGTGACAAACTAAAAAAATTTCGATCGCTAGGCGACCACTAGTACTAATAATTATCCTTAATTTTTATATTTCGAGCGAATTTATATATTGGTTTGAAGAGTTCAATTGTTTGATAGCAAGAGAATGTTGATAAAAACAACTGCAACTGTTTATTGTTGTCTGAATTAGTGGCAGACATTTTAAATAACGGTTTCATACTGCATATTAATTACAGATATGATTAATTGTGATGTAGCGATGCGGCGAATTCTGCGGTCCTTTTTCTGTTACCAACAAAGTCGAAAATAGGTATGAAAAGTATCAAGGTAACAATTTTACATTAGGCTATTAATTAAAACAATTGCTTTTCTTCCCTAGGGAAGTAAGTTGAGCAATTACACCCCGATGTCAATGAACACCAAGCCTCTCTGGTAATTTCAGCTTACTTCCCTAAAAAACAGAATGATAATAATTAGGCCATTATTGGTATAGAAGTGTACAAAATACCCGTATATAGTCCAATTAATGTAATTTTGGTCCATAAGAAGTAATTCTGATAATATATACCATCACCTTGATTGTTCGTTATGTAAGTTTTTAAAATGTCGAATTGGAATCAGTACTGGAAATCACACCGCCATTTACTCAATTCTACACAGACGCATGACATGATTTAGTAAAAATTAAACTGTAATCCCTTGTCATGGTTTAAGCCATCATCCCTTGATGCAGAGCTATGGGACGTATGTTAGTTCGGGTCCCCATGAAGAAAGAAATTTTCAAATTTTCTCCGTGAGGAATTTGAATAGCTACAATGAGTAGTGTCTCCAGCTATAACGGGTGCTAGACTGGACATGCTGATCACATGTCACCTCTATATTAGCTAGATGATCACCCACCTATGCAAAACTATTATTATTATTATTATTATTATTATTATTATTATTATTATTATTATTATTATTATTATTATTATTATTATTATTATTATTATTATTATTATTATTATTATTATTATTAATATATAAAATGGGGATTTATTTTGAACATGAAGAAAACAAAATATTTATCAATTGGTGAACCAGAACAAAATTTAATTTTGGAGACTGGAGAAACAATAAAATCTTATAGTGAGATCACATATTTAGGAATTAAAATAAATAAAAATTGAAGTAATGAAGAGGAAATAAGAAATAGAAATAATGAAGGAAAATTTGCAATTGCTTGCCTCAATGGAATATTGTGGGACAAAAATGTAAGTAATAAAAATAAAATGAATATAGGCTATATCATAGGCCTACAATTGTTAAAAGCATAATTTCTTTTGGAGCAGAACTTTGGCCATTAACAAAAACAAATAAGTATCTTTTGGCAAGGGAAATGGATTTTATACGAAGGGCAGCAAGAATTTCAAGAAAAGAAAAAAATTAGAAACTCAGTTATAAGGGAGAAAATGATGATTGAAGACATTATTTTAGATTATATTAAAACTCAGCAATTAAGATGGTGCGGACATGTCCAACGAATGGAAGAGGATCGGCTACCAAAATCTGTTTTGGAATGGAAATCCGAGGGAAGACGAGGCAGAGGAAGACCTAAAATCTCCTGGAGTCAGGGAATATATTTATACATGAAGGAAAAACATCTACAAGCAGGAGATTGGATGGACCGACAAAATTGGTTATTGGGAATCGGACGATGTCAAAGACATTAATCAACCGATGATCTATCTATTGATATATTTCCTAATTATTATAAAAAATAAAATAACAGTGAGCTACATGATCGTTATTGGAAATCAGATATAATAAGAACAATTAAGTCTGGTAGACTGCGATGGGCAGGACATGTGGTACGAATGGGGAAAGAAAGAGGGGCGTGGAAGCTTGTAGGAAAACCAGAGGGAGAAGTCCAGTTATTAGATCAAAATGATTTGAGGGAAGTAGATTATGCAGGGAATGATTGAAAAACATTAGCTGATGATAAGAATGCGTGGAGAGATTATGCCCGCGCTGCCATGAATCTACGGGTTCGATAGTGCCTGTGAGTTAGTTATTGACTACCTCTCTAGTATAATTGGTTTGAGTCCGACTATCATTTCCAAGAATCTTGGGTTCATTTCCCGGCTAAAACATAGGCCTAGAACTCTTTCTTTCAGTATGAGGTTCTGGTCTCGAGAGGACAACTGATTGCCGGTAACTATTTGATATATTGAAATAAGAAGTAGCGAATTCCGGTTAAGAAAACAGAAATAAGGTCGCGGTAACCACGTGACTTGAACCATATATATATATATAGCTTTTTTTTTGCGCGATAGTGCGTTTTGTCATACTTACTAGCAATGGTGACCATTATTGAAAGTTAAACTTCGCACTTTTCGGGGTTGCCAACCTAAATAACTATACTGTAATATTACATTTACACCCACGTGCGGGAAGTAAAACCACTGCACTCTAAGTATACTACGTACAATATATATACAGAAAATATCCAAAAGGTGGTGTTAATATACATTATACGAAACAAATCACTGCATCTTAAATTAACTGAACTTTATTTGAAACAATATAAAACAATAAATACGTACTTGCGGCCATGTTATCAATAATTGTTCTCAAGGCCACCTGTTGTTTCAACTACTAAACATTGCTCACACTGTTAACGCTAGTCAATTGTTTATAATGAACGCAAATATTTCCAACAAATATGTTATTATTTTACTATTACTTATTATTTTGAAAACACCATCGCGCAAAAGATAATGCACAACGCACGTTTGTGAAGTGTTTTTCAGAATCTCGAAAATTTAAAACCTCGATATCGCTCGGTTTTAAATATTTTTCCTCAATTCTGTAAAAACCACTTCCAAACCTCGCATCGTAATATACTATAATGTTACATATTTCTGCAAAGAGGCAAATCGCAATGCCAAGAGCTGAGATCTCACACCTGAGAATTTTGTTGTTCATATCAAAGACAACTCACCATGTAACTTCAACGACATCTGTAATGTCTTTGCGCCAATATATGAGGAAGACCGTAACATTGCGTTGACATCAATGAATCACATTACAAGGTCATAATTTTATAAGAAAAAAATGTTGGCGCTAGTTTAAATCCAAGACTTTACGTGTGTTGTTTAGATTTATTAGCGAATTCTGAAAGAATGTAGCTGATTGAGGTTGTTTTCATGAAACGATGTTTTAAAATTATTTTACAAAATCATCATCGATCCTACTTGGTAGACACCGAAAATTACCATAATATATATATATATATATATATATTTTTTTTTTTTTCAATGCCCCAGGTTGTCATTTCAACATTTCTGGTATTCTCTCCTGGCATTGGCTTAACTGTAACCCACTTCTGAAGTTGGGGCGCCTAGAAGGCGGAGTTACGTTACTCCGATGATAGGAATGTGTGATAAATGATTACCATAATGTAGTCCTATATATATATATATATATATATATATATATATATATACTGTATATTTTCGGGTTTTTACAGCTGCTGCCGTCTTCCGGAGCCAAACCTCCAAAGCCTACGATCTTGGGCATCTTCAACGCTTAGCCTTCTTGCTTGCATTACTATCTTCATGTTTTCCTTCCATGTTAACTTTGGTCTCCATTTTTTCTTCTTTCTGGTCGGTTGCCATTGATATAGTTGCTTCGTCCATCGCTCATCTTCCATTCTTAAAATATGTCCTAACCACTGTAATTCCATCTCCTCAATTCTTTCAATTATGCTTTCTTCTGCTTCCATTATGTTTCTAATTTCCTTATTTGTGACGTGTTCTAATTTTGACTTTCTGGCACTTCTGCATAAATAAACCAATTCTAGAGCTATTAGTCTATTCTTGTAGTACTAATTGATTGTCCATACCTCACTTCCATACATTGCGACAGATTCCACCAATGTTTTACCAATATATTTTTTTGTGTCTTTCTAAATATGCTTATCCCACCATATGGAATTTAACGATGATATTATTTTACTACTCAATTCAATACTATACTTTATGTTCTCTTTGCCTATACCTTCAATTTATCCATAATTATTCCCAAATATTTAGTTTGTTTCACTTGGTTTATTTGAATTCCTTATACATATAATTAACGTTTTAGAGGCCGCAATACTTTTTTTTCGGAACTAAACACAGCATAGAGCAGTCAATTAAGAAAAGGAAGTTCAAGTTCGTTAACCAGCAAAATCCGATCATTAGGTCGGGGTTAATCTGAAACTAAATTTCAAAAATCACTCTAGGTGCTGCAATTTTCAATATTTTGCAATGAAGCTCGGTATATGCCATTGAAATAAAACGATAATGATATTGTCCAAAAAAAAGTCTCCGAAATTGGATCATTATGAGTGGAGATTTATATGAAAGCCGAAATTTAAAAATCACTCTATCGACAGTCACGCCTGTATTCTTGCAAGGAAACTCCATATATATGGTTAAATTAACAAAATATATTCCGTAAACCTGCAAAATCTGACCATAAATTCGAGTTAGTGAGGAATTCACTGAGTTTGGACAGTTCCAGATGGATTTTTTTACGTATTCTTAAATAATTTTCAGGATTATTTCCAGCGACTGGACCGAAACCGATAAAAAACTTTAGTATACCAACCGAAAGGATTTAGAACCGGAGGATGACCTAAACATCGGTGGGACTGTCAACGCATCATGCAACTTAGGAACAGATTCAGAAAAATAACATAAACCAATCTACAGTATATTCAAAATAATGATATTTAAAAAAATACAAAATGTTTAATGTTGCATGTTGTGTATCTGTAGAGTGTACTTAATTTGCTCTGTGTAATAAATAAAATATGGATTCCCCTCCTGCAGGTGTAGCCTATGGTAGGAAATTCTTTGGTTCCTCTCTTGAGGAACTATAACCCACTCGAATATGGGAACTGATGACTCATAAGCTCCACATACATACCTAACCTGAGCTAATCTTTTCTATCAACACCTGTAACAAACATCTCACTCAAATCATAGTTAATGTATTCTCCCACCTCATTCTTGGCTTGCCTCCTGGGCGCTTCCCATCTGATTTACCTACAATAATTTTTATATGCCCCTCTTTCATCCCCATCCATGCCACATGTCCTCCCTATAGCAATCTGCGAGACTTAACTATTTTTATTAAATCTTGATTTCCATAAAGATCATGTAGTTTGCTGTAACGAAGTTTTCTCCATTCACCTGTCTGTACGTCTCTCTTTGATCCAAGAATTTCCTAAGAACGTTATTCTTATATTAGTCTACTTATAGTAATTCCTCCTCCTTTAAAGTAAGAGACAATGTGTTGCATTAATATAATTGGTAGAATAACCATTTTATATATTTTTATTTTTATTTTGAAGCTGCAAGTAAACATGAAAAAAACTAAATAGTGTGACGGTGTCAAAAGATATGAGACCTCTTTTCAAAACTACTGAACAGCGCGACAGGCCTTAGAAGGCCCTTGGCCTACGATCCGGCTACTGGCCTCACATCCACATGTGTTAATCACAGAGGTGGATGATAATCTAACCAGTATTGGGGTACATGTTATCAGCATGTCGGGTCCCCCAAACGTTATAGCTGGTTTTCTCAACCTAGAGCATCTAATCGTTATAGCTACCCAAATTCCTAACGATGCTGGGTGGGCCCGGTCCCATTCTGGCCGAAGTTTCGTAATGAAATTTCTTCCCCCATGGGGACTTGTACCAGCGCTAGTCTCTGAGCTCTGTACCAAGCCACCATGCCATAAACTGCTCGGCTACGGCGCGCAACTCCCTTTTCAAAAACACATGCAAATTCTGGAGCTACAAAAAATTGAATAGGCCTATTACCGGTATTAAATGATTTTATCCTTATTGTTTATTTGGTTACGAAATAAGACATTTTTAGATTCTTGTTACTCAGATAAAACCTTAAAAAGTGACACTAAAAAAAAGCAAATAAGGAAATCCATATTTTTACTTGAAACATTGTAGCCTCACTCTAAATTATACACTATAATCAACAAATGTGTTTTTAAACGAGAAAAATTAATAAGATATGATTTTAAGTAATGGAAATACACATAATTTAATCAATTGTGATAGATAGGTAACTGGACGTGATGCAGAAAATTCCAAAAAACAAAATTTACTGAAGCTTCCACAGAAAAAAAGTATGGAAAATGCAAACTCTTGAATGACTTCCGGCGGCAAAAAAAATAAATAAATAAAATCGGTAAGCCGATTTACAAATTAATATGGATTACGATAGATATCAGAATATACTGTGTACAGTGACACTAGAGCCTCATATTAGGAAATGTCTCATAACACAGAATTTAGGAAAATGGAGAGTGGCGAATAAGATAGGCGTATAACAGGGAATTATACGAGATGTATAAATCGTCAGATATCATTACAGATATTAAAGTAAATATACTAAGATTGGCAGGATATACGAAAATGATGACAAAAATGAAGCAATTAGAAGAATTATAGATGTTAAGACAGAAAGAGAAGGAGAACTGGAAGACCGAATTTGAGATAGATGGATAGATCACTATAAGATGTCAAATCTTTAAATCAAGAATTGATAGACGGTTACCAGAGAAGGAGAAGCCTGGAGAAAAATTCTGAAAGAAGCTTTGACTCACCCAGGGTTGTTGTGTTAATGATGATTATGTTGATGCACATAGAAAACATATAATGAAAATGGACAGTTATTGACAAATGAGGGAAATTTTGAAGAAGTGGCTGAATTCAAATTCCTTACTTACTTACTTTCTCACTGGGACTATCGGATTCGTAGGTTCATCGCCGCGCGGACATGAGCTCTCCATACATCCCTATCCTGAGCTAATGCTTTGCAATCATTCTCTGTATAATCTACTTCCTTCAAATCATATTTACTGTTTTTCTCCCACTTCATTCTTCTTCTACCAACTGGGCGTTTTCCCTCTGGCTTTCATAAAGAAACTTCCTTGCACGTCATTCATTCCCCATACGGGCCACATGTCCTGCCCATCGCAGTCTACGAGACTTAACTCTTCTTATTATATCTGGCTTCCTATAAAGACCATGTAGTTCACTGTTAAATAGTCTTCTCCATTCACCTGTCTGTTCATCTCTCTTTGGTCCAAAAAATGTCCTAAGAACTTTATTCTCAAATACCCGTAATCTTCTTTCCTCCCTTAAAGTAAGAGTCCATGTTTCGCATCCATATAATACAACTGGTAGAATAATAGTTGTATATATTTTCAGTTTAACGAATTCAAATTCCTATGAACAGTAATTTGAAACAGAAATGAGGTACGCAAAGAAATTAAACATAGACTCAATTCTGGAAATATATACTTTACGCATTACAAGAACCCTTGTCTTTCCAACTTCTTAAAAAAAAAAGAGTGTTTGCTTTAAATTCCACCCGCTGCATTTACTTCTGTACGTCCTTCGGGTTTCGCGCAGGGCAAATAGACTGAACGTGATCCATTTTCAATTTACGCACTACTTCAGCAGACCACTTTACGTAGATGAAGTATTCTTGAATTGTTTACAGAAGAGAGAAGTGTAGGATGAGTACATGCTTAGGTGTTTGTGTAGTGTAATATGTACTAATACGAGGGATGATGAAGAGAAGAGAGAAGATCCCGGTACGTAGACTACTCCTGTCGAAAAGAATAAAGGGTGCCACCAGGAATACCGTCATCTCTCCTGGTCCCGAAATTGAAATGTTTACAAGTAAATTAATTTAACGATTAAAATACAGCGATTCAATTATCTATGTGGCACAATTAAACGTACTTTATTGAATAAAACTAGAAAAGAAACTATTTTAAAATTTTACAAAGTAGGCCTATTGGCAGTTCTATCTCTTATCTATGTATGTGAAACCTGGTCAATAACAAAGGCAGATAGTAAACAGAGGCTTCAGAAATGAAGACGTTGAGAGCAATAGTAGGATACCAAAGGACCGATAAAAAGAAAAACTAAGATATAAGAACAGAACTTAATATAATTAATTTCTGTGAAAGAATAAAATACCATCAAAATGCTTACCTTCAGCACATATTACGAATGAATTAACAGCGCATACCAAGAAGAATATATAATTATAAACCAAAAGGGAGAAGATTGTTGGGAAGACCATTGAAGAGATGGAAGGATCAATTCGACCTATAATGATATCATAACAGGCCATTGGGCTTAATCCTTGTTGTTGATGATGATCCGATTGAGGGTCTTTCCACTTTTCAGCGGTTGCCCTTTTACCAGCCGGCTGCTGGCCCTTCACATCCACATGTGTCAATCACAGAGGTAGATGATCAACAGCCAGTGTAGGGGTGATATGTGGTTAGCATGTCGAGTCCCCCAGCCGTTATAGCGGGTTCCTCAACATGGAGCCGCTACTTATTGTAGCTACCCAATTGCCTCACGATGCTGGGTGGGCACCGGTCCCATACTGGCCGAAATACCATGAGAAAATTTCTTCCCCCATGGAGACTCGAACCAGCGCAAGTCCCGTAGCTCTGCGCCAAGGCTTCCTACCTTAACCGCTCGGCTACGGCGCGGGACTGTTGATGATGATGACAATTAAAATCTTCCATCAGCCGGATATTGAATCCAGGCCCTCTAAACAAGTTACCACCTGAGCTAGTACGGTGGATACAGGCAAGATTATCATTTTATAAACTTTAATTTATAGATTCTTAGACAAAAGCCGATATATATATATATATATATATATATGTCCACCGCTGTAGTCTCGAGGTAGCGTGCTGCCTTGTCACGCAGCGGGCCCGGGTTCGATCCCCGGTCGGGGCAGTTTTTCTGGGTGAGGTTTTTCTCGGGGTTTTCCCTCACCTGTAAGACAAATGTCAGGAAAACTTTAAGGCCCAAACGGTCCCCGAAATCATATGGCCATCATCATAATCCTTATCATCATCATCATCCTTCACCGGTGTGGAAAGCAACGGGAAGCTACCACACCTACAATTCCCTAGTAAAGCTGCAAGAATAGCATGAAAATGCTATGATTGCAGTGAAGGACCTGCCTTCGGGCTGAATTACAATGGATGGATATATATATGTGTGTGTAATACATGAAAACCACTGCACTTTTAGCATGCTATCAACACCCAATAATATTTACAAAAATAAAAGCAATTCCAAATTGAACTAACAATGTCTTCTCAATAACATAAATCAGTAAGCCTACTGAATGGAATAACCGAACGAGTTGATTTAAACAACAGCAAATGTTTAGTACGCGAAACCGGCTAACCTAATTGGGGTTTTCCATAGTTTACTTCAATAGTCAAGTCTAGACTGGATTTTCATTACAAGGACCCATTCATTCTGCTATCATTAACATTAATTAAATTAATTTATACGTAAAAACAAGAATTGTCTATTCTATAGTTCTGCCCGAGGGCAGGTCTTTTACTGCAATCATATAATTTTCTTGCTATGCTTTGCAAGTTTACTAGGGAAATACAGGTGTGGTAGCTTCCCGTTGCTTTCCACGCCGTTGAAGAATGATGATGATAATGATGGCCGGTTGATTTTCGGGGACCATTAGGCCCTAAGCTTCCTGACATTTGTTTTACAAGTGAGGAAAACCCCCGGAAAAACCTCATCCAGGAGCCTGTCTCGACCGGCAATCGAACCTGGGCCCGCTGCGTGACAAGGCAGCACGCTACCTCGAGACCACAGCGGTGGACAATAAGAACTATCTAATATATAAAAATAAATGTTTGCTTGTTGGTTTGTTTGTTTGTTTGTTTTTTCGTACTTTATGCGCGGCCATACCGTTGATCCGATTGTGGTGGGGCTTTTTGCAAAATGTTCAGGAGATTCCTGGGATGGACATAGGCTATAAGAGAGTTGTGATACTCATCTCCTACACCCTTAAAAATCGCCCTTTGTAGTGGAAAGCGTGAAAAAAGTAGCTCTTTGGCCGCTTAAATGGCTTACGCTGCCTAAACTATAACAAATACACAAAATGAATGTACGTAGAATTGAATATCTCAAAAAGCTCTACACAAAAGTCCACGATAGCATACGTTATCTCTTACTGATAACTTACAATAACCATTTTTGTCTTTCATTGATGCCAAGAAGATCGAGACAAGTACATAGATTCCTATGCAAGAATGGTGGGTATTTTTTACGGATAACTCACAAAAACGGATTTTGTATTTTAGCTCATTTATGCCAAGAAGATCGAGATAAGTAGATTCCCAGCCAACACCGGGTAATCAGCATGGGGAATCTTAAAATAATTAGGATATACATTTATAATTATTTTTCATTTTATTTATTCAACTCATCATAAGTAGTACATTAATTTTCGTCTTTCAGTTCATTTATGCCAAGAAGATCGGAATGAGTAGATTCCATGACAACGCCGGGAAAACAGCACTGGGTATCTAAATGTAATTACGATATAAATGTTTGCATTTACTTATTTAACTAAAAATAAAATACATTCGTTTTCGTATTTCAGCTGATTTATGTCAAGAAGATCGGGATAAGTAGATTCCCGGGTAATCAGCACGTAGTAACTAAAAAATATAAATTTATAATTATTTTTCCTTTCGCACATTCACCTAAACATAAAAGCACATTAATTTTCATTTATTTAGGCGTAGCAGCGCACGCCGGGTATTAGCTAGTACACAATAAAAAAATTCAGTCTACTGATCAATTTATACCCAGAAAATCCTAGATGCTTTATCATTTATGAAGTTCAAGCGTATGTAAGTGTAATTGTGAATATATGAATGAACCTTGAAGACTCTTGAAATGTTGTCAGAAAATTGAAAATAACAGTTGAAGGTACAGTGTCAACAGGTCATCAAGGGAAATTACAAACATTGAACAAGAATGCACATATTCTTAACCAATAAAGGTAAAATAATCCCACTTCAGGCCTCAAGAGGTCATTGAGTAGTAGGACGTTAAGGCTCTCATCTTTTCGGATAATCGGAACGAAATGTCAGCCAGACAGTCAACCCTGCGTGAAGGCCGTCTTTACCTCCAGAAGAGAAGTCTGGTACTTGCTTCCGTTAGAAGCTGAGTCCACACCAAGTCCATTGTGCCGCCAGAAGATTTGGGACTATTTAAAAAATCCTAGCCCATCGGGAATCGAACCCCGATCTTCCGGCTTGTACCGTATTGTCTTACCCAACTACGTTACAGCGTGTTTTATTTTTAACCATTAGTACAAGGAAGTAGGGTCGTTAGCAGTAAGCTCCGACCGTCTTTACCTCCGGAATATTTATAAGAGACTGAGTAAGCAACAGGATTAACGTATCAACACTTTTAAAACTCGTATTAAAGCACCGTTGAGGTTATCTAATAAGATATTAGAAATAAAATTGGTACCTGGTAAGTCAGTCGTCTCAACTAAATTATTAAACTTCATCAAGTAATTCCAATATGCAGGCCTTTCAAAAATAATGTTTCACCTTCTGCATTTTAATTGGTACTGATGCAACCTATAGCCACAACAACATCAGTACCAGTTAAAATGCAGAAGATAAAAGATTGTTTTTGAAAGGCCTCCATATTGGAATTATTTAATAATTTAGTTGAGGATGATTAACCTACTAGGTGCCAATTTTATATTTAAGTCCGTCGCTGTGGCGTAGTCGGTAGAGTCCCTGCCTTCCACTCCGGCGACCCGGGTTCGATTCCCGGCGGGGTAAGGGATTTTAAAATCGCAACCTTGGGATTGGATGTGTGTAGTGTCCAAGTTGTACCCATTGGGTTTAATTCCTCTAAAAAAAATTATATTTAATATCTTGGAATTAATGATGGCACAAGGAAGTGATGAAACATTTCTACCCATCTGTCGGCCGGAACCAAATCCGGGATTCTGTTTGACACCTTAGCTTTTTGACTCATTGTAAATTTTAAGTAGATCCATAACATTTTTCATATTATTTCAAAACAATGACAAATATTGTGAATATCAGGTGTAAATTCACGCGAAAACATATGTTACTGAATAATTTAATGGCAGGAAAAACACATAATACATGGAAACACGTTTTACAGGAAAAAAAGTAGCATGTTAAAAATTCTCACCAAACGTCCATTTTGCTCAAAAACTTCCCTTTTTCTCTCCTCAAGTAAATTTTTAAAATGAAATTTCCCGGCAAAAAGGTATTTTTTCCACCAGCTGGCAACACTGATGCTGGCAACTGTGTAGCTCGCTTATATACAATAAGACTTGCTCTCAGGGGATCCCTTGGCTGACCGCTCGCTCACAGCAGAGCGGCGGTAAAGGAGGAGCAAAGATGAAATTTTCCTTTTTTTATACTTGTTGGTTTCAGAAGAAACGAGAGCATTGGATTCTAGAACGTTCCAGTCAAGAGCTCAATTCGGCCACATAAACAGGATCACTATTAAGAACTGTTCATTGTTTACTAAAATATGTAAAACTCTCTACCAGTCGGCTGCTGGGTTCACATCCACATGTGTTAACAAATGTGCATGTTCATACAGTCATTTCCTTCGGAAGGGAAGTAAAACCGTGAGTCCCGTGTCTTATATTTACAGCACATAAAAATAACCTCAATCCAGAAATAATAATAATAATAATAATAATAATAATAATAATAATAATAATAATAATAATAATAATAATAATAATAATAATAATAATAATAATAGCTATTATTTTAGCTTTATTTTATCAGGCAGAGCTAATGTCTTGTCTACCACTCAATCAGGTTAGAAAAAAAAATTACTGTTACGTATAAATTACAATAAACACAATTATTACATAGTGTATCTACAAAACAATTATTATTTATAATATATATTTTGATTTACTCTAGATTTCATCATTATCATCATCCGGTATCATGACAGCTGCCGCAGTCTTCCGGAAATCAAACGCCATTCATCTCTGTCCATCCATTGATCTTCCTCCAATCCTCTGATATTCATAGCTGCTTGTACCCCTTCTATCCAAGTTTCCTTCGGTCTTCCTCTCTTCCTCCTTTCTATTGGGACCCATTCCATAACAATTTTAGGCAATCTTTGCTCTGGCATTCTTTTGACATTACTCTAGATTTAACGAATGAAATATAAAATGTACAAGATAGAAAAATATTTAAAGTATACTATTAATGACACAGGATAATAGAAGCCTCCAATGCACCTCTTTCATCCCCCATTCGTGCCACATGTTCTATCCATCGTGTCTATGAGACTTTACTGTTATTATATCTGACTTCCTATAAAGACCATGTAACTCACTGTCTTCTCCATTCACCTGTCATTCATCTCTCTTCGGTCTAAAAATGTTCCTAAGAACTTTATTCTCAAATACTCGTAATCTCCATTCCTCCCGTAAAGTAAGAGTCCACGTTTCGCATCCATGTAATATAATAGGTAGAATAACAGAATATTTTCAATTTAACGTTTTCGAAAGGAGGTGAGACGATAAGAATTCCTGTAATGCTTAATAGCATGAATTCCCTGAATTGAGCCTATGTTTAATTTCTTTGTTCATCTCATTCGTATTTGTGTTTACTATTCCTAGGTATTTGAATTATACCACTTCTTTAAAATTTCCCTCATTTGTCATTAGCTGTCCATTTCCATTATATAATGCATTTCTATGTGTGACCATATATTTAGTTTTATTTATTTTTACTTCCAGTTCTAATTTCTCACTGTTACTAGAAATTATATAACATGGACCACATATATATATATATATATATATATATATATATATATATATATATAAGTCCACCGTTTTGTATAGCCCTGATTTATAGGGAAATTTTGTTTAGCATTTTCAATTTATTATCAAAAAACATTTTATACCGGTACGTAAAAAATAAAACAAAACTTCCTGATGCCATATTTTTTTGTAAACAGGAACTATAAAGTGAAACTGAAAATACATTTGATGAGGGTCCTGTCCAGTTAGGATAAAGGCGGTCTTGCTTATAAGGTCAGCGATGTCTCCCCTAAGCGATTTTGGATATTGTTTATAGCCAGCATAAAAACTCCGCTATGCTATCAAACAGAAGGAAATCTTTTCTAAGCTTACGCGAAAGGTTTAAAAACTTAATCTATAACAAAAAAATAGCATTCATCGAAAAACTTAAATAATGGAGACGTGTTGTAGAGATTATTTTTAAACATAAACATATTATAAACAAAGAATATGTCAGAGAGAGAGAGAGAGAGAGAGAGAGAGAGAGAGAGAGAGAGAGAGAGAGAAGAGAGACAGGTAGGGAGGAAGAGAGAGTGAAATTAATATAGTACAAGTTCGCAGATAATTACAAATTTCTTGGGAAAATATAATAACAATTGTTTATAGACTCTGAATAGAAAATTTAATAATAATAATAATAATAATAATAATTTTATATTAGGTTTCACAATGTTTCACTACATCTTTCTGCGCCCAATTACTCTAATGTCATGCTCCTCCTCATATCTCTATCATTACAATCTCCAATTCTTGTTTCCCTTATGCTGCTCAAAATACAATCAATCCTCATTATTTTTTGCCACCCTCTTCCTCTTCTTCTACCAAGTGGTACCCATTCTAGTATTCTTCTTGGAAATCGTATAATAATAATAATAATAATAATAATAATAATAATAATAATAATAATAAATAATAATAATATATATATAATAATCATAAATGTAATATCTTCTCTGTTAGGAATTTCTCTACAATAGAGTAGTTTTCCTACATCCCATTGTAAATTTTACTCCTCCATAAATCCCTATTCTCTGCATTACTCTCAGTTAATACTCTCGACACCATACTTCTATTCACTCCTTGAACCCACTATTCTTTTGGTCTCCCCTTTCTTCTGTTGCCCTCTGCTTCAAAGTTTAATATAATAATAATAATAACAATAACAATAATACATGAAATACTGTTTTATTTAACTCTTATTTATAGATGCTTTAACATCTATGTTTATATTACATTTATTTTATTTTACGTGATAAAATTAACATCATGCTAACCGAATTAGTAACAGAATAATTCCTCTACAAATGACAAATTATAACCCTACTGGTTAGAGGCTTCCTGGGATACCTCTGAAAAAGTTTAAATGAGGTTGATGTAGATCTATTAGGCCAAGATCGTGATGCTGAATGATGATGAGTATGAATAAGTTCAAGTTAAATTCAATTTAACTCTTAAATTGGCGAAATACTAATTTTTGTGTCAGTTATTTAAATATTTGGGACCGCAGTGAAAAAAAAGTACAATTTTAAGTTATTACTGTATACAGTGCAAATCCACACAAATTTAAGTAATTTCTGCTTGTTCTTTTTTCTATTGTTTTATTAAAAGTATTAAATGAATTAAACCAACATGTCATATAGGATACATTTTGAAATGAAGGGTTAACAGCTAGAACATTGCAGTATTGAATATAAGCTAAATAGACATCCTAGTAATAAATAATAAAAGACAAGAGATCTGTCAGACTAGGTACTCTAGGGGTTAAGTTCCTTACATGGTCCAAAGAATCGATAGATAGATCATCGTTGATTAATCTCTTTGACATCGTCCGATTTCTAATAGCCAATTTTGTCGGTCCATCCAATCTCCTGGTTGTAATTGTTTCTCCTTCATGTATAAATATATTCCCTAACTCCAGAAGGTTTTAGGTCTTCCTCTGCCTCGTCTTTCCTTTCAATCCAAAACACATTTTGGTAGCCGATCCTCTTCCATTCGCTGGACATGGCCGTATCATCTTAATTGCTGAGTATAATCTAAAATAGTGTCTTCATTCTTCATTTTCTCCCTTATAACCGAGTTTCTAATTTTTTTTCTCTTCTTGAAATTCTTGCTACCCTTCGTATAAAATCCATTTCCGTTGCCAAAATATACTTATTTGTTTTTGTTGTTAATGGCCAAAGTTCTGCTCCATAAGTAATGATGATTTTAACAATTGTATGATATATATTAATTTTATTTTTATTACTTACATTTTTGTCCCACGATATTCCATTGAGGCAAGCAATTGCTAATTTTTCTTTGTTATTACTGTTTCTTATTTCCTCTTCGTAACTTCCATTTTTATTTATTTTAATTCCTAAATATGTGATCTCACTACAAGATTTTATTGTTTCTCCAGTCTCCAAAATTAAATTTTGTTCTGGTTCACCAATTGATAAATATTTTGTTTTCCTCAAGTTCAAAATTAATCCCCATTTTTCATATTCTTCTATTAATTTTCTAGTCATATATTCTAAATCTTCATAATATTGTGCAATTAACAATTGCTCATCTGCAAAATGTAAGTTGTATAACGTTTTATTGTTTGAAATAGTAATTCCCATGCTTAAACATTTTATCTCCAATTCTTTAATATTTCATGTACATATATTTTAAACAGAATCGGTGATAGACAACAAGCTTGACATAGGCCTTTATTTATCGTAAACCCATGTGAAAATTGACTACCAATTTTAATTTTAGACATGCAATTATACATTTTGCATATCTTTCCAAAGAATCGCGGGCTCAAATCCGGTCGGGATAGACTGATTCTTTTAGGATGGAAAAATCCATGGAACAAATCTTCCGGGAGGAATTTTAAACCGTGTGCCCCGTGTCTAAACATTTCCGGGCTTGTAAGAAACCTCAAGCCTAAATTAGTGCTTCTGAGCAAAACTTAATCGGCCTTTTCTATCTAAGTAATACCTTAGTTGCCAACTAGATGAGGCGATATGCTAACCAAAACTCACTCGCTGACATCTGTAGTGAAATAAGCTTAGCCAATTTAGCTTGGTTAAGTAACTCCCAATAGGGGATACCCTTGTCCTATGTGGGAATGTATGGGTGTAGATTGCACTAGACTAAAGTATTTAAATGAAAGTCCATTTAACAAAAGAGTCCAAACATAGGCGGTGTTCCCCTAATTCTTATAGGATTAGTTGCATGTGCACAATGTTTACATTACACTATGAAGCTGCATATATATTGAAAGATGGGATTTAATTCACTGAAACATAAATTTTCAATCACGTGTAATTTTTACAAGAAAATGAATGCTTGTAAAATTTGCATAATAACGGTTCTGGACGTAACAGATCTATGAGTAATCAATTCCTCGAGGTAGTTGAGAAAATGGTCGTGACTGCCGTGCAGAACGCTATCTCAAAATAACATGCTAGTAACATAGCTTGACATTATATGTATAGCGATGTGAAACATGGAAATATGAAAGTATTCAGATCTGGTTTTGGAGATTTTTCAGACAAAACTGCCTGAGTGGACACTTGTAAAAACAATTGTATATCTTTGTGAAGTTGTGATCAATTTACCTCAGTCTAACTTTGATCCATAATTGACAGAACATTATTTTTTACTAACATCATCAGTTTAATATTGTCTTCATTATCTTCTTCTTCTTCTTCTACTACCATTTATTTCTTTCCACGATTAGGTCAATGTGACGTGTTCCGGTCTTAAGTCCATCGTGTCTTTGGCCGTCCCAAAGATCTTTTCCCATGCGGTTTGTAAGTGTTGATCGTTTTTAGTAATGTTGGATTGCCCATTCTGTATAAATGTTCTTTCCATCGGTATTTGTGCTCTTCTAGTTTATAGAGTATTGAAAATATCTACATTTAATTTATTATTGACTCATTATGTAATCTATTCATGCGCGCACATCCCTTTACTTACTTACTTACTCACTGGCACTATCGAACCCTTAGGTTCATGGCCGCACGGACATAAGCTCTCCATACATCCCTATCCTGAAATAATGCTTTCCAATCATTCCCTGTATAATCTAATTCCCTCAAATCATAGTTAATGTTATTCTCCCACCTCATTCTTGGTCTACCAACTGGGCGTTTTCCCTCTGGCTTTCCTACAAGAATCTTCCATGCAAGTCTCCCATTCCCCATACGTGCAACATGTCCTGCCCATCGCACTCTACGAGACTTAACTGTCCTTATTATACCTGGCTTCCTATAAAGACCATGTAGTTCATTGTTATCTTAGTCTTCTCCATTCACCTGTCTGTTCAACTCTCTTTGGTCCAAAAATTTTCCTAAGTACTTTATTCTCAAATACTTGTAATCTCCTTTCCTCTCTTAAAGTAAGAGTCCATGTTTCGCACCCATATAATATAACTGGTAGAATAATAGTTTTATATATTTTCAGTTTAACGTTTTTTGAAAGGAGTTGGGACATCAAGAGTCTCTGCAATACATAATAGCACGCATTTCCAGAATTGAGCCTATGTTTAATTTCTTTGTGCATCTCATTCCTACTTGTGATTTTTGTTCCTAGGTCTTTTACGGATCTTAAAAATTTCGTTTCAGTGGCTTGAATGTGTGAGATATCATTTTTTTATAAGTACCCAAGATTAAGTTCCATATAAAAGAACAGGAACGGCCATAATTTTATAAAACCTGAGCTGAGATTATCTTCGAGTCTTTCGGAGGTTTCTTTTTATGATGCCGCACATAATTTCACATAATTATAACTTTTATTAAAGTTTAAAAGATAAATATAACGGTATAAAACATTTTTGAATCCTCACATGGCAATATTTATATTCCCCTGATTATTTTTTAAATCTATATTTTGAGCCTTTATTATACATTACAGGGACTCTTGTCCCAACTTATCTCAAAAAACGTTAAACTGAAGATAAAACTGTTATTCTCCCATTTATATTATATGGATGCGAAACATGGATGCTTACTTGAAGTGAGGAGAAAAGATTACGAGTAAATGAGAATAAAATTCTTAAGAAAAATTTTAAACCAAACAGAGAGGAATAGACAGGTGAATGGAGAAAACTTCATAACAGTGAACTACATGATCTTTATAGGAAATCAGCATAATAAGAACAATTAAGTCTTGTAGACTGCGATGGGCAGGGCATATGGCACGAATGGGGAATGGAAGACGTACATGGAAACATCTTGTAGGAAAACGCCCAATTGATAAATCAAGAATGAGGTGGGAGAATAACACTATCCATGATTTAATGGAATAATATTATAAAGGGAATAACTGGAAAATATTAGCTTAGGATAGTGAATTATGGAGAGCTTGTGTCTGCGCGGCCATGAACCTATGGATTCGATATGCCCAGTGAGTTAGTTTTTTTTAAATCTATATTTTACTACAATGCATTAAAAACGTAAGGCCACTCCACTACAAGACTTAGGAGCCCACGTGAGATGTGGGCCCTACGTGATGGCAGCTTTCGCCTCCTTAATAAGTACTTGGTATTCATTTCTGTTAGAATGTGAATCAAATCTAGGTTCATGATGCAACCAACAGGTTTAGCCGATTTAAATAAGCTGTTCCCATCGCGACTCAAACCTCCGACCTTCTGACTTGTAGCAAACTACCTTAACCAACTACGCTACTATGTGGCCCCATTATACAGTATTTAAAATACAGTAAAAAAATTATAATTATGATTAAGGAATTTTTATAGTATTTCTTAGACTAAGGCCAATATTCAATTCCTTTGCTCTCATGCCAAATGCTAGATTGGAACTTCCTATCATTGTCCATTTAACATTAACTTTCAATTAGAAAATTAAATAGATAATATATGCAACACAAAAACATTGAGTACGTACTTAGACCCAGTATAATATAAATGCATAGTTGACACAACAATCCTATGTTATTCAAATGTTTATCTCATCATCATCATCCGGTATCATGGCAGTTGCCGCCGTATTCCGGAAACCAAACGCCATTCCTCTCTATCCATCCATTGATCTTCCTCCATTCCTCTGATATTCATAGCTGCTTGTACCCCTTCTATCCAAGTTTTCTTCGGTCTTCCTCTCTTCCTCCTTTCCATTGGGATCCATTCCATAACAATTTTTGGCAATCTTTGCTCTGGCATTCGTTTGACATGACCATACCACTGCAATCTTTTCTTTTCTATGATGTCTATGGTGTCCGGCCCCTCTTGTACACCCATAATTTCCCTTATTTCTTTATTTCGTATTCTATCCATTCTAGATTTTCCAGCTGATCTTCTTAAAACATCCATTTTTGTACTTAAAATTATTTTCATTTCCCTGGTAGGGATTTGCCAGACTTCAGCACCATATGTTAAAATGCTCTGAATTATGGTTTGATATATTTGTAATTTTCTATTTTTTGTAATATTTTTGCTCCACCAAACAGAGTTTAAAGCATTTATTGCTTGTTTTGTTTGTGCGATTCTATTTTAAATTTCCACAGTGTTATCGCCTGAATGGTCTAATTTTGTTCCTAAATAATTGCATTCAATACTAGGTTTTAGTTCTTCTCCATTGTTGAAATTTATATTTTCCATTTCTTCTCCTATACACAGGTATTTAGTTTTCTCAATGTTTATATAAAGTCCCCATTTTTCATATTCTTCTTTTAGTTTTTTAGCCATATAGTCTATGTCATCGTGGTCCTGTGCTATTAATACCTGGTCATCTGCAAAATTTATTGAATATACATGTGTATTTTGGATAGGTATGCCCATTTTTGACATTTTTTCCTCCTGTCTCTTAGTACTCTTTCGAGATAAATTTTAAATAGAGTTGGAGATAAACTGCAACCTTGCCTTAAACCTTTTGTAATAGTAAATCCCTTTGTTATATGATTTCCAACTTTTATTTTCGAAATAGATCATGTTTATCTCATTGCCTAAGTAATGTTATTACAATATATATATATATATATATATATATATTTAGCTTGACGCAAAACCTCAAACTTATTTTCCAGATTCTTATTTAACGTCACGAGATTCAGTAGACCATGTTCCAATCTCTATAAGAAAATATATTGACTAGTTAAATACAAATTATAAGTAAACTTTGGAAAATCTGGTTGAATTCAAACAAACTAGAAGATAAAATAAAATACAAAGAAACGCAAGCAAAAATTAGGAGAAAAGTTATATGAGGAAAAAATGAGACAGAAAACATGTTCTACTGTTGAAATGTACGTATCTTGGAAGTGCATCACTAACTTGAAGAAAACTAACCATGAAAAATATTATTCTATTCTATAGTGTTCTGCCCGAGGACATGTCTTTCACTGCAATCGTAGCATTTTCATGATATGCTTTACAGCTTTACTAGGGACTTATATGTGTGGTAGCTTCCCGTTGTTTTCCACACCGGTGAATGATGGTGATGATGATAAGAATGATGATGATGGCCGGATGATTTTCGGGAACCGTTGGGCCCTAAGCTACCTGACACTTGTCTTACAAGTGACGAAAAGCCCTGAAAAAAAAACCTCACCCAGGAGCCTGTCTCGACCGGGAATCGAATCCGGGCTCGCTACGTGACAAGCACTCTAAAAATTGAAAGATTATTTAAAGAACATTTTAATTGAACAGTGACAGAATCTTTTGGTAAACGTGAGAGAAAAATGAGAAGAAAGAAATTTAGAATAAAAAATGTATACTCTGAAATTATAATTAGTTTGTATGAACTATTACATACGAACAGCAAGTCTGAGTATATTCATTTCAATATCACGTTAGCATATATCTAACGTTAGAAAAAAAAAGAGGTGGTTACATACTAATATACGAAGTAATTAAACATGACAAAATAAGTCGATATAGTTACATTAGCAGACAGGATACTAGAATAAAAACAAATCTGACCATTAAGTAATCAAAATATAATAAAAACAATAAAACCAAAGTAAAAAAGTAAAAATTATCAGTGTGAAGTGTGGCACATGTGACAATGTCTATATAGGACAAACTGGCAGACCTTTTATTTCTGGTATAAATGAACATATGAGAGCATATAACACAAATTTAGATAATTCAAAATATGCTAACCACCTACTCCAATATGATCATTGTTTTGATCCAAATTTTAAAATTTTACATGCTTGTGACAAAGGAAAGAAGTTGGACCTTTTAGAAGTTGTAGAGATAAATAAATTGAAAAATGGTAATAAGCTGTTAAATTCCCAACTAGATTTGAATGAATCGCCTCTTTTAAATGTGTAATAAAGATTGTAAAAAAATATTTGTTGCATAGTTTCAGTTATTATTTACTATAATAACAAAATTCATTAATTTATCATGTCTGAAGAAGGCACAAAGTACCGAAACAGCTGTAACTAATTTATATTTTTATAAATATGAAAATCACATAAAATTTTAAGTTTTATTTTTATTTAATTAATCAAATCTGACTATTGTTTATTAAATTAATAGAACAGAATCAAGAAGAAATTTTTCAATTATACCCCTCGACAAGAGAACTTGGGTGGTTCCATGAAGAAATTGCGTGAGACCGGTATCGGCCATTTGGCATAAATCCCTGACGGGATTATAATTGCATTAGTACGAAGAAATGTAGGAAGACCCAGTAAAATATGAACAGACCAATTCTAACATAAGATCGGAACCGATCTTAAGGTCTAATTCATGATGCTGCTACTGATGATAATTAAAATAAATTAAGAAATTAAGAAATAGGTATTCCATGAAGAAGCCCTTAGAAATAGAAGTTGAAATTTTTAAAATGACGAAATTATTAAGTTGGCTATAATGTAATGCATTAAAATTTTGTTACGTAATAAATGAATATGGTAACTTACACATAAAATGAAAATATTTAGTGAACGAACATCAAATTAATTAGGACACGTAACAAATTTGAGAAATGTTTTTGTAATAATATGTGAATAAACCACAGTGTATATCCTAGGTTGGTTCGGACATTGAACTATAATTTGATGATGAATAAAAACCAGTAACAAACTGTTTGAAATTCCTATAAGATTTCTTGAATTGACCATCGAAGAACCTAGATCCCAAGTTCACCCCTGACACCTGTTGGAATGTCCCCCTGCGGGGGGACAATTTTAAAAAGAAGGAATAGAAAGAGACAAAAGATAAAGAAAGGGACCTGCCTGAAAAATGGGAGGAGGCAAGACCCAACACAATAAAAAGGAAAGAAAAAGCGAACAAGACAGAACAGAGGAACCTGTTCTGATGTGGGGAAGACGACGTTGACCAACAATGACTATACGTAGCGTTGCCAACATTTAAAAGAAAACAGACCATGTAAATTTTAAAAATAGACCTTATTTTTTGTTTTCGGGACATAAGTCACTGGTTTTATTATTATTTACAATTTTTTCTTCCAACGTGTACTGCTTAAATGGCCAAAAGAATTGTAACAGACAAAACAACTCTGTCTGAAACGATGGTACAGTTTATATCAATAAAGTACGTTGTCGACCTTGGTGGTCTGGGAGTAAGCAACAGCCTCTGGACCCGAGGGACGTGTATTCGATCTTGGCCAAAATTTATGGCATTTTTAAAATAAGGAAAAATCAGTGCAGCTTTTTCTGGATAGGGAATTTAGTCCACTGTTACTTACATTGCACTTTGAAGAATGTTTATTTAAAAAAATATAAATTCCTATTTTATGTATAAATTCAAATTTCTTGTTGCGAGTAGTGATTTGGTACTTAAAATGAGAGCATTGAACCATGCAAATAAAAAATTAACTATTTGAATAATAATAGTAATAATATTTTATTTATAGGCCTATTCAGATTTTCAATGTTTACATTTATTTATAGTTTTAATTTCCTTCTCCACTCGTCCCTATCTATCCACTCCATGTCCTCCAGCCCTCTTGTTCTTATTCCAGTTCTTATAATAATGATAATGATCCTAATAATAATAACATTTCTACATGAAGGAGAAACATCTACAACCAGGAGATTGGATGGACCGACAAAATTGGCTATTAGGAATCGGACGATGTCAAAGACATTAATCAACCTATGATAATATAATAATAATAATAATAATAATAATAATAATAATAATAATAATAATAATAATAATAATAATAATCTATCTATCTTCGGGTTTTTACAGCTGCTGCCGTCTTCCTGTGCCAAACCTCCAAAGCCTACGGTCTTGGGCATCTTCGATGCTTAGCCCTCTAGCTTGCATTACTGTCTTCATGTTTTCCTTCCATGTTAACCTTGGTCTTCCTCTTTTCTTCTTTCTGTTAGGATGCCATTCATATAGTTGCTTCGGCCATCGCTCATCTTCCATTCTTAAAACATGTCCTAACCACTTTAATTCCTTTTCCTCAATTCTTTCAATTATGCTTTCTTTTGCTTCCATTTTGTTTCTAATTTCCTTATTTGTGACACGTTCTAATAACAATAATAATAATAATAATAATAATAATAATAATAATAATAATAATAATAATAATAATAATAATCCATACTAGTAAAATTCATGGTGATTTTCCGTTGAGGTATTAGTTCACAGTAATATAATGTACGGTTAAAAACTATAATATAGTTACCTTGTAGGTCCGTCTCCTCAACTTAAGTTCTTTTAAAACTCTGCAGGCCTACAAGGTAACTATATTATAGTTTTTAACCGTACGTTATATTACTGTGAAATAATAATCCAATATATAAAAATGAATGTTTGTTTGTTTGTACTTTATGCGCGCCCATACCGTTGATCCGATTGTGATGGGGTTTTTTGCAAAATGTTCAGGAGATTCCCGGGACGAACACAGGCTATAAGAGAATTGAGATACTTAACTCCTACATCCTTAAAAAATTATCCTTTGTAGTGAAAAAACGTGAAAAAGTCCCTTAAATGGCTTACGTTGCCTAAACCATAACAAATATACAAAATTAATGTACGCAGAATTGAATATCTCAAATAACTCTTCAAAAAAGTCCGCAACAGCATATGTTAATCTTTTACAGATAACACACAATAGACATTTTTGTCTTTCATTGATGCCAAGAAGATCGGGATAAGTAGATTCCCGGCAAGCATAGCAGCGCACGGCGGGTATTCTTTAATGGATAACTCAAAATAACGAATTTTCAGCTCATTTATGCCAAGTACATCATATTCCCGGGCAACGCCAGGTAAGCAGCTCGGCGTATATAAAAATAATAACCATATCAATTTATATTTATTTTTCCTTTCGCTTATTCAACTAAATGCAAAAACACATTATCATTTATTTAGGTGTAGCAGCGCACGCCGAGTATTAGCTAATAATAATAATAATAATCCATCCATAGTAATTCTGCCCGAAGGCAGGTCTTTCATTGCAATCATAGCATTTTCATGTTATGCTTGCAGCTTAACTAGGGAATTGTAGGTGTGGTAGCTTCCCGTTGCTTTCCACACCGGTGAAGGATGATGATGATGATGATGATAATGATAAGGATGATGATGACGATGTTGGCCATATGATTTCGGGGACCGTTTGGGCCTTAAAAGTTTTCCTGACATTTGTCTTACAGGTGAGGAAAAACCCCGATAAAAACCACACCCAGAAAAACTGCCCCGACCGGGGATTGAACCCGGGCCCGCTGCGTCACAAGGCAGGACGCTACCTCGAGACCACAGCGGTGGACATAATAATAATAATAATAATAATAATAATAATAATAATAATAATAATAATAATAATAATAATAATAATAATAAAAGACAAGTCTCAACTTCAGACAGAGTCCCATAATACATGCGGAAGGTTAGCACCAGATTATTTTGGGCATGTTTTTTTGTCATGATTTTATTGCTTTGACGGGTATTTGTAAATTTTAATTGGACAAAACTGCATCCTAGTTTTTTTACTGACTTTTAGCGGAATTATCACTAAGGTATATTGTTTTATTTTTATTTTGTAGATTATTTTCAGTTAGTAGGTCTATTTTATTTAACGACGCTCTTAACAACTGAAGTCATTGGCGTCACAATTCAAATATGTTCATGAGATACGACACATTTTTGTTCAGAGGCATCTTATTTCAGGCAAGAAGTTCTTTTACGCATTTAACCACTTCCGAGGGAAACCGTACTCTGGGTTTGTAGCCTTTAAGGGAGGTGATGGGTAAAGTTTCTATTTTTTACATTTTTTTAAGCTACATACTTGATTTTTTTGTACACACATTCATACCATAATAGATAATATTATACTGAAGTTTAATCCTTCTAGGCTTAAAAGTTTTTTGAGTTATTGAAGAAAATCCATTTTAAAATTTTCATATTAAAATGTTTAATTAGTCCCATATTTTTTAGCAATTTTTTTGAATTTTTTTCTACACGACTACTGGTTTATTTAGAATAATACTATTCATTAACTTTTCTATATCATTACAATAAAGGAAGAAAAAAATATATACTTCCTCTGCATATGAAAACTTTTTTTTTAATTGCTACACATATTTTATTTTTATTTTAAAATCTATCAACGTTGTTTCAAAATCCATGCATAGAATTGTTAGCCATAGTGCGTGGGACATACAGTAAAAATGTAGTGCTTCTATTATTAAATGTGTCAATACTATTTTGATTTGAATGTATTGAAATGCAATGAAAATAAAAGTGTGGAAAAGCCAATTTGAAAGTTTGCACGCAGTTAAATTGAAAATGTAGCATACATGTCCTCCTATAGTCATTAGGGAGACTTAGAAGCGCCATAGGACACTGAAACTTCACCAACTTATACTTTAAGGTACTTAGTATTTAAATATTAATATTACTTGGTATTTTATTAATACAAAAAACAAAAAATGCTAAATTTGACCTAAAATGTCAAAAATTTCACCCATCACCTCCCTTAAAAAGTCCATCGACTCCGGCGAGATTCGAACTCGTAAATATCACAATTAGACGAGAGCATGATAATCGGTACCACATTGAGACCTACTAACTATGTTGCTTCTACTTGATTTGTCCCAATAGCTCTATACGGGACTAACAACTTATAATGACGACACTGAACGTACTCAAAATACACAAAATACAGTTCAATAGGAGCTATAATAATACAGAGAATCCATTTTAAGCGGAAACCTTTTTACAGCGTTGCAGCGGCTCTCACTTTGCCCGCTATTGTGCTTGCACCGGCGGGGAGCGTGCTCCGTTACTACCGCCAAATGAAGCAAATAACACGGAGCAACAATTTTTTTTTTGTCTCAGAAAGAAAAATATGTAATTCTGATAGTATTTTTTCTCCTGAATTCAAATATGATATCGGTTTTTCTCCATCACGCAAGGTTCCGAGAGACAGGAATTTGTAATTTCAAACACTTTAATATTTTCTACATTCGTAACTATACAATATTCGAACATTCGGACTCACCCAGAAAGTAAGAAATGACGATTTTCTGCTATATTTCTCATGTGGAGCATCACTTTTGATAGTCCAACAATAATCGGCCAGCACATTAGGATTCCATTTGCCTTGATATCTCTTTTCCATAGCTGAAATCTCCTGAGCTAGCTCATTTGGTTTTATTTTACAGTGGACAAATTGACGAAAAAACGTTTATTAAACAAATTATTATTTAAATCCATTAATTGAAATTGAAATAAAAAAACTGTGGGTGATTGAGAAATTCCGAATACATATTTGAAAACACGATAAAAAACTGCATTAAGTACAACTATTGGTACTCATGAGACAAAAATCATGTTGACCAGTGTAATCGCTGGGATGTTGTGTAAAACTTGTCTCCCACGCTGCGATCGTACTGCTCACAGCGGAGGCGGCAGAATGATGCGAGGTTTCCTCTTAAATTGGATTCACTGTACTATGTTTATAACTAATTCATCCGAGGCTCGGTTTGAGACTTGAAAGCAAATGTAAATTTTTCGCCAATGGGTTGCTGGCCCAGAGGGGTATTATTGTGGGGTTCCCACTAATGTAGCATTTCCTCTACATTAAGGCGATGTGGTTATACCGCCAGTATTCGGTCCTCAGAGCCTAATTTGTAATAGCAGGTTGCACCAATGTAGAACCCATTCTCCACTATATACAAAAATACCAGAACAACTGGAAAGCCCATCTTCAACGAATGCCGTCTCATAGAATCCCAAAAGCCATGCTTCGTTGCTGCCCCCAAGGCAAAAGATCGCTGAGACGTCCAAAAAAGCGCTGGATGGAAAATTTCTATTTGAGACCGTAACATGCCACATGACCTAATACTTGCATGGATGACGATGATGATGATGATGTTTATAACTGTAACTCTCAGTTCAAAATGTGACTTATACTTAAGAATTAACTTACATAATCACCCACACATTCAGTTAGAGTAACAGTTATTAACTATTATCGAACCCGTAGGTTTATATCCACGCGGACATAAGCTCTCCATACATCCCTATCCTGAGTTAATGTTTTCTAATCATCTCCTGTATTATCTGCTTCCCTGAAATCATGTTTAATCTCATTCTTGGTCTACCAACTGGGTGTTTTCCCTCTGCTTTTCCAACAAGAAGCTTCCATATCTATCTTTAATTCTCCATTCGTGCCACATGTCGTGCCCATCGAAGTCTACGAGACTTAACTATTCTTATTATATCTGATTTTCTATAAAGATCATGTAGTTCACTGTTATGTAATCTTCTCCATTCGCCTATCTGTTCATCTCTCCTTTGTCCAAAAATGTTCCTAAGAGCTTTACTTTCAAATACTCGTAATGTTTTCTCCACCCTTAAAGTAAGAATTCATGTTTCTCTTCCATGTAATAAAACTGGGAGAATAACAGTTTTATAGGCTATATTGTCAGTTTAACTTTTTTTTTTAGAGAAGCTGGCACGACAAAAATATACAGATATTAACACTTTTAACAATTCAAGGAATTTTGGAACTTTACGCAAAATGCCGAAAGTTCAGTTCGAATTCCTCTCCTTGAATCCCTGAATCTCCTCTAAGTAGGGAAATTCTTTACAAAAAATCGTGAATTGTTGGGATTCAGCTCTTATATTGGCTAATTATAAAATTAATATAGAATTCCGGAATAGCGCGTGTAACTAGTCAGTACAACTACCTATATACACTATGGCGCGACAATCCAGAAAGCCTTCTTGGCCTACCAAACGACTGCTGATCTCACATCCACAAGTGTCATTTACATAGGTGGATTATCAAGCCAGAATAGGGGTGACATGTGTCCAACATGGCAAATCCTTCAGCCGTTGTAGCTGGTTTTCTCATCCTGGAACAGCTACTTATTGTAACTACCCAAATTCTTCACGATCCTGAGTTGGCATCGGTCCCAGACTGGCCGAAATTCCCATGAGTTTTTTTTTCGCTCAATGGGACCCGAACCAGCGTAGTTCCATTATTCCGCGCCAAGGCATGTTGCCTTAACCACAAGGCTCCGACGCGGGACTCAATATACCTATGGCATTGTGAAATTTAGGCTTAATCCGGCAGGTATTCCTAAATGGCTTATTGGTGATAGAACGAGAGCGCTCTAAAGCTAGAGATCTGGGGTTCAAATCTCGGGTCAGATGCAACATTTCCTTTCTAATTACGTTAATTAAAGTCAACCGATATTTAGCCTGCACTTATGAATTTCAATTTAACCTAATAATAATGAGTCGCAACTTTGTAACAAACTGGGTTTATAAATTTCTGGTATCTAATAGGCCTATATAAAAATGAATGTTTGTTTGTTTGTTTGTTCGTACTTCATGCGCGGCCATACCGTTGATCCGATTGTGATGGGGCTTTTTGTAAAATGTTCAGGAGATTCCTGGGATGAACATAGGCTATAAGAGAGTTGTGATACTCAACTCCTACACCCTTAAAAATCGCCCTTTGTAGTGGAAAACATGAAAAAAAATAGCTCTTTGGACGCTTAAATGGCTTAAGCTGCCTAAACCATAACAAATACACAAAATTAATGTACACTGAATTGAATATCTCAAAAAGCTGTGCAAAAAAGTCCGCGACAGCATATGTTTATCTCTTACGGATAACTCACAATAACCATTTTTGTCTTTCATTGATGCCAAGAAGATCGAGACAAGTAGGCCTAAGTAGATTCCTGTGCAAGCATAGCATCACATGGCGGGTATTATTTTACGGATAACTCACAATAACGGATTTTGTCTTTTAGCTCATTTATGCCAAGATGATAGGGATGAGTAGATTCCCGGACAACATCGGGTAAAAAGAACGGGGTATCTAAAAATAATTACGATATAAATGTTTCCTTTCACTTAATTAACTAAACATAAAACACATTAATTTTCGTATTTCAGCTCATTTATGTCAAGAAGATCGGGATAAGTAGATTTCCGGGCAACGCCAGGTAATCAGCACGGGATATCTAAAAAATATAAATTTATAATCATCTTCCCATTGTCCTTCTTCAACTAAACATAAAAGCACATTGATTTTCATTTTCTGGGCGCACCAGCGCACGCCGGGTATTAGCTAGTTAAATAATAAAATAGCCTATAGCCTAATGTTCAGGAATAATATTACTAGGACACGTGGGGCGAATCGGGAATTAAAGACATATGTGTTCGATAGTGGCTGTCTACCTTTAATTCTCAAACGCTTCAATATTTTTATATACTCTTTCAATGTAAGAAGTCATTTTCCTCAATCTTAAGGATATCAAAGTCAACAAATTTAGAAAATTCTATCAATCTAATAAATATACTACTACTACTACTACTACTACTACTACCACTACTACTACTACTACTACTACTACTAATAATAATAATAATAATAATAATAATAATAATAATAATAATAATAATAATAATAATAAAAATAATAAAAATAATAATAATCATTATTATTATTATTTATTATTATTATTATTATTATTATTATTATTATTATTATTATTATCAGGTATTCCAGTGTAAATAGTAACATTTGAAATTATTCTGATGCAAATATATTATCGTAAGTAATGTCACGAGTGATTTCCAAATTATAGACAAATTCACGAGTCACGAAGTCATGAGTGAATTTATTTAGAGGATTTGGAAATCAAGAGTGGCATTTGTTAGAGTTATCTAACTAATAAAATTAAGCTGTTTACTCAAGAATGACTGTTTAAATATAGTTACCGGTATTTCAAAATATTTATATATTTAATGTAAACGCGATGTTTGAAAACAAATCAGAAATGTGTGGTTATGTTTATTCACTGCAACTAAATCATATTTATTACCAAGTAGGATCGCTATCAGCAATAACCCACTAAGATCGCAATATTGTAAGAATTCAGCCTAGTGAAGAAAAAATTAAACACATCAAACATTATAGGTTATTAATTAATTTTTAGGAAACGATTCCCGTAAAATCATTACTTAAATACACAATTATTGAACATAATTATCAAATTCGTAGTTCGAAGGAATCTGTTCATTATTTACTACATTCAACGAATTTGTTGGAGAGTCAGTCACTGCAAAATAATGCTCTGACCTTTCAAGAATATTAAAAAAGGAGGAGCTTTCTTTATTTTGGTAAACAGAATTCGATAAATAACGAGGTGAAACACGACTGTCATTGGTTGTAAAACAAAATGAATTGACTCCCACTTGGGGCATGAGTTAGATAGTCTGAATAATTTTACTTCCATATTTAGTTATTTGTAACACACTTAATTTGCTTAGAACCACACTTTGATACTAGCAGAACACAAATCACACATGACCCATTTAAAAAATGCATATATTTATTGTTTTGAATTTTAAAAAAGTTTACATTCCTGGGGCACGCAATAGCTTAGTTCGTAAGGTAATATTCTACAAACCAGAAGGTCGGGGGTTCGAATCCTAGTAGGATCAGGATTTATAAACGGCCTAAGATCTTCTGGCGACACCACGACCCAGGTGTCGACTCGGCTTCTAACAGAAATGGCAGTAACACAGGGCTGGCAACCCGACTGACACCTGGTGCCAATTGTCTGTAGAGGTGGAAACCTTAACTTCCTACTACTCTATGGACCACCTAAGGCCTTTAGTTGGATCACCTTATTATTTATCTCCTTACTGGTCATTAGAACCAAACTGATATGTTTGTGTTACTTATGAATTTCTCATATTAAAAAAATATATTTTTTTTAAGTATGCACTTGTATAATATATCTACAGTGTGATTACTTTAAATGGCATTTTTAAATATTCATTAAATACTTATTCACATTTGTAATTACTCATTTTACACATTGGTAGAATAACAAAGTCTGTCAGTATTGTAAATCTGTATTCTATCATATTTTCATTCAAAATAGTTTCCATAAGAATGCTCATCACAGAGGCTGCGACAACATATTATACACAGTTTGTTCTTTTCTGTCTATGTTTAGAGGAAGAAAGCCTATGTCCAGATACCCTTCCTATGGCTTGTGTTTAACTAAACCAGCGGTTCTCATTACGCGGCCCGCGGGCCGCATGCGGCTCTTGAAGATATTTATTAAGGCTCTTGGAATAATTTTTTTGAGTTCGTCGCATTTATAATAATGCACAAATGAGACTGAAATTCCTTCAAGATCTTTCATCATAGTTGCATCTTCAAATGATCTTCCATCAAGGATAATGCATAAAATGATGCAAAAAAAAAAGTTCCTTATATCTATAGAAAGACGAAATTAACTATTTCTGTGTCATATCTCTCTCATCTTCAAATCATAGATTTATGAAATTGTAATGTTTTATTAAACTGCATAAATATTTAAGAAACATAAATTTCAATTTTAAGAAATAATAGTTATAATAATAATATAAGAAATTCGAGTATTTTTTACCCATGGTAACTCTCAATGGAGGGAGGTTCGTAATTTCTGATACCATACCTATTCTTACAGAATTCAAACCAGAATTTTTAGAACGTAATTTGGGTAGAGGATACCTTTATATCACATGCATTTATTCGGATAAAACAGTTATATTTGGTGTTATATTTTAATTTACTCTTTTCAATTTATTCTAATTTGAATGAAGATAAATTTTATGTAATATTTAATTAAAAATACAGAATATTTCGTTTATAAAAGTGTATACTTCTTATTCTGATCCTGGGTACCGGTGTACCAAATTGCCTTTTTAGTTCTTGTATTTTTTAATGGAAAGGGTTCATTAACCATTTGTGTCCATTTTTCCCAATACTTACTTACTTACTTACTTACTCACTGGCACTATCGAACCCGTAGGTTCATGGCCGCGCGGATATAAGCTCTCCATACATCCCTATCCTGAGCTAATGCTTTCCAATCATTCCCTGTATAATCTACTTCCCTCATTTTTCCCAATACAGATTTCCTAAAGTCATTCTGAATTACCGCGTGTTCGTTATTATCACTTTCTTCTTCATAATTATTGTTCTTAAATTCACTTAAACATTCTATATGATCTCTGTATCCGAGCGTTTATGAGCATTGTGCAAAGGTACACGACTTGGGCTGGTTCGAATCATGATGGAGGAAGAAATTTTCTCATGGAATTTCGACCAGTATAAGACTAAATCCCATGTAGAGAGGAATTTTCATGATTGTAATAAGTAGTAGCTCCAGGTTGAGAAAACCAGCTATAACGGCTGGGAAACCTAACATTCTGACCATATGTCACCCCTATACCTCTGAGATTAACTCATGTGTATATGAGGCCAGCAAACTGCAGGTAGGCCAAGGGCCTTGTATGTCTGTCGCGCCATGGAGTTTTTATATCTTTTTTGTTTTTTTTTTTTTAGTTAATTCAAATTTTCTGAAAGTTCGTCCACTGAAAGATCGCGGCTTATATATACATAATTTCTTTTAAATTTTTAATCGAAAAAAGTATTATATTTAGGTTAAAACATTATGAACATATTTAATATGCCTATATGTAGGAAATAACACTGAAGTTTCTTTTAAATTAAAGAGTTGGATATTTTGACTCACCTCATATTTCTTGAATATTTGAGGTGAGTCAAAATGTTCAACTCAATAATTACGAACATATTTTAAAATTTGAGATACAAGTAACATTTAAAATCACAATATTATGTGCGGAAATAAAAGAAAGAACCTAACACACAAAAAACATGTTATCATACAAACTACACTCTGGAGTCGTATATGACCCAATAGCACAATAAGTTGAAATATAATTAAGAAAATCGATAAATTGATACAGTCATTTCAACTGCCCCTCAAACAACGAAGGTATACGAAATACCAACCATTTAGTGTAATTTTATGGATGCTCAAACAACATTTGAAGATGGCAGGGTCACGAGTAAATCCATATTATGGTTCCTCGGCCATTTTTTTACTTTGCAGACCAATAATATTCCATATTAAATAGCCTTACATGTGCATTTTCACTTTACAAGGAGTTAAAACTGTGTGGTGAAATATATATAAACTATTGGAAAAATGTTTGAGACAAAGAGAGATGAACAGATAGACGAAAGAAGGCGACCATATAACATTGAGTTAGTTGATATTTATAGGAAATCAGATATGATAAGAACAGTAGAGTCTCATAGACTGCGATGGATAGGACATACGAAATATGAATGAAAGAGGAGCATGGAAGCTCCTTGTAGGAAAACCAGAGGGAAAACACCCAGTTAGTAGACCGAGAATAAGGTGGGATAATAATATTAAGCATAATTTATGGGAAGTAGATTATACAGAGGATGATTGGAAAACATTAGCTCAGAATATGGATGTATGGAGAGCTTATGTCCGCGCGGCCACCAACTTACGGGTTGGATAGTGTCAGTGAGTTAGTTATGTACAGGCCTATACTAATATCATAGGTCTATTATACCAAGGGTGAAACCCAGCAAAGATAAATATATTGGAGGAGATAGAAATTTTAAAATAAATAGACAATAATATGATTGTAAACGATTTCAAATTAACTTCGATGGCAAACTAGAAGCTATAAATAATTTTGTTTCACCAATTTAAGGGTTAAGATAGGCTATATCAACATACTGCTTAAGTTTCTTCAATTTCATTTTATTCCTAATTATTTCAAAATTTATTACCGAATGACTATTTTCATTTATAAATTGTAACTTCCTTGTGTTTAGGTAATCTAATTTATAAATTGTATTTCCGCTTCCATAAGATGCGTCCTTATATCTAATTTGAGTCTTCCTAACGGATGTTTTCTCCAACAATTTTCCAATCGGAACGTTGAATGAATTTCTACCACCACCCTTTCTTGCAACATGACCAATCCACATCGATCTCCTAAATTTAAGATACTGTAACTAACTTTCCATATATTACTAAATTGAACAAATGTTTTCTAATCATTATACAGGGAATGATTGAAAACGTTAGTTCGAGATAGCAAGATCTTATATCCACGCGACCATGAACCACCGGGTTCGATAGTACCAATCAGTTAATTGATTGTATTAAGTGAATATGTACATTAGGAGCGCCCTAGCTGAGCGGTTTAAGGCATCATCCTTGATCCAGAGCTACGGGACTTTCGCTGGTTTAAGTCCCATAGGGAAAGAAATTTTCTCATGGAATTCCGCTCAGTATGGGATCGATGCACATCCAGAATCGTGAATTTGGATAGCTGCTATAAGTAGCGGGGGGCACGCCGTAGCGTAGTGGTTAAGGTACTACGCTACAAGCCGGAAGGTCGAGGGTTCGACTCCCGGTGAGGTCAGGATTTTTAAAAAACTGACCCAAACCTTCTGTCGGCACTATGACCCTGGGGTTGACTTAGCCTCTAACGAAAATGAGTACCGGGCGCTTGTTCTGGGGGTAAAGGCGGTCGTCACGCAGGACTGGCAACCCGGCTGACATTAAGAGCCGATTGTCTATAAAAAGTGGGAGCCTTAACCTCCTACTACCCCAAGGGCCTCCTAAGGCCTGTAGTGAAATCCCTTTACCTTCTTCTTCCTTCCAAGTATTAGGCCAAGGCCTGTTACTATCCTATAGAAAATTTTCCCTCCAGCGTTTCATAGGACGGCCCAGAGACCTTCGTCCTCTTGGTATATAATTATAAACAGCTTTGGGGATCCGATTTGAACTCATTATTTCATTTTACCTTTACCTACAATAAGTAGCGGCTCCAGGTTGACAAAACTCTAACGTCTGGGTGACCAGACATGCTGACCACATGTAATCCCTATATTGGCTGGTAATAGTCTTCCTGTGATTAACGCATTTGGATGTGAAGCCAACAGCCTACTGGTAGATCATTCGAAAAAAGGATATAAATTAGGAAATTCCTGGTTATTAACTTATAATATTTTATCTCTTATGGGACTAAAATTGCCTGAAGATCTAATTTTCTATATACATATGTGTCCGTGTTTCATAACCACATATTATCAAAGGTAATATTATCGTTGTATATATCTAAACATAGAGGAACTGTCGTACATAACATACAATCCAATCCATACGATTGGCAACACTGACTATACGGGTAGTTGTATACAACCAACCAATCAGAGTTGTTGCTTGAAAAAAAAAAGAAGAAAGAATAGGTAAAAAGGTTTACCGCGGCAAAGTCCGACTGTAGCGCCAATGGTTGAAGCCAGGTATTTCTAACCAACCAGTTTGCTTCGTTACTGGGAAGGTCCCGTGGAGCCTCAGCGGTGGCCGGCTAAATCACAGAAACGTGTCGTGTGGAGCATGGAAGAGCTAGAAGACAGCGAGATTACGCCATCGGGTTCTGGAAGCCTCAGTTTACCGATATTTAAAAATGTGGTGACTCGCTAATATTACAAAGGTGTGACCAAAAGTTATATGTTTCATCTAACCCGTATCACGTTTACTTTTTATTACAGTAAAAAAAACTAGTTTTTTTCTTAAAATTACGAACTTCTACAATTTAATAAATACATATAGTAAACAAAAACTAATATTTGCCTAAAACAATTGATATTAAAATAATAAACGTTCAAGATATTTCAACGTACATGCTGAATTTATTTTAAAATAAAGGGTGAACCTAAAAAAAATGCATTAAGTGGAAGTTGTGAGTGATATAATTAAGAAAAAGTGAATATTTGTTATGCATCGGTGTTGTTGTAATTGTATAATTCACTCTAGGCACTTTTTTATAAATAAAGTCAGGGATTCTAAATACCATCCATGTGAATGGGAACTAAAGTACAGAAATGAGTTTAAACTGTGACAATTCTTACAAGACTTTGTTTGGTGCAAGTTGTTATTGTGAAGATATATGAAGATAACGTTACTGTGTCGTAGAAAGAAAAGATAATTGAGTTTTCAAGTTTGAAGAAGTAAATTATATTAATTGAATGAAAAGTGTTAAGAATGTGATTTCTTAAGATACCGGCGGGGTCAAATTTTAACCGCCGTGTTATCAATTTACAATTAGCAGGAAGTACGTCATCAAAATAAGAAGGGAACAGCAAAGTGCTAGGAGGAGGCAGCGATCTTGCAGGAATGGCCACCCTCGGCCTGTCCAAAGTGTTCATCCTGGACAAGTATTTCACTGAATTACAAAAATTCTGGGAGACAGAAAAGAAACTACAGGGTAAGTTTGAATTATAATTATTTATAATCATTTAAACATGCTTTTTATTTAAATCATAAAGAGGATTAAATCTGACAATTTTAAAAGGGAACATCAACAGAAAATTATTTAATTTTATTATCATTTAGAATTAAAGAAAAAGCAATTAAGGAACAGTGTAATTATAAAAAAATGAAGGTCCAAGATTCAGTCATACAATTCATAAAACAGAAACAATTAAAATGGTATTCCCATAACCATGTAAACCTAATCATACAGAGCAGATTCCCAAATAAAACATTTGAGTGGTGATTTCTGGTAGAAAGATAGTGGACGATTAAAAACATATGAATGTATGCTATTTTGAGAGAGAAAAGGCTAGAGGAAAAATATTGGAGTGATAAAGAATGCAGAAAGGAGCAATGACAGATAAACTCAGCGCAGAAATATGTGAAATCTTAAATTTACTAAATAAATTTAATTAAACGTAAAAAAAAGATCATCTATTTAGGTTAGGTTTTGAATGCTTAATAAAACTGGCATTACCTTCAAAGGGAATTAATAATAGAGAATTATTTCATCTTATTGTCTGTTAGAATTTTAAAAAAAGTAGATTAAGAAAGAGTGTAATTAGAGAAAAAAACGAAGATCCAAGATTCAATCAGTGAATTCATAAAAATCAACCAATTAAAATGCATGCCTATAATCATGTAAACCGAATCATACAGGTCAGACTTCCTAAAACATTGGATTAAGTGTCTCCTAGTAGAAAGATAAGAGGAGCACTTTAAAAAAAAAAATATATGTATATGTTTTGAAAAAAAAAAAGGAAGGGGGCTAGAGGAAAGAGATTGGAGTTAACAAAGAATTGTGGAAAGAAGCAAAAAAAAGAGCACAGTAAAACATGTAATGTTATTAAAGTAACTAAATAAAGTAAATTTAATTTTATTAAACGTATGGTAATTTACTATTCGTTACTTATTATATATATATATATATATATATATATATATATATATGATTTCCCATTAAGATCATGCACCTCATTGTTTTATAGTCTTCTAAGAGACATGTACTTAATATTAGGGTTATGATTTTCAATAAAATGACGTAGAATCTATTCTCATATTTCATTTAAACTGCATTGTCTGTTATACAAAATTATTTCCTTTAAGATGAACTCGTAACGTCATATAAATGACCTTAATTAATAATTTATTAAATATGATATTTTAAGGAATTTTATAAACCTTCTTGAATACAAAATCTATCAACTTTATAATAATAATAATAAAAATAATAATAAAAATAATAGTAAATAATAATAATAAATAATAATAATTAGTATTTATTATTATATTATTTATAATAATAACTATTACTATTATTATTCTGTCTGGTGTTATTATTAATGTTATCAATATTATTATTTTCGTAGTTAGTATTAACAGTACTAGTGGAACTAGTAGTAGTAGTACAAGAAGAAACGGTAGGAGTTCATAGATTCAAATTCTGTTTCATGTGTTACGAAACCATATCTATATGTAGTGTTGTTGTAATGTGACAAGTTTCTTTTATTATTATCATTATCATTATCATTATTATTATTATTATTATTATTATATTATTATTATTATTATTATTACTATTATTAAGGATTAAGGGAAACAAAGTACGAATTTCTACTCGTTAGATACCAGGAAGGGTGGCCAAATTTTTAATTTTTCACAAAAAAAATATTATTAGTGCAGGTACATGTAGTCCACCGCTGTGGTCTCGAGGTAGCGTGCTGCCTTGTCAAGCAGCGGGCTCGGGTTCGATACCCGGTCGGGGCAGTTTTTCTGGGTGAGGTTTTTATCGGGGTTTTTCCTTATCTGTAAGACAAATGTCAGGAAAACTTTAAGGCCCAAACTGTCCCCGAAATCATATGGTCATCATCATCAATATCATCATCCTTCAACGGTGTTGAAAGCAACGGGAAGCTACCACACCTACAATTCCCTAGTAAAGCTGCAGGCATAGCATGAAAATGTTATGATTGCAGTGAAGGACCTGTCTTCGGGCAGAATTACTATGGATGGAGGTACATGTAAGCGTAAGGTTTTTTTAATGTTTGACACTGAATGTTAGCTTCTGATTTTTTTCTTATAAAAGATGTCTCATTTGAAGTGTGCTACCTTGTATTTAGAAGCAGACTTGTATCTTTAGATCATGTTATAACATTGATAATGCACAACGGTATAGGGGACTTTACGATAACATTTCGTTTTATTAAGTTGCGAACACTACATTTACGGACTTGGTTATCATTTCATCAAACCCATGTTAAATCTGTCACTTTCAAGTAAGGAATTTAAGACCTCCCCGGTTGAAAAATTATTTTTGTATTATAGGCCATTTCCAAAGTGAATAAATGCAATTATCTTGTAAGTTTATTAATAATATATAATAATTACATTATTTACGAAACTAGTATTAATTCTGAAATTTACACATGAAACAATTATTTTTAAAAATAGTATGTATCATATATTTCCACCTAAAATTCCTTCAATTATTCACCCTAAATGATTATTTGATGAATAGATCGGATTTTTTGGAATGGAAATTTGATTTTATCCACCAACAGTTTCTACAATGACTGAGATAGGGATATTCATGTAATAAACCCATGAAAGTATGTGAAATTAGTATTAATGGAGCACTTTTATTTTTATCGTTATAAGAATTAAACAATTATTTCATCTCGATCCTTCAATAACTCTAGGAAATCATCAATGAAGAGGGGGTTGTTAAAACTGACTGAATCTGTTAATTTGTAAATTAATCAATAGAAAATTTTGGTATAAAAATATCGATTTATTATTATTATTATTATTATTATTATTATTATTATTATTATTATTATTATTAAATAATAAGTATTAGTTCAGGATTGATCACCGACTGTGTTTAAAATATATGTACATGAAACATTAAATAATTGGAGGAGAAAATGTTCAAGCATGGGAATTCCTATTTCAAACAAAACTTTATACAATTTACATTTTGCAGGTGATCAATTGTTAATTGCATAAGATTATGAAGATTTAGAACATATGACTAGAAAATTAATAGAAGAATATGAAAAAATGGGGATTAACTTTGAACACAAAGAAAACAAAATATTTATTAATTGGTGAACCAGAACAAAATTTAATTTTGGAGACTGGAGAAACAATAAAATCTTGTAGTGGGATCACATATTTAGGAATTAAAATAAATAAAAATTGAAGTAATTAAGAGGAAATAAGAAATAGAAATAATAAAGGAAAATTTGCAATTGCTTGCGTCAATGGAATATTGTGGGATAAAAATATAAATAATAAAAATGAAATGAATGTAGGCTATATGATACAACTGTTAAAAGAATCATTACTTATGGAGCAGAACTTTGGCCATTAACAAAAAAAAACAAATAAGTATCTTTTGGCAACAGAAATGGATTTTATACGAAGGGCAGCAAGAATTTCAAGAAGAGAAAAAATAGGAACTCAGTTATAAGGGAGAAAATGAAGATTGAAGACACTATTTTAGATTATATTAAAACTCAGCAATTAAGATGATACGGACATGTCCAGCGAATGGAAGAGATTGGCTACCAAAATGTGTTTTGGAATGGAAACCTGAGGGAAAACGAGGCAGAGGAAGACCTAAAACCTCCTGGAGTCAGGGAATATATTTATACATGAAGGAGAAATATCTGCAACCAGGAGATTGGATGGACCGACAAAATTGGCTATTGGGAATCGGACGATATCAAAACATTAATCGCCCGATGATCTATATCTATAGAGATGCATGGAGAGCTTATGTCCGCGCAGCCATGAACGCCGATGAGTTAGTTATTAAATTATCAAAATAATAGACCCTAACCTTTCACCATCATAATTATACTCAAGTGAAGTGCCTGAAACAAAAGGTCTATCATGATTTTGCACAGTTCTAATTCTATAAACCTATCCGGAATTTCACTGAAATGTTTTACTCATCATAGAAATGCGGTAAAAAAATAAAACAAATTCCTTGAGATATATATCAGAAACAGAAGGATTACAGAGACTTAAATCTGCTGAAATGAGATACCTTCGGAGGACTGCAGGATACACACTACTAGATCACAAAAAAAAGAAGACATCTTAGAAGAATTACACATGGAACCTTTAGAAAACAAAATTTCTGATTATAAGTCAAGATGGATGCAACATGTTCATCGAATGTAAGATCACAGAATACCCAAACAAATGTTAAGATATCAACCTGCAGGAAGAAGAAGACCAGGACGTCCACTCAAAAGACTTTTGGATGGTGTTTCTCTTGAGGTCGAAACAGGTCAACAAATGACCTAAATTCGTGAATGTACTATGATGACGATATATATATCCTACAGAGTTGAATAGAACTTTACCAAACATTTTCACAGAACTTCTTCTTAATCGTAATTTGTAGGATTTTCATTCTGTTTATTTCCAAAATCACTCCTCGGAGGAGACGTATTGGATGTGCATTCACTGTCTATCCATCTCTAGGCTGGTCCTCCTCTTGTTCTTCTCCCGTTCATTGGTCTATCTTCTTTAGCTCTTTTTTTTTTTTTTTTTTTTTTGCAAGTCGGCTGTCTTCCATTCTTTCTATATGACCCTTCCAATATTTTTTTTAAACCAGGACATAACATTCCAAGTAACAATTCATAATATGTTTTTGTTTGTCCAAATCGTAGACCTTTTCCTAGCGTTTGTCGTATTTTGTTTCCGATTTTGATCCGAGGCTTGATCTTGACAGACCGCCTAGGTATATTGATTGTTAACACCAGGTCCGGGCGTCTAAATGCTTTCCCTGAACGCACTTCTCACTGTGTACAGTTTTCAATCCCTTAGTTGCATACATAAATGACATGAAGTCTGATTAGTGGGGTACAATGCAATTTACGTCACCAGTACATTTCTACTACAGAATACGCATGTTGAAAGTCACAGCTGGTTTACATATAATGAAACCACTGTTTCTGTGACTTATTATAGAATAATGTGTTATTGATGTGTTAAGCATGTAGCATGTCCTTTAAAATCTTAATACGAGAGATTCTGATAGATTAAGAAGATTTTTTTAAAGCTACTTAATTAAACATCTCCAACTTCAGTACAAGTTTTGTCCTTGGTCTGTTTCATTATTCATGCAATTTTGTATTGTTTATATTTCAATTTATGATGCCACAGTAGCTATTTCAGGTGGTAATTAGTTAGATGATTTTTTTTTTGTAAATTATCAGAACCCATCTTATCATGGTTCAAAGGACATACTACATGTCATAAGTCACTGGAAGGCAGTGACTTAAAACACTCATAAAACATCTTTGAATAACCTGTGAAAATGTATCGGTAGAATTCTGTATGATCTTTATAGGAAACCAGATATAATAAGAGCAGTTAAGTCTCGTAGACTGCGGTGGGCAGGACATGTGGAACGGATTGGGAATGAAAGTTGGATATGGATATTTCTTGTAGGAAAACTTGAAGGAAAACGCCCAGTTGGAACCAAGAATGGGGTGGGAGAATAACATTAATCATGATTTGAAGGAAGTAGGTTATATAGGAGATGGTTGGATAATATTTGCTCTGGATAGGGATGTATGGAGAGCTTATATCCGTGCTGTCATGAACCTATGGGTTCGATAGTGCCAGTTATAGTTCTGTTTCATTCTTTATAATAAAAACACCTTATAGATATTCAATCGCAACCGATTTTCTTATGAAAAATATATTTTTTTATTTATTTAATACAGGGCACTTGAAATGCAGTTCAATCACACAAATCACAGACTTTGTTAAACATATATATACAAGAGGAACAATATCAGAAATGAAAAATATAATTTGTACAGATATTTATTTATGCACTACTTTACAAAGATCATGATATTAGTGCGACTTTTTTAGACTATTTAACTCATGCCCCAAATGGGAGTCAATGACCAATCACATTTCAATGAATTTTTAATTTCAACCAATTACAGTCGTTTTTCACCTCGATTTTATCAATTAAATTTTATAATTTCAAAATCAAGCTCCTCCTTTTTAACATTCTGAATAGTTCAGAGCATTATTTTGCAGATAATTACTCTCTAAGAAATACGTTGAATATAATAATTTATATACAGTATTAAGATGTAAGAATCCTAGAATGCAAGTTGCTGCCAGATTGAATATAAAGTGCACGAAGGGTAAGCAGATACTGCTTGCGCGATATAATAGAAAAACATTTGTAGCAATTGATTATATCACAAAAAAAAAGAAGAAAAAAAAAGAAACCGTATTTGCACTTTCTTAAACGTATTATTTCCCAGGAATTTACGTTCCAGAAAAATATAATTGGCATACTTACATCATAGGACATCAGAAATTAATTAATAATCTATAATGTTGATTACAAACAGTTTGATGTGTTTCATTTTCCCTCCACTAGGGTGCATTCTTACAATATTGCGATCCTTTGGTAATAATAATATTATGATCTGGTTGCAGCGATGAACAAATGAAACATAACAAACGTTTCACATTTGTTTTCAAACATCGCCGTATACATTAAATATATAAATAGTTTAAAATAATTATATTTAAATAATGATTTGTGAATAAACAGCTTAATTTTATTTGTTAAATAGTCCTAACAAATGCCACTCTTGATTTCCAAATTCTTTAGATAAATTCACTCGTCACTTCGCGACATCGTGAATTTATTGATAATTTGGAAATCACTAGTGGCATTACTTATGATAAATCATAGGAGAGGTTTAGGCTAATTTAACTTACGTTGGAATTTTAGCTTATATAAGCAATAGACTATTGAAATGTTAAGAATCGTCCATCTCTTTTACGACATATTTTTAAGAGATATGTCAAATAATGTTTCGTTTGATGGGTTCAACATCTCCTTTTTCTCCTCCAATGCTGATCGAGAACTCCTATTAGCTCATGTATTAATATAAGAATTACGTTAGGAATCGAAATCAGCTTCGTAATTGCGACCATGAATTTCCGCAGCAACATGCTACATGGAATTTTAGTAATACCATATTATTGTCCACTAGGTAATCTAGGGACTTTTTCTCACCTGTAAGACAAGTGTCAGAAAAATGTAAGATCCAATTTCTTAGTCCCCAATCAATATCTGGCCATCATTATTATCCATATGATATTTGCCTTGTTTAAAAACTTACAAATATACATTATTATAAAAATCATAATATGAAATTATACAATTATTTAACTTCTATAGGCTATTCCATCTCCTCAACTAATAAAACGTTTAAAACTATTTACACTTTTCGGGACAAATATCATCTTTAGCAGAAACTTGGTTTGTAATTATCATAAGTAATGCCACGAGTGATTTCCAATTTATGTAGAGGATTTGGAAATCAAGAGTGGCATTTGTTAGGACTATTTAACGAATAAAATTAAGCTGTTTACTCACAAATCATTATTTAAATATAGTTATTTTAAAATATGTATATATCTAATGTTAACGGCAATGTTTGAAAACAAGTGAGAAATGTTTGGTTATGTTTAATTTGTTCATCCACTGAAACTCGATTATATTTTTTATTCCCAAATAGGATCGCAATATTGTAAGAATGCACCTTAGTGGAGAAAAAATGAAACACATCAAACTGTACATTACAATCAACATTATATGTTATTAATTTACTTTTTAGGAAACAACTCAGTAAAATCATTATTTAAAACACAATTATTGAACACACTATAAATGATCAAATGTGTAGTTCGAAGGAACCTGTTAATTTTCTGCTAGGCCTACATTCAACGTACTTGTTGGAGAGTCAGTAACTGCAAAATAATGTTCTGACCTGTTCAGAATATTAAAAAGGAAGAGCTTTCTTTATTTTGGTAAACTGAATTCGATAAATATCGAGGTGAAACATGACTGTGAATGGTTTTAAAACAAAATCCATTGAAATGTGACTGGTCATTGACTCCCATTTGGAGCATGAGTTAAATAGTCATGTAGAGAGAGTAATATGTTCTGAGGGCGTTTTCGTTTAAAATCAAGTTATTGTTTATTTTCTTTAGAATGTCTATTTCCTCCAATATGTTTACAATTATATTTTTATAAAATTTACATTGTGACTAACATCTTAACGGAATTTTACTATGAACTATATTAGTATTGTCACTAATGATTACACCTAAATATCTTAAAACGCTTGTTATTACGGTACCTTCGTGTTATAGTTAAAGCGTCCCCATCATCATCATCATCATCATATTACTTACTCACTGGCACTATCAAACCCGTAGGTTCATGGCCGCGCGGACATAAGCTCTCCATACATTCCTATCCTGAGCTAATGCTTTCCAATCATTCCCTGTATAATCTACTTCCCTCAAATCATAGTTAATGTTATTCTCCCACCTCATTCTTGGTCTACCAACTGGGCGTTTTCCCTCTGGCTTTCCTACAAGAAGCTTCCATGCAAGTCTTTCATTCCCCATACGTGCAACATGTCCTGCCCATCGCAGTCTACGAGACTTAACTGTTCTTATTACATCTGGCTTCCTATAAAGACCATGTAGTTCATTGTTATGAAGTCTTCTCCATTCACCTGTCTGTTCATCTCTCTTTAGTCCAAAAATTTTCCTAAGTACTTTATTCTCAAATACCCGTAATCTCCTTTCCTCCCTTAAAGTAAGAGTCCATGTTTCGCACCCATACAATATAACTGGTAGAATAATAGTTTTATATATTTTCAGTTTAACGTTTTTTGAAAGGAGTTGGGACATTAAGAGTCTATGCAATGCATAATAGCACGCATTTCCAGAATTGAGCATCATATTATCAAGTATTATATATAGTGGCCTTTACGGTCTCCAACCATCTCGTATGAGGTCTTCCAATAGGTCATTTCCCCTGGAGTATGTAGTGAAGCATTGGTCGAAGCATTCTGATATGATCCATCTTTTCATATGCTGAATCCATTTTTGTCTATACCGTCGTAGATAATAAAAAAGTCATTATTAATTATTTTGCAATTCAGTATTTCTCATATGGCCCAGAAGATTAGGGTATATATAGCAAACAGTTTTTTTTATAGAAAACTTACTTCTGGAGTTTTCAATCGTCTTTCACATTGGAGTCTAATTGTTGAGGCTCTGCTGCCATATAATTTATATTAATCTTGCCAAAATTTTATATAATTTAAGTATTGTATGTTTTTGGACTTTTGCAACTGGAAAGACTTCGACTATAAACAATATAATATAAAAATACCGTATTTTACTCCGTTGTTCAGATAAGTTCCTTAAACGAATATGAGTTGTGTTCGTCTCTCAGGTTCAGTTTTTCAGATCTAAATGAATGTTTACTTCCGCCGAAAGAAACCTCGTAAGTCGCATAAAGGAGTAAACTAAAATTAAAAAAAAAAAAGGAATGAAATTAATTTCAAATTAAGAATTTCCGGAAATTATGGAAGTTACAGTATTACGTAAGAGCAGACGCATTGTCATGTTGGTTATATTGTACAAGCATTTTGTTCAATTTGCGGTATCGCAGAAAAACACCAGATATTATGTAGTGTAATAAAATTGTAACATTTGTTGAAATGATTCACACTTGAAATATTCCATTGAAAATAATGACTCATCTGTAATAAGGAGTCAATTCAACTTCAGAAAACACCGCGTTTATAAAATTTATTTACTTTTTTTAACGACTTGTTCGTAATTTAGATTTAAATTATATTAAAAAGTTAGTTTATTTTTGTTGTCAGTGATTATCACCAAAAAGTGTGTTGGCAATGGTAATAACTAGGCTCTGGAGAAATAGTACGGAAATGCTTGCATGCTTACAAGTACTGTGTGACTGAACCGTAGACAAACAGAGGGAGTAAGGTAAATACGTCATGACAAGGGCTAGGATTTTTATGACCTAAAACCACAGAAATATGCAAAAAATGGAGTTATGATCTAAACTTTACATAAATATGCACTATAACGTAAAAAAATATGACCTAATATTATTATAATTATGTATTAATTTCAGTTTTAAAATCAAATTGTAAATCAGTTTTTGACAACTATTTATTTAAGAATAAAATGTAAATGAGAAAGAAGCTAAAGTATGGAATTTTATATTGTTGCATGCTTTTATTTTATTAAAATTATCAGTGGCTACCTGCTTGTCGCTGGACAATATATAAATATTTGCTGGTGTATATACGTAAGGGAAAAGTCCTTACTCTGAATTGCAATGAAATAGGAGAGGAAGATAGATTTTACTAGAAACAGAATTCTGAGAAATTTAACAATTCAAATAAACACGAAAAAAAAAAAAAAATTTTATGATAAAAATTATTTAATTCATAAAAGAATGAAAATATGACTAATATGAACAATAAATTACTATAATATGCTCTGCGATATATAAATGACAAATATGCATAAATATGACTTATCAAAGTACTTGAATTCAATTTTAGTTTTTGTATAAAAAAACATTTATATATATTTAAGGAACATCACTCTTACAAAAACAAAAAAAAAACAAAAAAAAACAAATATGCTATGTCATAAAAATACTAGTCCTTGTTATGACCATTACATAGCCAATATTGTGAATAGGCCTATGCACTTTAGTAGTAATACTAGTTATAAGGCCAATAGAGCAGGTTTTCGTTTCAAAGGAAATGTGTCTTATAACGAAGATATTTCTGACCGATCCTTTCCATTGAAAAACCAAGCCTGTTTTGTCTATATTATTGCAGATATTAGACAATAGTTATTATTTATTTATAATTACTTATTTACGACTGAAGATAATATGTTTGAGTTATAATTAATATTTTATGACCCAATATACTAAAGCCACTAGTTTTCTTATAATCTCACATATGCTATTGTTAAATGTCAGTAATTTGATGTCAGATAGTCGAGGCCTTACTATTATGACTAATAAATTATAATTTACTAATAGAAATTATTAGTAGAATGAAATTGTCTTTACGTAGGCCTGTAATCAGGAGTTTTAAACAGTCCTAAAACTTCTGGCAGCACCAAGGCCCTGGTAATCGACTCATCTAACGGATAAGAGTATCAGCAGCCTTGGGGGTAAGGGCGGCCGTCACGCAGAAGGCCTACTAACAACCCGGCTGACATCTCGTCCCGATCTTCTAGAAAAGTGGAAATCTTAGCTTCTACTACGTCAAGGGATTTCTAAGACCTGTAGTGAGATCACTTTGCCTTTACATAATATGCTATCTTAGGCTCACTCCCATCCCAACATTGTGCAAATTTCAGTTCTTTTTAAATTTCAGTTTTATTGTAAAATGTTTTGATATAATTAGCCACCTCTTTTCTATGATATTTGGATTATATAGGACACTATGTAGGCTATATATTGTAATGCGTATTCATTTGCTATTGTTTTATATTTATTTCTTTTATAAATTATATTATTAATTTTATTGAGTGAGTTGGCTCAAGCGGTAGCGTTTGGGACTCGTGTTCAGGAAGTTCCGAGTTCAAACCCCTGTACCTCTAATCTGATAGAGATTTTTCTTGGTTTTCCTCAATCAACACTTTTAAAATACATATTAAAGCACCGTTGAGGTTATGTAATAAGATAGGCTTACTAAATAAAAAATTGATGTTCCTGGTAAGTCAGTCGTCCTCAACTAAATTGTTAAACTTCATCAAGTAATTCCAATATGGAGGCCTTTCAAAATCAATCTTTCATCTTCTGCATTTTATCTGGTACTTATAAGAGTACCACTAAAAATGCAGGAGATAAAACATTGATTTTGAAAGGCCTCCACATTGGAATTACTTGATGAAGTTTAACAATTTAGTTGAGGACGAATGACTCACCAGATAGGCCCTACCAATTTTATATTTAATATATTATTTCCTCAATCATCAAGACAAATGCTGGGCTAGAAATTCATAACAAGAACCTATTTCATCATATTCCCTATTTCATATTATTAAATATAAAAAGAAACACAAAGAAAGTAGACAATACCCTATATGATGTAGACAATAAAGACGATTCTAAATAAGAAAAAAATATTAATTTTAAATTAAAGACGAAAAGATTATTTATTAAGGATGAAATGCATCGCGGTAATGAAATTCAACCCAACGTTTGACTTGATAACCGAGGAAAGTTATTTAAAAACATTTTTGGTAGGCCTCAGAATTTGAACTCGATAACAATGGATGCGATTACATTTCTTTTGAATTTATTTTTTGAGCTTATGAATTTGTGCCTTAATAATTCTAGCTAGAGAATCAATTTTTCGGGCAAATTATTTCGGAAGCTTTCTTGTAGCTATAATATTCTACAGAGTGTCTCATTCAAACCTCCCACGTTTTAATTAATCATAACTAACAAAGTATGCGGAATTATGAAATGAGGCCGGTATTAAATGAAATAGAAACTCAAAGAATTTTCATTGCCACACCCTAAAACACCTCTATATGTGCACCATTAGTAGCACGAACAATATCAAGTCTGTATTCGATTTCATGCCACGTTCTGTCCAATATGTCCATTGGTACTGTTGCAATTGTGTTAAGGATACGGGTTCGTAAATCAAGAAAATCTTATACTGGAGTAGCAAACACATACTCCCAGAGGGAGAATTCCAGTGGAGTGATGTCTAGTGAACGTGGTTTTATGTCATTATTGTCCAACATGCGACATATGAATTAACTGCAACAATGAAAACAAAAATTCTTTGAGCTTATCTTTCTTTTAATACCAACTCATTTCATAATTCCGCATATTTTGAGAGTTATGATTAATTAAAATGTGGGAGGTTTGAATGTGACACGGTGTATTATTATTTCACCCAAATACTCGTACAAGTCTCAAGTGCTCAATAAATGTGAGTATTGTCGGGTAATACGAGTATAATACATTAAAAGTCCGTCACTGAGTAACTGTGTAAACTAAGCGAATGCATTAATAAATCGATTTTATGGTCTGATTTTCCCGATATACGCAATGTATGCTCCTTTTATAAATTTAATCGTAGTATCCGGTTACGTTGCGAGAAAACAAATATGGCGGCCGTTGGACAGATTTTTAATCACGGCTTTCAGGTAAACTCACACCCCTAATGGCCGGATTTCGATTCTTCTTCTTTTTTTTTTTTGAATCCTTTACGATTCATGACATATAGTGGCCTAACGAATTCCGATGCAAACAAATCTGAAATTGCTGGGACAAGAGAAATTTTAAAATTTCGCTTCAGGTGTCTCTCGAGTCCTATTGGCCCGAATTTGCTGGTTAACAAATTCGACCTTACTTTTTAATTTAATGCTAGCTATATGTGCTAGAACGTTAACTAACGCGCGCGCGCACACACACACAGACACCGGGTTCGATTCCCGGTCGGGTCAGCTCCTGAATGAGGTTTTTTCGGGGTTTTTCCTCACCTGTAAGACAAATGTCATGAAGCTTAGGGCCCAACGGTTCCCGAAAATCATCCGGTCATCATCTTCAACATCTTCATCACCCTTCACCGGCGTGAAAAGAAACGGGCTATAATTCCCTAGTAAAGCTGCAAAGCATAGCATGAAAATGCTATGATTGCAGTGAAAGACCTGCCCTCGGGCATAATTACTGTGGATGGGTATATATAAATTTTTGACAAATCATTCTTGGTGTCTACTAAGTAGGATCGATGAAGATTGTAAAAAACAAGCACTGGATAGCTGATGTGCAAAATAACAGAAAATTATAGTAAAAAAAAATGTTTCGATAACGCAAAAATATTATTAACAATTCCGCATCATATGGTAACGTAATGGGGGCACGCCGTAGCGTAGTGGTTAAGGTACTGAGCCACAAACCGGAGGGTCGAGGGTTCAAGTCCCGTTGGGGTCAGGATTTTTAAACTGACCCAAACCCTCTGGCGGTACTATGGCCCTGGGGTCGACTCAGCCTCTAACGGAAATGAGTACCAGACGCTTGTTCTGGGGTAAAGGCGGCCGTCACGCAGGGCTGACAACCCGGCTGACATAAAACTGCCGATTGTCTAGAAAAAGTGGGAGCCTTAACCTCCTACTAGCCCAAGGGCCTCCGGGTCTGTTGTGGGATCACTTTACTTTACTTTTTATGGTAACGTAATACCATATTTATTCTAACTCATTCTATATTGGTGAAGATGGCGCTGATGGAAGTGAGTTTGATGTTCGGTGTAGATGGAACTGAACAAGGGTCGGTGTTCGATGTTTACAGTACCTGTTCGGTTCGATGTCCCATTAACCACAATTGAAAGAAAATGCTGGTGTTCGATGTTTACATTACCTGATCGGTTCGATGTCCCATTAACCACAACTGAAAGAAAATGCTGGTGTTGGAAGGAAGTGCTGGCTTGAGGCTGGGGTACATCCTAGAATTAGGTGTTTCTTTGTACTACACAATAGGGTGTTGTTATACAGTGGTTAACGGTAACTCAAGGGTTGGCAGGTACATGTACCTAGCGAAGCGAAACTAATGTTTATTATAAAAGTGTAAATTTGATTGACGTGTTGAATATGTTCAAATTTGCAAAACAATAACTTTTGTTAAAAGGAATACTTGAGCCAATTTTAAAACTTCCTTGGGAAATGAATATAAAAGGCCAAGAAATTTTATTGTTAACACAGTGTGGCCAGTAGCTCCCATACGAGTAGAACTACATACAGAGAGGAGCAAGTAGCTCCCTCATTGAAAACAGAGTGGGCTAGTTTATCATATTACGAGTATAGAGGAGCCTGTTGCTCCCATATTACTACCTAAAAAGTGTGAATCAATCTATCGTACGTAAATATACTAGGGAAGTCTAGATTTGCTCAAGTAGTCTACAAGCTATTACTAATTTGTTGTGAATATTGTGTTGTTCATAAGAGGTTAACAAAATAAACCCTTTTTAATTAATTACACAACTCATTGTTACTGATCATTGAATTCCTTATCCTTCACACCGGTAGAACCCAGAAATAAGCTTAATCTAAAACACGCCCTGAAGAGACCCTCGTGCCTACTAAAGTTTGCTGCAGGCTGTGATGTGAAGTGAATTTAAAGTAAAATTTCATTTATAAGAACGGTCAAAAAACCGTGGCGTGGAATCCATTGTTAATGACAATTTCAGATATGGGTCTTGACGTAAACTTATAGAAAAGTGTAAATTGGGGAGGGAAAATATTGAAGGTAAATTGAACTTGTATTAATTTTGGGGGTTCTATGCCAGGAGTCCATCTACATAATTCACTGTTCAAACACAATAGCCAAATTTTTTGTTATTGTGAGCCAGATTATTCAATAAACAGTAAAACAATCTAGCGTAAAGTTTTAAGAAATGTAAAACAGTACCTGGTATCTCAGTCGTCCTCAATAATTTACAGTGTTGTTTCATAGGAGGCCTTTCGATAACTTAAGTACCAAAATGAAAGCGGAAGATGATACTTGAGTTATCGAAAGGCCTCCTATAAATTATTGAGGACGACTGAGATATCAGGTACTGTTTTACATTTTTTAAAACTTTAACACAGTGACCTCAACGGAATTTCGTAATGTATTTTTAAAACCTTAATTTAGTGTACACTAACTTTCTCATTTTACTCATCCTAACTTGACATTTTTCACTTAACGAAATAAAAGTAGTATAGATAGACTCCTGGCATAGAATAGCCTTAATTTTAATCAATAGTCTATTAAATTACTAGATCATAAAAAAATGAAGACATCTTAGAAGAATTACACATGGAAATTTTAGAAAACAAAATTTCTGATTATAAGTCAAGATACGTAGATGCAACATGTTCATCGAATGGAGGAACACAGGATACCCAGGCAGATATTAAACTATCAACCTGCAGGAAAAAGTAGACCAGGACGTTCATTCAAAATACGTTTGCATAGCGTTTCTATTGAGGTCGAAACAGGTCAATGAATTACCTAAAGTCGTGAATAGACTATGTTGATCTATTAATTTACAGGCCTAAAAATTTTGTGCATTTGCAAGCCGTTATTTTGCGGGGGAAAATTATGGAATTTTACGGATAAACAGTACCTATTTCCATTAAAGTAAGCCGTTCCACCCAAAACAAAAATCATGCATCGAACAACTTCAGTGGCCTCGTTCTTTCGGAATTCGTTAATAAAAACGGTAGCGTACGAAATGAAACACGTTTATCTGTATGATACGCCATGTTTATGTTCCTACTAAGGAATGAAGGTATTTGTAAATGATATTAAAGCGGCAGGTATAACAATTTTAATATTAGTTATGCTACTGTGGGTAATTCAAGCATGCAGCCGTTAAGGTATAGAAGTATTTGCTGTCATGTTCGCAGGTGATTGCCTATCTTACTGTTTACATCGTAAACTTTGGAAGGAAGAGTATAATCGCAAAATAATTACATAATAATCAATTTAACAAGTTGTAGTGATGAAGCAAGTAATTCGCATGCGCAACTAATTATAAAGTAGGAGACGTCCGACGAAATCAAAACATCCTTCTGAAATATGAATACAATTTTGAACAATTTACGATCTATTATGTAAAATTGTATAAGAAAGAGACTAGGAACAGGTAGCCTGAATTATCATTCCGCGGTAAATTAAAATAATCGTCAATTAGTCTTAAATCGTGGCTTTCAGATTGGATCGATCAATAATTACGATTTTTTTAGGTAGAGAGACAGGATTAACCAAGAGCATCAAATTAAGATTTACCCCTTATACTGTGGAAGTGTAATAAGAAGAGCTGCAATAAATAATAATAATAATAATAATAATAATAATAATAATATAATAATAATAATTCGTAGATTGTGATGGGCGGAACATGTAGCACGAATGGGGAATGAAAGAGGGACAAATAATAATAATAATAATAATAATAATAATAATAATAATAATAATAATAATAATAATAATAATAATTCGTAGACTGCGATGAACATGACATGTGTCACGGATGGAGAATGAAAGAGGGACATGGAAGCTTCTTGTAGAAAAACAAAACTAAACTAAACTACATGGCACGACAGGTCTAGAAGGCCCTTGGCCTACCACCGGCTGCTGGCATCACATCCACATGTGTTAATCTCATAAATTGATGATCATGCAGCCACTGTAGGGGTAACATGTCAGCATGTCTGGTCCCCCCGTTGCTATAGCTGGTTTTCTCAACCTTTGAGCCGCTATTTATTGTAGCCACCCAAATGCCTTCGGTCTTAAATTTTTTTATCCAGAGTATATAAATAGGCCTTTGTCTTCGTTTAAACTAGTACGGCATGGATGATAATTAAGGCCAAATTAATTTATTTTTGTGATAAAAAAATTAAAGTGATTGCAGTACATGCCTTAAGTGGCCTTTGGGAAAGTAGGAGTATCAAGCTCCATCTTTTCAAAATAATCGGCAAGAAATTACAGCTGGATTTTCAGTCCTGCGTGATCATCGTCTTTACCCTCATACATTTGGTATACTCATTTCCATTAGAGGCTGAGTCAACCTCAGGGGCATTATGCCACCAAATAAATTTAGAAAATTAATTTTATCTTCTAAAAATATAAATAACTATTAATAACAAAATACAATAAACAAATTCCATGGCGCGGGATAACTAGAAGGCCTTGGCCTACTAACCTCTAGAGATCTAGAAAAATCCAAGATCGAGGAAGAAGTCAGAGAGATGATTGCATGGAGACAAGTACAAGATGTTTTCAAATTGATTTTATCATGCTTTTAATTCATTATAACTTACAAAATACTTTACCGAATTGTATTAAAACACCAGAGTGTTAAAAATGAGTAGTGGGAGTGTAAGTAGAATATAATATAAGTTGGGGGAGCGGATTTTTAGGTGACTATTTACCTCATGCCCCAAATGGGAGTCAATGACCAATCACATTTCAATGATGTTTTATTTACAACTAATCATAGTCGTTTTTCACCTCGATTTGATCAGTTTAATTTATCACTATAAAATCAAACTCCTCCTTTTTAACATTCTGAATAGGTCATAGCATCATTTTGCAGTGACTACATGTGGCTACCAGATTGTATATATAGTGCCCGAATGTAACCTTATAATGGTTGCGGGAGATACATAAAAACATTTGTAGTAATTGATTATACCACCAAAAAAAAAGAAACAACTGTTTGCACTTTCTTAAACGTATTTTTTCCCAGATAATAACGTTCCATAAAAATGTAATTGACATATTTACAACAAAGGACATCAGAAATTAATGAATATACAGTTTAATATGTTTCATTTTTTCTCCACTAAGGTGTATTTTTACAATATTGCGATCCTTTGGCAATAAATAATATTATCTGGTTGCAGTGATGAACAAGTGAAACATAACAAACGTTTCTCAGTTATTTCGAAACATCGCCGTTTACATGAAATATATAAATATTTTAAAATAACTATATTTAAATAATGATTTGTGAGTAAACAGCTTAATTTTATTCGTTAAATAGTCCTAACAGATGCCACCACTCTTGATTTCCAAATTCTTTAGATAAATTCACACCTCACTTCGTGAATTTATCGATAATTTGGAAATCACTCGTGGGATTACTTATGGTAAAAGTGAGGATTGCATCATTATATAATGAATAATAAGTATTTATTAAATGAACTGAAAATAATTAGTTTTATAATATAGCTTCATACATTTTTCGACAGTTAATATGTTATCTAGTAATATTACCTTCATATTACATTGTACCTTTGAATTGGTATATAAATAATGTTCTATTTACATGGATATTATACTAATCTGTGTTGCATTCTTAAGATTTAGTACCCAGTAGTCCTTCCTCTAAATCTCATAACCAGTATTTTGTTTATATACTTTTATTTGCTTCAGTATCCGAAGTTTTCGGGTTCAGAACCTTGGTTGGAATCAGTAAATTTTGTTGAGCGATATAAATACTGAGCACTTAGTAAGGGAAGTGAAGCCGTGTGTCGGGTATATTTTACGGTATTTAAAATAATCTCAAACCTGAAATATGATGTCTTTACACGAAAGTACTGGTCCTTTAATAGCATGTTCAAAAATTCCGACGCCAGTGACGTAGGATGTTGAATAATATGCTACCTACCAACAATATGCATAGGGTTTTCCTTAGAGAGAATGTAGTGATCCCACTACAGATCTTAGGAGGCCTTCGAGATAGTAAGAGGTTAAGGCACTTGATGTCAGCTGGATTATCAACCTTTCATAACGGCCGCCTTTATCCCTAAAACAAGCGTCCAATATTCATTTCTCGGTGACAATTGTGAGAATACAGTTTCTGATTTTCTAATTATGGACTTAATATTTTCAGCTGAGCCTTATTTTTTTTATATATACTGCTTCCTACTGAAATTTGGCTAGATCATCTATTTTTACACCAAGCTCCAATCTAATATCTGCTGTATCATTTACCCTCATTATTACAGTTTTTTTTTAATCAGGCACATTCCAATGTATGAAAAAATCGTTTCTGTCTTAAGCATTGTTTAGTTATGGAGTTACACATTTCATCATCATCATCATCATCAAGGATTAAGCCCAATGGCCAGTTCCGATCTCATTATAGGTCGAATTGGTCCTTCTATCTCTTCAATGGTCTTCCCAACAATCTTCTCCCTTTTGGTTTATAATTATACATTCTTCTTGATATGCGCTGTTCATTCATTCGTAATACATGCTGAAGGTAAACATTTTGATAGTATTGTATTCTTTCACAGAGATTAAATATATTAAGTTCTGTTCTTATATCTTCGTTTTTCTTTTTATCGGCCCTTCGGTATCCTGCTATTGCTCTCAATATCTTCATTTCTGCAGCCTCTATTTGTTTACTATCCGTCCATAGTATTTCTGCCCGAGGGCAGGTCTTTCACTGCAATCATAGCATTTTCATGCTATGCTTGAGCTTTACTAGGGAATTGTAGGTGTGGTAGCTTCTCGTTGCTTTCCACACCGGTGAAGGATAATGATAAGGATGATAATGATGGCCATATGATTTCGGGGACCGTTTTGGCCTTAAAGTTTTCCTGACATTTGTCTTATAGGTGAGGAAAAACCCCGATAAAAACCTCACCCAGGAAAATTGCTCCGACCGGAGATCGAACCCGGGCCCGCTACGTGACAAGGCAGCACGCTATCTCGAGACCACAGCGGTGGACTTGTTTACTATCTGCCTTTGTTAATGTCCAGGTTTCACATCCATAGATATGAGATAGAACTGTCAATACTTTGTAAAATTTTAAAATAGTTTCTTTCCTAGTTTTATTCAATAAAGTACATTTAATTGTGCCACATAGATAATTGAATCGTTGTATTTTAGTGTGTTTATCTAAATTTCTGTCATTACCTAAACGACATTCCAAATAATTAAAATTCTCTGAACTTGGTCTATAATTACATTGTTTATCACTATTTTTGTTCTTATTGCACATTTTCCTTTCAGAGCTAATATTTTTGTTTTAGATGTAGATATTCTTAAATTGTATTTTAGAGAGATATTAGTTACACATTTCCTGTGGTTATATCGTTATATTTATTATTTCAAATCAACAAAATTGTTCTCTTTGAATATGTTGTCATTTCTTCATATTTCGACATCGGTAACTTCGCTTTCCTTCGATTGGAGTTACAAGTTTTCATTTAAACAATCCCATATGCTCTTTGGATGGACTAATTTTATTCGGTTCCCACTGTCAACTACAATAGATCTCAAACCTGGCATGACTTGAGATATTAAAGAATCTATTAATAAAAGAAAACAAGCAATTTTTCATGTCCGTTACTTAGGTAAACTGATGGATTTTAGAAGGCATGTTTAAAATTAAAAGAAAAAATCACATTTATTGGAAGAGAAGTTTTTAAACACTTCCATTAGGACTCGAGATTTTTTAATAATGAATGATGTATCAATTAACATAAAACCGTGGTAAAGCAGACATCTAAATTACTAACAATTATTCTTTTATGCATCTCTTACAGGTTCTTTAAGTGTTTATAGATGCTTACTTATTTTAACTGCAGGTTCAATTCTTCTAAAGTCTAAAATACGTGATAAATAGTAGAGCAATAACTCTTTTATAGCCAAATGCTTTCAAAGCAGCTTCTGATAAATAGAAGCATCAGACCTCTAGGAATCTTCTAATTGCCATAAAATTTTCTTTCACACTTTATAAAGATAGTATGGCATCACGTCCATCGACATTCGGAGAAGTGGACCGATAAGGGTTTTTTTCGAAAACTTTTAAGTAATATATAACCTTTTATATCCTTAGAAATGAGATTAACATTACTACTACTACTAAGTAACTCTTAACTCACTGGCACTATCGAACCCATAGGTTCATGACCGCGCGGACTTTAGCTCTCCATGCAACCTTATTCAAACGTTTTCCAACTATTCCCTTATAACTCGCCTCCTTTAAATCATGGTTAATGTTACCCCCATTGCCTCATTCATTGTCTACGTATTGGGCGCTTTCCCTCTGGTTTTCTCATAGAATTATAACGCCTCCTTTCATTCTCCTTCGTGCCACATGTCCTGACCATCTCAGTTCGAGGCTTAACTGTTCTTATTATATATAGCTTCCCATAAAAATCATGTAATTCACGTTATGTAAGTCTTCTCCATTAATTTGTCTGCTCACTATGGTCCAATTTTTTCCTAAAACTTTATTCACAAATACTCATAACACTGAGCAACAAAAAAGAAACTTTTTTTTTTGTCTCAGAAAGAAAAATATGTGATTCTGATAGTATTTGTTCTCCTGAATCCAAATATGATATCGGTTTTTGTACATCACGCAAGGTTTCCCAGAGACAACAATTTATAATTTTAAACACTTTCATATTTTTTACATTCGTACTACACAGTATTCGAACATTCGGACTCACCTAGAAAGTAAGAAATGACGATTTTCTGCTATATTTCGCCTGTGGAACATCCCTCTTGATGGTCTAACAATAATCGGCCAGTATATTAGGATTTCATTTGCCTTGATATCTCTTTTCCATAGCTGAAATCTCCTGAGTTAGCTCATTTTGTTTTATTTTACAATGGACAAATGCACGAAAAAACGTTTATTAAAAAATAAGTATTTAAATCCATTAATTTATATTGAAATAAAAAAAACTGTGGGTGATGGAGAAATTCCGAACACATATTTGAAAACACGATAAAAAACTGCATTAAGTATAACTATTGGTACTCATGAGACAAAAATCATGTTGACCAGTGTTATCTTTTCTCCTCTCTTAAAGTAAGAGTCCATGTTTCACATTCGTATAATATAACTGGGAAAATGATATTTATATATTTTCAGTTTAACATTTTTTTTAGAGAAGTTGCGAAGATAAAATGTCTTATAATAACTAATAGCATGCATTTCCATAATTAAACCTATGTTTCTGTTATGAATTTTAACAATATTGAATATTTTACCAGCTCAAAAACCTTCAGTCTAGGGACTCACGGATTATAAGTCCCTTCCGGAGGCCTTGTCCCTTGGATTTTTCATCTTAAAAAAATCCATTTACTTTCGCCGGCTTTAAATCCGATATCTCAATATCAGAGTCCGATCCCGGGTTGTGTGGGGAACGTAAAAGTAATAAAAAGGGAGAAGTTAAATTAAGGAGAGTTTAACACATCGATACTAGTAAAATTCATGGTAAGTTTCCGTTGAGGCGTTAGTTCACACTAATATAATGTACGGTTAAAAACTATAAAATAGTTACCTTGTAGGTCCGTCTCCTCAACTTAAGTTGTTTTAAAACTCTGTAGGCCTTTCGGGACTAGTCCCATCATCAGCAGAATGCATTAGGTCCGTACTTGTTGTGCTTCAACAAGGGTCAACAAGTACGGACCTAATGCATTCTGCTAATGATGGGACTAGTCCCGAAAGGCCTACAGAGTTTTAAAACAACAAGTTGAGGAGACGAACCTTAAAGGTAACCATTTTATAGTTTTTAACCGTACATTATATTACCGTGATTTAACTCATCCTAAATAGGATTCAATGACCAATCACATTTCAATTATTTTTTAATTACAACCAATCACAGTCGTGTTTCACCTCGAATTTATCAACATTCAATGACCAATCACATTTCAATTATTTTTTAATTACAACCAATCACAGTCGTGTTTCACCTCGAATTTATCAATCAAGTTTATCATATTAAAGAAAGCTCCTCCTTTTTAACATTGTGAATAGGTCATAGCATTATTTTGCAGTGACTCACTCTCTAAGAAATGCAGCTACCAGATTGTATATATAGTGCACGGATGTCAGCAGATGATGCTTGCGGGAGATAATATAAAAACATTTGTAGTAATTGATTATACCACAAAAAAAACTAGTGTTTGCACTTTCTTAAACGAATTATTTCCCAGGAAATAACGTTGCAGAAAAATATAATTGAGATATTTACATCATAGGACATCAGAAATTAATTAATACCTATAGTGTTGGTTATAAATTTCTCCACTAGGGTGCATTCTTACAATATTGTGATCTTTTGGCAAAAAATAATATGATCTGGTTGCAGTGATGTACAAGCGTAACAATCGTTTCATATTTGTTTTCAAACATCGCTTCTCATTTGTTTTCAAACATTGCCGTTTACATTAAATAAATAAATATTTCAAAATAACTATATATTTGTGAGTAAACAGCTTAATTTATCGCTTCTCATTTGTTTCCAAACATTGCCGTTTACATTAAATAAATAAATATTTCAAAATAACTATATATTTGTGAGTAAACAGCTTAATTTTATTCGTTAAATAGTCCTAACAAATGCCACTCTTGATTCAAATTCTCTGGATAAATTCTTCGTGAGTCGTGAACTTATCGATAATTTGGAAAACACTCGTTGCATTACTTATGATAAACTTGCAACTTCCAAAAAATGTAGCAAGTGATAATATTATTTACATTGTTAAGTATCACTCTTATAAATAGTGTTTCTACGGTGTATCATACATAGTAATTAAAAGCAGAAAATAAAATAACACACATTTGAAACAAAATTACGTGCTATATGGGATCAAAAACTACCTCGTATTTGCAATTTGCTACAAACATTTCCTAAATGTTTTAGTTACTGTTTTAACTTTTTGCATGTGGTATAAAAGAAGGCAGATCTTCAAAAAATGAACACAAGGAGTATAGTTGCTGAACAGCACGTACCAGTTCTCAAATTACTTGCACGAACAATAAATGTAATGCTTTATTTATGCTATTACCTTGACCGAGCCGGGAGTATAAAGACACGTCCCACGTGGACCTTGGGATATTCCTGTGCAAGCAGAAAACAGCTCCCTACTAGCTTTCAAAATGTTACTTATATTTGAGTAAGGTAGCCAAGTTAATTCACAAATACAAAGTTATTTTTAACTCATATCCTACGTGTGTGGTTACAAAAATATTCTATACAAGAATATACGTTCTAATACTTTGTTTATATGTATGTTCAAAGGAGCTATCAACATTGTGAATTTTCTTCACAATCAACATTTCATGGTCAAGCCTTAAAGGCTCGTCCTGGCCTCTTAGGTTTCAATTACAATTAAATTAATTATTTAAATATTTCAAAATAAGAAATAATACTAATCTATTTTGGTTTATTATTATTATTATTATTATTATTATTATTATTATTATTATTATTATTATTATTATATTAGGAATATTCCTCAATACAGTGTTTCTCCTTCAACCCAAAGTGATTTGTCGCCAGTTTCCTGTCTAAAGATCATCTTCTCTCAAATCTCTAGCTTCCATACTTTTCCTCACTCCATCTATCCTATGTTCTCTAGGTCTGCCTCTTCCACTTCTTCCATTAGCTTTCCAATCAAGGTTCTTCTTTGGTATTCTATCTTCTTCCATTCCTATGAGGTGTCCATGCCATTTCAAAGTTTTTGTTTTATTTCTCTAATATGTTTTTCTTTTTTCAACTTTTATAATATGTTTTCTTTTTTCAACTTTTATAATATGTTTTCTTTTTTCAACTTTTATAATATGTTTTCTTTTTTCAACAATTTCCCTTATTGTGCTGTTTCTGATTTTATCCCTTCTCTAAATTCTTGTCGATAGCCTCCAAAAATCCTTTCTACTGGTTGTTGGCTTGTTTTCTAACTTACTGTCCAGGTTTCGGACCCATATAATAAAATGCTTTGTAACGGAACTTGAAATATAGTTTTCTTCCTTCTGTATATTATATTTCTATTCCCAAGCACCGAGTTCAAGATACCAATGATTCTTCTTCCATCAGTTATTCTTCTTTCAATATTTTATTATTATTATTATTATTATTATATTTTTAAATGTATTTAATTATCTTCTCTAGTTTCGTTGGTATTAATCTATTATATAATGTTTTGTTTATATTATTCTCCACTGCATTAATTCTTTGTGTGTCAGAGTGCGTTTTATATTTTGAAACTTTCTCCTAAATTTGTTTTGTTTTATATTATTCCCTAATATCTTAATTACATTATTCAGTTTAATACTAATGTATTTTATATTGTTTGTATATTTTTTCTCCCTTGTATTAAATGTTTGTATGTGCCAGAATTTATTTTATATCTTGGAATTGGCTCCTTTTATATAAGATATCCCTCTCCCTTTAACTAAAAATTTGTAATAAATCGGATATATATATATTTCTGTAAATGAAACAGCATCCAAGCATGACCACTTGGTCATTCGAGAGTTAATGCAGTCTACAAAATTTATTTGTGAATAAAATGTATTCTTATCTCTTCTACTGCCTATAATATTTATTTTCTTTTTTGGCCTATAATCTAAAATAATTTTTGGCAATCGGTTTGCTTTCATTAATCACTAAATTTTGGACCAATCACTTTGAAACATTATATATATATATATATATATATATATATATAATCATTGGGCAGACTTTTAATACGACGAAGTTTTATGCCAAATGGACACAAAATTATATTTTAACACTTACTAACAGAAATTGGCTGACTTGAGATAGATTTTCTATCATATAGACCTACTGATTGATTAGAACTCGAATAATCACACACATACTTATTTATTTTACTCCCTATTTAAAAATTATTAACAGATTTACGCAGAACCTTAATGTATTGAGTCTATTCCAGTGATTATACCAAGGCCGGGCATCTAGACATTCATTGTAAGCGCGCCTCTCATTGCATACAGTTTTCGATCCCTTAGATGCATATAGTACATAAACGACATGACGTCTGATCAGTGGGGTACAATGCACTTTACGTTACCAGTACATTTCTACTACAGTTTCCGCATTTTGAAGGACACAGCACTGAACTAGTTAGTACTTTCTCTTATCTGCAGTCAGTGCGGTAATGTGTGTGTGACCACACCGGCATTTTCATTAACCCCCATCCGTGGATTATACATATCCAATGTTTATATTTTTTTAGACTCGCAGAGAGTGGGTAAAAATTAAACAGCGTCTGAGAATGTTTGAGGGTATAGTGAGCCAAAATGACCGGTTGCTGGCCTCACGTCTAGATGTGCTAATCACACAGGTAGGCGATCATCTAGCCAGTGTATGTCCCTATGCCGTTGCAGCTGGTTTTCTCAACATGGAGCCGTTGCTTATTGTAGCTACCCAAATTTCTCATTATGCTGGGTGGATATCGGTCCGATACTGGCCGAAATTCCATGAGAAAAGTTCTTCCCCATGGGGACTCGAACCAGTGGTCCCGTAGCTCTGCGCCAAGGCATCTTGCCTTAAGCACTCGTTTACACCGCGAGAATTCTTAGTGCTCTTACGTCGGTTAATTTGTTATTTTAAAACTCATCTCATTAGCTTCATAATTCAATGCTGGGTATGAGAGAGCCGACAGCTTTAGCTTAAAGGCCACTAATTTCAGGCTTGAGATTTTTTTGTGTACTATAAATCATGGGAATTCAATTCCGAAAGAATGCTACCTGAAGACAAAGCATACCATCACAACGAGAATACAGAAAAAATATATATGCACGTGAACATAATAAAACAATTATTTTCTTGTAGAATTTAAGTTTGAATATATCTAACTCGCAATTATCAATAATTGCAAATTTTTAGGCTGAATTGTGGGGAAGGTAACGTAAAATGTTCCTATATATAGGTGTATATATTATAATATCTATAAAGGTTTCGGCTTTCCCCCATTTATAGGTTTGCCGTCTTCAGTTTCCATTTATCTCTATCATTCCAATCTCCCTCTTCCAAATTCCTATAATCCATTATAGTTCTGACATAGGTTTTTCATTTCCATCTTGGTCTGCCACGTTTATTTCTTCCAGGGGGTGACCATTGGTATATATTTTTTTGGCTATCTCTCATTTTCCATTCTTTGTACATGGCCATACCATTTAAGCATTAGATTTTCAATCCTCTTAACAACAGATGTGGTGACATTCATTTCTCTCCAAAGGAATTAATTTCTTATTTTATCCTGTCTTGTTTTTTGGAGGCTTCTTCTAAAATAATCAAATTCAATTGCTCTAATTTTATTCTTTTGTAATTCCGTCAAAGACCAAGTTTCACTTCCATATGACAAAATATTCTGTATTATGCTCTTATAAATTTTCATTTTAGTTTCCTTTGTAATATTTTTATTCCAAATTATTCCATGTTATGTCTTAGTTGCATTTTTTTTGCCATTGCAATTTTAATCTGTACATCTCTCTCACAGGTACCTAAACTTGTAATTATTGACCCAAGATATTTAAAAAATTCACATTTTTTTTATTTTCCCTGTTTCAAGTATGAGGTCATCCACATCCTTTCCCAAACACACATATTCTGTTCTCTGTAAATTTATATTCAGTTCCCAATTTTTATATTCTTCCATTAGTTTATTTATCATATATTTCATATCATCTTCATCCCCTGCAAAAATTACTTGATCATCTGCAAACAACAATGAATACAGTACTTTTCCTCCTATAGGAATACCCACTTCAGAACATTTTTATACCACAAGTTAAGAGCCTGGTCTAAATAAATGTTAAAAATAATAGGTGAGAAACTGCATCCCTGCTTAAGGCCTTTATTCACTGTAAATTTCTCTATTAAATTATTTTCTAACAATTTATATACTGTAATATAATACATATAAGAATATTGTTTCTTTTGTCCTCAATTAATACAACAAATCTTAATAAATTACTGTCAGGTAAACAGAATCAGAGATTTTTTTTTGATTGCGAGTACTGTGTTACCCCTCTTCACAACCCCACTTAATGAAGGCCGTTAAATAAAATATTACATAAATAGAAGCGTTTATTATAATTTTTTGTTTCCAAGATGATACGTTATAATGATGAATTCCGTAACTTCTGAATGGAGAATCGAGTTTAGCCTCATCTAAATAGTATGTAAATTGAACCCTAAATGATGATTAAATCGAATAACCAATCTTCATAGACATTTTTTAAATAAGTGGCATATTTCCATCTTCTCCAGACATGCTTCAAGGTTCTATAGCCTGGGGGCGTAGTATTTTCACCTCGTAATTCCAGAACTAATAAGGGAAGAAAATAGGTCCCTAAACACATTCTAGTATTTTATGGCATGATAAACGCAGATTGGAGCAAAGGAATTAAGTTTCCTTTCAACCTAATTATATGGAAATGTATTTCATCCCTTACTGCATTAAAGTGGGCTGCATTTAAGCATCTACTTCTATAAAATTAATTAAAACTGCTGCTATACATCCGAGGTGGACACACAAAGGATTTTCTTCTTCAAAATGGAATGTACCTGTACAGACGCCTATAATTATGCAATTTACATGAGAATGAAACATTCTTTTATACAAAATTTATGAGTATAATAGTTTTAATTGTTCCACTCCGAACGATCTAAGGCATTTTCCCTCGGCGCTCGTTGTCTGATGCTTCGACTCCAAGAAGGAAAGACATTCTTTGATGGATTTTAGTCCTATATACTCGTATATATATATATATATATATATATATATATATACTAGAAGTCCCGTCCACGCGTTGCTGTGGCTAAGGTATACGTTAAAAATTTAAATTAAGTAGCTTTCAGCCAGATTACTTAAAACTAATACTTACACACGAAATTAATAACATTGAAAATAAAATAAACACTGAACACACTTAAATTATAAAATAATCAATATTTGTAGTTCAATTGAAATTCACGGTTGCAACAAAAAGCACAGCCATCTGGATCTCTCTTTGTTAAATAATAAACCAATTACCTTACCAAATTACCTTACACCGCCATCTGTTAGAATCGTCTGGAACTCACAGATAATTACACCGCCATCTGTTAGAATCGTATCGAACTCACAGTTAATTAGTTAATTGTAACTCTTTGTTAAATAATAAACAAATAATTTGCAATAAAAAATAATGGGACTATAAATTTAGTTAAAAACTACCCTAAGTCTCAAGGTTGGAACAAACTGCACACAGTGTGCACAATTTTATTAAAATCGGTTCAGTAGATTACGATTCCATCGGGGACAAACAACATGACACGAAAGTTTTATATATATATATATATATATATATATATATATATATATATATATATTTATATATATTTGAGTAAAATGATCCCACTATATCCATAGGATACCTTTGGGGTAGAAGGAGGTTAAAGCCCCCACATTTTCTAGACAATAGGCACTTTATATCAGCCGGGTTGTCAATCCTGCGTAACGGTAGTCTTTACTCCCAGAACAAATACTAATAAAATTCATTGTTAAAACCGTTGAGGTGGATAGTCATAATATAAAATAAGTTAGAATGTACCTTCTTAGGTCAGATCCGTCGTCCTCAACTTATAAAATATGTATTATTTTTGTCTGAAGGCTTTTCAGAATATCCATTCCATCTTCAGCAGGTATTTCTTCACTACATTACTTGATGTGGTGGTTGGCTGCAATAATACCTATTATTATTATTATTATTATTATTATTATTATTATTATTATTATTATTATTATTCTTTATTTGAAAATATACAGCGAATCCAAAAAGTGATCGTACAATTAAACTTTTTATTCTTCATCTTCTTCTACTTTTTTCTGCAACGCCATTTCCTGGAAAATAATTCGTTTAACAAAGTCCAAACAGTGTTTTTTTTCTGATATAATCAATTGCTACAAATGTTTTTATATTATCTCCCTCATGCGCTATCTGCTGACATTCATGCACTATATATATACAATCTGGTAGCCGTATTTCTTGGAGGGTCAGTCACTGCAAAATAATGCTATGACATATTCAGAATGTTAAAAGGGATGTTTCTTTAATATGATAAACTTCAGTTAATAAATTAGAGGTGAAACACGACTGTGAAAATAATTCAAATGTGATTGGTTATTGACTCCCATTTGGGGCATGAGTAAAATAGTCATAAGTAATGCCACGAGTGATTTCAAATGTATCTAGAGGATTTGGAAATCAAGTGTGGCATTTGTTAGGACTATTAACGAATAAAATTATTTAAACATAGTTAATTAAAAATATTTATATATATTTAATGAAAACGGTGATGTTTGAAAACAAATGAGTAATATTTGGTTATGATTCATTTGTTCATCACTGCACTATTGCCAAATAGGATCGCAATATTGTAATAATACACCCTAGTGGAGAGAAAAAAAAATGAAACATCAAATTGTATATTATAACCAACAATTAATTTTTTTCGGAAACAACTCAGTAAAATCAGCATTTAAAAAACGCGATTACTGAACACACAATTGTCAAATGTGTAGATCGAAGGAACCTGTTCATTATTTGCTAAATTCAACGTATTTATTAGAGAGTCAGTCACTGCAAAATAATGCTCTGACCTGTTCAGAATATTAAAAAGGAGGAGCTGCCTTTATTTTGGTAATCAAAATTCGACAATTATCGAGGTGAAACACTACTGTGATTCGTTGTAGAACAAAATCCATTGAAACGTGATTGGTCATTGACTCCTATTTTGGGGCATGAATTAAATAGTCTCATATGGTCACTATAATTTTTTTTCGTTTTTTTATTTGTAATTATGTAGGTGCCATGGTGGCATAGAATCCCCATGGAATATGCAGACAATTTAAAGAGTTGCCTCAGACAGTATAGTTTCATACATTCAGAAGGTCCCTAGTTTAAATCATGATACCAATCAATATATCTGAGTTATCGTAAGTAATGTCACGAGTAATTTCCAAATTATCGATAAATTCACGACACACGAAGTGAGGAGTGAATTTATCTAGAGAATTTGTAAATCAATAGTGGCATTTGTTAGGACTATTTAACGAATAAAAATAAGCTATTTACTCACAAATCATTATTTAAATGTAGTTATTTTAATATTTATATGTTTAATTTAAACGGCGATGTTTGAAAACAAATGAGAAATTTTATGTTTCATTTGTTCTTCACTGCAACCAGATCATATTTATTGTCAAATAGAATCGCAATGTTGTAAAAATGCATCGTAATGGAGAAAAATTGAAACACATCATTACAGGTTATTAATTAATTTCTAATGTCCTATGATGTAAATATGTCAATTATATTTTTCTGTAACGTATTCCTGGGAAATAATATGTTTAAGAAAGTGCAAACAGTGGTTTATTTTTTAAATGGTATAATCAATTGCTACGAATGTTTTTCTATTATATCTCGCAAGCAGAATCTGGTTACATTCGTGTACTATATATACAATCTGAGAGCCACTAGTTCCAATGGAAGCGATAAAGTGAAAGTGATAACATCGAGGTGAGAAACGACTGTGATTGGTTGTAAATCAAAATTTCTTGACATGTGATTTGTCATTGACTGCCATTTGGGGCATGAGTTAAATAGTCAAAGCAAATTATGACTTGGGATATATTGTATATATTCCATACGTCCATCATGGAGACATAGATTCTCCCCGAACGGGAATTTCTCGACCAAGCTAATTTTTAATTACGCTTATTACCCTAGAGATATCAGTTAGTGACAGATGGTCAGCACATAACCTCAATGAGACATCTAGCAGACAACTAGGGTATTAGGTTAACCGGAAGACCGTTAAAAATGTGTTGAGACGTACTAATTTAAACTTGAAGTTCTTTTATGAGCCCGAAAATCTTAAGATCCATGTCAAAGTTCCTCCCAGTAGATTTCTTCCATGGATTTTTCATTCTAATAATTCATCGACGCCGGCCGGGTTTAAAACCGCGACCGCGAAACTAGAGGTATTAAAATCTATTACCCTGATTCATTTGATTATTATGGCCTTCTATATAACAATTCGTTAGATTTTTTATTTATTTTTATCGGTTGAATTTTTTTTCCCAAGCGCGACAGGCTTAAGAAGGCTCTTGGACTACCAACCGGCTGCTGGCCTCACATCCATATGTGTTAATGACATAGGTAGACGATCATCTAGCCAGTGTAGGGATGACATATGGTCAGTATGTCGGATCCCCCAGCCGTTATGGCTGGTCTTCTCAACCTGGAGTCGCTACTTATTGTAGCTACCCAAATGTCTCATGATGCTGGGTGGGTACCGGTCCCATACTAGCCGAAATTCCATGAGAAAATATCTTCCTCCATGGGGTCTCGAATCAGCGCAAGTCCCGCAGCTCTGAGCTAAGGTTTCTTGCCTTAACCATTCGGCTACGGCACGGGACTTTTTTTAATATTTAGAAAAAGAATAAGCTATGAACGTATAAGTTAACAAAAAGACACAAAATAAACATAAATAAAAGTATAGCCTATTCCAAAGGAATAGAACGTTCCATTTGCACAAGACACACGATTAATACAGACAATAATGCATGCACAGTCTACTAGTATTCTGCACACTCAGAGACACTAAAATTTATAGGATCTGACAACACTGTTACTTGTAAACATGGAAGAAAGAAGGGGCGTAAGACTGTGTGCCTACTTATCATTAAGGCAGAGACAATGGAGAAGTTGTAACAATATTGAGACATCCTATGCTTCAATCTTTACAACAGAGAACACATCAAAACAAAGCAGAGGTGTTTAAAACTGTGCCTATTTGCAGTACAATCTGCAGACGTCAATACTGCATCACTTACAAATAATAAATATTTTCTTACTTACTCACTGGCACTATCGAACCCGTAGGTTCATGGCCGCGCGAACATAAGCTCTCCATACATCCCTATCCTGAGCTAATGCCTTCCAATCATTCCCTGTATAATCTACTTCCCTCAAATCATAGTTAATGTTGTCCTCCCACCTCATTCTTGGTCTGCCAACTGGGCGTTTTCCCTCTGGCTTTCCTACAAGAAGCTTTCATGCACGTCTTTCATTCCCCATACGCGCAACATGTCCTGCCCAACGCAGTCTAAGAGACTGAATTGTTCTTATTATATCTGGCTTCCTATAAAGACCAAGTAGTTCATTGTTATGTAGTCTTATCCATTCACCTGTCTGTCCATCTCTCTTTGGTCCAAAAATTTTCCTAAGAACTTTATTCTCAAAAACTCATAATCTCATTTCCTCCCTTAAAGTAAGAGTACATGTTTCGCACCCATATAATATAACTGGTAGAATCAATAGTTTTATATATTTTCAGTTTAACGTTTTTTGAAAGGAGTTGGGACATCAAAAGTCTCTGCAATGCATAATAGCATGCATTTCCAGAATTGAGCCTATGTTTAATTTCTTTGTGCATCTCATTCCTATTTGTCAATATTGTTCCTAGGTATTTGAATTCAGCCACTTCCTCAACATTTCCCTCATTTGTCATTAGCTGTCCATTTCCATTATATAATGCATTTCTACATGTGGCCATATATTTAGTTTTATTGATATTTACTTCCAGTCCTAATTCCTTAGTGTTACTCAATAGTGTGTGCATGTTGTCCTTTAGTAGTATTCTCTTGTGCATACAAGCTCTATATGAAATTAAGTATTCTAATATTATCTTTTGCAGACTGTACTCTAAGAATGTAGAGTTAAACGTCTCTGGTTTGTTGGGTACTCTTTTATAAACATTAAACCTAGAATGTCTCAATAGTGATACAAATGTCCAAAGTCTCAGCCATATTTATCTGGGGTAAGTCAATGAGCTATCCCACTACAGGCTATAGGATACCCTTGCGGCCACCTTTCCTAGACAATCGGCACTTTATGTCAGCCGGGTTGTCAGCCCTGCGTGACGGTCGCCTTTACCCCCAGAACAAAGCTTCTGGTACTCATTCCCGTTAGAGGCTGAATCGACTCCAGGGCCATAGTGCCACCAGAAGGTTTGGGTCGATTTAAAAGTCCCACCGGGACTTGAACCCTCGATCGGTTTGTAGCATATTGCCTTGACTATTTACGCCATGGCGTGCCCCATACTTATCTATTGTATATCTGGCTTAAGGGGGGTGATGGGTGAAATTTGTATTTTCTACATTTTTGAGCTAGAGACTTGATTTTTTGTACAAACATTCACAGCATAATACATAATGATGTTTTTAAGTTTCGTTCTTGTGAGACATTTATTTTACGAGTCATTAAATATTATATATTTTTTTAAATTGCATATATTATAATTAAATTGGTTCCACAATTTTTTAGTAAAATTGCTGATTTTTTCTACAATATCCTAAAATATTTAGAAAAACATCATGCATAAGAATTCTTATAACGTGAATACAAAGGAAGAAAAAAAAATTGTACCTTATGCGTGGAATTACAAAAAAAAATAGTAATTGCATACATTTTATTTTTTATTTCTTAAAATATTACTTCAATCATGAAACCCATACACTACTTTGTTACCCATTGTTTTTGGGACATGCAGTAAAAATTTGAACCTTCTAGGACAAAATTTCTGAATTCTATTCAATTTTGAATGTACAAAAATGCAGTGGAAATAAAAGTGTGGAAAAACAAGTTTAAAGGTGTGCAAGCAGGTAGTATTTAACTGGCGCAGCCTTTTAACTCTGACGTAATTTAGGCACTTCGAAGCGCCATAGACCTCTGAAACTTTGCCAACATATACATGAGAGTACAGGCTATTTTTTAGTAAAAAAACAAAAATGCCAATTTTGATCTAAAATTGTCAATTTTTCACCCATCGCTCCCCTTAACTTGGCAAAGAGAGAGATGGAGATATAAGGGTAGAACCTTAATCGTTTTCGCTCAGTTACAAAAGAAAGAACCCACTCTGTAGTCGGTTTTCGTCTTCATCCTTTACCCTATTAACATCTGGTGAAGAAAAACTGATAACACTGGTGCGAGTGAGAGAGGCGAGCACAGCTGTATCTTTCTCACAAATTTCTTGCGAAGTTAAGCCAGACGGACAATAGTCTACTTTTTTTTAAATTCAAGTTGTACTATGAATGAAGTTAGACATAATCGCATATGTCCAATACGAATGCCGTTGTCACATAGAGAATAGTCTATTTATCTAATTCCCAAATATGTCTTCTTAATAAAGGAGCCGCCATTTGCAAGATAGAAGCATGGTTTCACAGCATTTGGTGGATGGGAATTACAATGTATAAAGAGAAAGATTTGCGTTTAGATCGGTACTTGCTCAGGTAGCTCAGTTGGTAGAGCACTTGGTCTAGAGAACCAAGGGTCCCGGGTTCAAGTCCCGGTCTGAGCGTATAATTTTTATCTTCAAATATGATTTATCCATCATTGAGATGTACGAAATCAATAATAAAAACTTGGAAAAAGCCGTACTGACTGTAATGTATAATTCCCAAATATGTCTTCTTAATAAAGGAGCCGCCATTTGCAAGATAGAAGCATGGCTTCACAGCATTTGGTAGATGGGAATTACAATGTATATAGAGAAAGATTTGCGTTTAGATCGGTACTTGCTCAGGTAGCTCAGTTGGTAGAGCACTTGGTCTAGAGAACCAAGGGTCCCGGGTTCAAGTCCCGGTCTGAGCGTATAATTTTTCTCTTCAAATATTTATCTACACTTTTACTTATAGTTTGTTACTCACGAGAAGAAGAGCAGATTTTGAAGAGGGAGAGAGAGAGAGAGAGAGAGAGAGAGAGAGAGAGAGAGAAGAGAGAGAGAGAGAGAGAGAGAGAGAGAGAGAGAGAGAGAAAGAGCTTGGGATTTTCTGCGATATGAATAAGTGCATATATAGGTAGAATAAAATATTCGCATCCATAAATATTGTTGTCCACTATTTGTTAAATACAGTATGGATAATATTGCTACTAGAAAGGAAGAGACACCCCCCCCCGCATGGTATTGTGTTTAAATTGAAGGTAATGTTCCAATCGCTAATCTTCTCGTGAGTAACCAATTATATATACAGCTTTGGTCGCCACTTGTACCGTTTTTTTCACCAAGAGTTCAATGTAAATACAGACTAGCAACTAAATTGGAGAGTAGTTAGTTCAGTGCTACAAGAAAGCATAAATGTAATCAGCAAACCTGCCTGTGTACAAATCATCAGTTTCTGTTTACATTCTCAAAAGTTTTTACAGCCAAAATATGGTAAGGCCTACATTCAAAGAACTTCGGCGCGATATAACCAAAGATGTTCAAGCGTCTCAAATTAAAAATGTGAGTAGACAATCGTCTTAAATGGGGAGTAGAATAAGAATTTACTACAAGGCAATTATGAAGTAAGGTTTCATTAGTGAAAACTACATTTTCTACGAATTGCCATTACTGCGGATATTACCGAGGTATATCTTTTACGTCAAGTAATTTCAAAGAAATTGCTAAGTAAAAATACTCAAATAAAAAAACCTAACATCTTAAGATAAATTCAATAGTGATATAAAGGAATGTTTCAATACTTCAAAAATAATTTAAGTTGCCCATCCTACACTTAAATATAATCATTTCAACTGCTTTATTATGAAAGCTCTTTCTTAATAACACTGGTCAACATGATTTTTGTCTCATGAGAACCAATAGTTGTACTTAATACAGTTTTTTAACGTGTTTTCAAATATGTATTCGGAATATCTCCATCACCCACATTTTTTTTATTTCAATTTCAATTAATGGTTTTAAATAATGTCTCTCGGAAACCTTGCGTGATGGAGAAAAACCGATATCATATTTGAATTCAGGAGAAAAAATACTATCAGAATCACATATTTTTCTTTCTGAAACAAAAAAAAAAGTTCCTTTTTTGTTGCTCAGCGATTATTGTTGGACCATCAAGAGGGATGCTCCACAGGCGAAATATAGCAGAAAAACGTCATCTCTTACTTTCTAGGTGAGTTCGAATGTTCGAATATTATGTAGTTACGAATGTAGAAAATATTAAAGTGTTTGAAATTATAAATGCCTGTCTCTCGGAAACTTTCCGTGACGGAGAAAAACCAATATATTTGAATTCAGGAGAAAAAATACTATCAGAATCGCATTCTTTTTTTCTTTCTGAGACAAAAAAAAAAGTTTATTTTTTGTTGCTCAGTGTATTTGGACTCTTCCATTAAGCCAATATCGAGCGTCCGAACCGATGATGACTGATGAATTTCAAGTGTTTAGGTACCAATTCTCTCTCTCTCTCTCTCTCTCTCTCTCTCTCTCTCTCTCTCTCTCTCTCTCTCTCTGCCTCAATTTCACCTCCTCTCCTCATTACAAGTACTTTACGTGCTCCACGCTTCCCGAGCCTTACAGGGTCACGACCAATCTAAAAAGAATTTTTAACTCTGAATCGCATATAGAGCAAACTCGGTTAATTTCGAGATACTAAAATCGAAGACTATTGTACCTCAATATTATCAAATTTCCTGGTTAGATTCTTAGGAATATTAAAGTTAAGGATATATGAATGATATATATATATATATATATATATCGAGTCCTCGAATATATATTTTATTATCAATATGACATAAATTGTATATCTATTTTTTTTCTGGAGGTTTGAAGAATTCGGGTAATTTCGTGATAATATTAGAATGAATTCGTAACAAACTTTTTAATCACTCTCCATGTTACATCCAAAGCATTTGAAATTCCACTTATAAAGAGTCAACCCTCCACACTTTTCAGGGAACAAAAAATCACATTTTCGACTCTGTATCCGCACCTTCAGGGCGAAGAATATCTACTGAAAAATGTTTTTTAAACACAGAAAAATTACCGGTATTAAATATAACAACTGGTACAGTAACATGAGTGAAAATACTTCCTCTACAAGTTAGCATAAAATACATCCAAGGAACGCTGTTATAACAAATATGAAAACACAGCAAGAAAGTAGACCTTCTGCCATTTACGAGACAGAAAAAGAATTCGTTCTTCTTCCTAGTACAACTTCGTTACAAACTAAAGAAAAAAATATATAATGAAACTAGCCGAGTTTGCCCTATACATATCTGAGCCCGGTGTTCTGGTGGTTATATTGCTCATCTCTGGTTCTCATGTTCGCCAGTTTAAACCCTGTCTATGAATTTTTTGAGGTTCTAAAAATCTACTAAGTTAATATTGTGGAAAGAATGTAACTTCCCAAAAAATCTGGACGCCAAGTAACTAGGAGTGTAGGAATTCAGAAGCTTGAAAAGAAGTGAAACAGAGTTCAATTTACGTCTATCATTGAGTCGGAGTCAAGAGAGATTTCTGAAGTGTTTGGAAATACGATCTTAACACCGGATGTTGAAAATGAAACGAACGAAAGCATTATGCACACGCTGCAGTCTCTGCGACAAGCCAACACAAGATTCTGCATAAGGGTTTATTTTAATGAAACTGGGAGAAATTTCTTTAAACGTCCAAGATAGCGTAAGATGGAGAAAGTCTTTTTTTACAGATGTTTCACTTGTTGTCAGGTTAAATTTGGAAGTGTAGTTATGTCAAAGGTTGTGACTAGTCTTGTTGTCCCATTAGAATGACTTAGCATTTGTTAGGATTCAGATTTAGACCTAAACTTGAAGACCAGTTACAGATAGACATGAGATCGTCATTCATTTTCGTCAAGCTGTTATAGAGGGAATCTGGAGGTGAATGTAGATAAATTTGGAGACCGTCGGCAGAGAGGTGATAACGGCAGTGCTTTAGTAAGGGAAGTAAAGTCACTTGTCCCGTGTTCAAGATTTTTACGCCCTTCAAAATCCATCGACCCCAGCTGGATGTGAACCATCGAATCTCGGAACTAGACGCGAGCATGATAATAATCGAAGTTTTAAAAATACATTATGAAACTCCGTTGAGGTTACTGTGTTAAAGTTTTAATAATTGTAAAACAGAACCTGATATCTCAGTCTTCCTCAATAATTTGCAGTGTTGTTTTATAGGAGGCCTTTCGATAACTTATGTATCATCTTCTGCTTTCATTTTGGTACTGACCCTATACAAAATAATTACCAACAACAGCCAGTACCAAAATGAAAGCAGAAGATGATACATAAGTTATCGAAAGACCTCCTATAAAACACTGCAAATTATTGAGGAAACTGAATATCAGATACGGTTTTACAATTATTAAAACTTTAACAGTGGAATCAGTTAATCACTATTCCACCAGGACCGAGCATCTCTCTCATTTATTAAAATAATAAAAGCCATCCATGAATCTTTATTCTTTGATTCTTCAAATAAACATTTTAGGCATACTATTTAATATGAAATGTTTATTTAAAAAGTATTGAAATTAGGTAACGAAATGTAAAACTTGCAACGTTGCAACTGTTGATACGGTCTAAGATTGAAACAATAGAACCATTTCCACACTTCAAGAACAATATATTATTTTAAGTAAACGGTTTTGAAAGCGAAATTTTATAGCACACGTGTTTATATCCGGTTTGACGACATTGATGTTTCGGATGATTGCACAATGATCAATTATTTAAACATCTGGAGGTAATTTCCGAGTATCGTGGCGTAGCGTTACAAGTTGACTTTTTTTAAACGATGATGTGATTAACAGGGTTATTTTTGTAACAGTGAATAATATTAATGCTTCAGTGATAGAACGTGTCTTCCAACCGTCCTCTGACTGATGTTCGCACGTTTTATCTCATGAAACCGGTTCATGTTAGAATGAATGTTTAAAACCATGGTACAAAGAAATAGAGATTGTCAATTTGATTAAAAATAATAAAATAACAATAATACAAATATATACATTCATTTTTAGTTTAAGAAGAGAAAAATGTTATAGAAATCTTAAAAACTAGGAGAAACATTCATGAATGTTAATAATAGTTTCTGTAACTTCTCTTGAAAGCATAGGCCCTTTGGGAAAACGCATGCCGACTTGTTCTTTGCTAAATTCCAGCTTTTCCCTTGTTGTTCAATTTTTGTTATAACTGTGCTGCGCCATGCAATATTTGGTCTTCCTTTTTTCCTAGGTAATCTGTGGTTTCCATTCCAGAGTTATCTTTGGCACACTGTCTAGTTCTGTTCTAATAGTGTGCCCAATCCTTTTCCAATTGTGCATTTATGAATAATCCTTCATAAATAATTGTAAGTTTCATGGATTCCCATATGGAAACATGCATTAAAAACATGATCATGCCTCTAATTAAGCCAGAACTCATTAACAAATAGAAGAAATATTTCATATCGCCTTCACGAAATCAAAATACTTCGGCAAATTGTGATTGTATTTAGGTTTAACGTCTCTGATCACGTAACAGTTAATTTTATAAAGACACAATCTTTACTCTTATTGTAAGTATGAGCAATTTAATGCATTAAATTTAATATATTAAGCCTGTCCAAAAAGGTAAATACAGATTAAGTTATTCTAGGCCTATTTATCCATGTATATGTAATTAAATAGTTGATGTTAGACTATAGATTTTAAGAATAATGTTTTTAATATCCTCAACTCATGTCCAACTCAGGGTTGGGTCGAGGAATGAGATGAGATGAAGCCCCTTATATAGAGGTCTATGAATGGCTGACCACGCCTAACGCATCATCACCGGGGAAAATGAACGAAATGAAACGAAATGGATGAGATGAGTATGGAGAAATGGATGGAATCAATTGTGGCAGGGGATAACGAGAGAAAATCCAGAGAAAAACTTGCACAAACTCCGTTTCGTCCACCACGAAACCCACATGGAATGACCGAGATTCGATCTTGAGATCCCAGCAATGAAATTTTAAGAATAATCATGATAAACATATTTATTTTTATATTCTATTGCATTTGAGAGTACTAACTTACTACATAAAATATGTAAAAAATAATATAAACTTATAACATTTAATGATCTCAAGCCATATTTGCAAGTTTTGTGTAAATATTGCATGATTATATACTCAGAGCATGTAATATTACTATAATGCAATGGAACATCCCGAAAAATAAATAAAATTTAAAAAAAGAGAATTAAAAAGCTTCATGGAATGAATCAATGAGATCCATTCCATCTCTAGGATTTATAACTATTCTTGCAACAATTTCTTAGTTCTTCCGATTCTCCTTCTTGGTTTGTAGTTGTACGATTTTAGTAGAATTATGTAAACGTGAGTATAATCCATTTTTATTTTATTTATTTATTTATGTATTGTTTTGTTTTTTAAATGTTTCAAAATTTTAAATCCTGACATATAGTTTCGTCTGTTTTATGGTCCCAGAGAGCGTAGCCTGCTAGAAAACTAAGCAAGCGCATTTACTAGTTTTACAATGTATTATATTAAGTTCTAAACCATAGGTGAGAATTTTTGGTAAATAAATTTTAATTCTGAATTTGCCATTAACAATATTTTTCTTAATTCTAATTTAAAATATTGTGTCATTTTATGCATTAGACCTCTTTTAGATAAATTAATTTACATAGGCCTACCGATACGTTAAAATATTTAACCCTTAAATTCAAAATGTATCCTTTAAGATACATCAACTGGTTTCATTCATTTAATCATTTTAATCCAAACATGAAAACAAACGAGAACAGATTATTTGTTTTTATTATTTCACAATTTACTTAATAACAACAGTTACGCACCATTTCGTTTTCACTGCGGTCCGCCACATTTAAGTAACTGACATGAGAAATAAGTGTTTTGTCAATTTACGGGTCAATAATAACGTATAAAAACAAAATTTGTAAACTTGCAGATAGTTTTGGAATCTGATTAGCATTGTTAGTTTTTCTTCTATTCTTCAGATAAAAGTGCTTAAGTGTAAATCAATATGCACCATGGGCTTCCATCGTCAATTATCATGTCATATCTTCTTCTCCATTGTAGTGTAACGTCTCGTATTATAGGGACGTTTACGTATTCCACGTCACCCGGGTCTTACAGAGGAATTTAAATTTTGGAGCACACGCATACATTTTTGACCACACAAGGGTATGGAGAGTTTCTTCAAATGGGTTTTTGTAGTTTTATAGTTTTGTTTCGTACGTAAGTTAGTTATATTTGTGGGATTGTGTCTTTAAAATCTATCATTAGCACAAGTAGTGTCTAGTAATTTGAAATTTGGCTGGCATTTAAAGCTTATGAAAGAGTTTAGTATAGTTTTCGCACTAGAGTGTATAAAGTTGGACCTTTCTCTTTGATAGAGACAGAATGTCATCGACATGGAACTCACTGCTATGTTTGTTACAAGAGCAAAAGATACTGGAAGGAAGAAGATTTCAAACAGGAATGGGATGAACAATCTTCAAGGTGAACCAGAGGTTAGGTGAACCGACCGAGCGACCGGGTTTGGGTTCGTACTGAAGGTCATTCAAACTGATATAACGTAAATAAAAATGCAAACAAATCATTTATGCTGATTATTTTCATTGTTCTTATTAGCGTTTTGTAAAGATTATAATATTTATAATTAATTTTCGTTTATTTATTAAGAGGTTATTAGTAGCAAAATTAATTTATGGATTTAGACTGAAATTATATTTTATCATATAATTAACTGGACGGCTGGGGACTCCGATATGCTGACCTCATGTCACCCCTATTCTGCCTGGATGATCATCCATCTCTTTGATTAACACATATGGATGTGAGGCCAGCAGCAGGTTGGTAGGCCAAGGTCCTTCTAGGCCTATCGCGCTATTGAGTTTCATAGTTAACTGACTGCACACCAACAAAAATACCTGTGCAAATACCATCACGTTAAAAATATTAACCTACAAGGTAAATTAAACTCTGCTGAAAATTAATTGATGGATTTTGTATGCAGACGAAATGACAAGGGCAAACATTTACGACACATAATTATTTACATATGAGTAAATTGTGATATTCGACTAGGATAGTAATCTGTAAAGAACAACATATCGATTAGAAACAACTTCAAAAAAACACTTCAAAATTTCGAACCATAATACTAAGGTGTTTTAGGTTTTGCTGGATCAAATTCTGTCAGATCAGACATTGTAGATGATCATACACGGTGATTACAAATGATTGGAGCGATTTCATGATTTTATTGTAGCGATCTTATGTGACATATCTTCACAGAACTTTAAAGTTATGTATAAAAACTCATAAGGTTTTTTTTTTGTTTTCTCTCGCAGCCGTGTTTCAGCTTTAAACCGAGAGAGCGCAGCAGTTATCAAAGATGGCGACAGGCGAGGAGAAAGCATATGCTGTGCTTGAATTTCATTCAACTCAATCTGTGATAACTGTGCAACGACACTTCAGAACGAAGTTCGAGAAAGATGCACCGAGTGCCAACTCCATTCGGCGATGGTATGCGCAATTTAAAGCTACAGGATGCCTCTGTAAAAGGAAATCAACGGGTCGTCCTTCAGTGAGTGAAGAAAAGGTTGAGAGTGTGCGGATGAGTTTCACACGTAGCCCACAGAAATCAACACGAAAAGCGAGCAGAGAGCTGAACATTCCACAACCGACCGTTTGGAAGATCTTGCGGAAAGATTGAAGCATAAACCTTACCACTTGCAATTTCTACAAGCCCTTACGCCCATTGACAAAGTGAGTCGGTTTGAATTTTGTACACAAATGCAGCAGTTTATGGATGAGGATGGTTTTTGTGAGAAACTTGTCTTCAGTGACGAAGCAACATTCTTTGTGAATGGCAAAGTGAACAAACACAATGTGCGAATCTGGGGCACAGAAAATCCCCGCGTTATTGTGCAGCACATTCGCGACTCCCCAAAAGTTAGTGTGTTCTGTGCGGTTTCTCAGTTCAAAGTTTATGGCCCTTTTTTCTTCTGCGAGCAGAACGTTACAGGACACGTGTACCTGGACATGCTGGAAAATTGGCTCATGCCGCAGCTGACGACCGACAGTGAGACCTTCATCTACCAGCAGGATGGTGCTCCACCACACTTCCATCACGATGTTCGTGAATTTTTAAACATGAGATTGCCAAACCGATGGATCGGTCGCAGTGGAGAGAATGATCAGAAATTGTTGTCATGGCCTCCACGCTCCCCCGATTTGACGCCGTGCGATTTTTTTGTTTGGGGGTATGTGAAAGATTCAGTGTTTGTGCCTCCCTTTACCAGTAGACTTACCAGAACTGCGAGCTCGCATAATCAATGCCTTTGAACAAATTAATAGGGACATGTTACGTCGAGTATGGGACGAACTTGATTACAGACTTGATATCTGCAGAATCACCAAGGGGGAGCATATGGAGCACCTGTAACATCTCAAAAAAAACCTGGGAAGTTGCTCTATGTATCTGTAAAAGTTCGTGAAAATATGTCGAATACTACAGCTACCATAAAATCATGAAATCGCTCCAATCATTTGTAATCACCCTGTATATTGAGACAACAAAACTAGTCTTATTATTTAGGTTGGAACCTCTCTCAAAATATATTGACAACAAAATGGTTAAATGCGAACAACTTATAAGCACCACAAAAAGGAATCTTTTTTTTCATCTTTTTCGTTTGCACTGTTTTACTGTTTTCCTTTTTTGTTTTATCATTCTGTTAACTTTCAATATTTTCACATATAGACACAAGGACAAGACACACACTTAGACCCAAGGTGGAGATTAAAAATCCCCTACCCCGCCGGGAACCGAACCCGAGGTAAGCTTACTCGGCAAAAAAAAAAGAATCGCCGACGTGTTTATTTATTCCTAAAATTGAGTAATATTACAGAGGCTAACGTACCATATGCGTTTGGCAATAGATTACGTAGAGGTGAGAATGTAATTTATGTACGATACTTGCACAAAACCCTGTACTTATAGATAAAGAACCATACAATGAAATGAATTGGCCATCGAAAACTATTGAAAGTAATCGATAATAAATAACAGTTTCGAGTACTAGTATAGATTATGATCAGTGAAATCGTAAACAACGATGGCCGCTGTTCTCTAGGAATAATCCCCAAGGCAAGAACCAATTTCTCCCTTTCCTTCATTATCACAATATTTATTGTCAGCCGCTCTACCTGGGTTTCATAATTATTGGTTTAAGGAGGGCAGTTCTTGCCTGAAGTGATCAAGCAGCGCCCATTGTGTGAAGGTGGTTAGTTACGCAATTAAAGACAAAGGAAGTTAATTTTAGTGAGCTTAAGATACGCCTTTAATAACTAATGTGATCGGTACTGGTGGGTCTAGTGGCTGACATATACTCCTAAGAGAGATTCGCTCGTTCAAACCTGAACAAGATCCATTCATTATTTCAAGGCTTAAATATTTTGAGTATGGCTTCGTTCGGTAGCGTCCCGCGCCGTGGCGGAGCGATTTAATGTATGATGACGTGGTGCAAAACTATGGGACTTCCCACGAGAGGAGAAATTGTATCATGGAATTTCGACTAATATGGGACCGGTGCCAACCAAGTATCGGAATTGCTATAATAAGTAGCAGCTCCAAGTTTAGAAAACCGGCTATAACGGCTGGGGACCCGTCATACTGATCACATGTTACTCATCTCTGTGATTAACACAAATGGATGTGAGACCAGCGGTCAGCTGGTGGACCAAAGGTCCTGTAGGTCTGTCGAGCTGTGTAGTTTAGTTTTCTTCGCAAATAAAGTAAAATTGTGAGAAAACTTCTTGGACCTCTCAGAAAGAAAAGGTTATCCCTTTCACTGTCAGTTTTAAATCGGAATGCAAAATGACCTGGGATGGTTAAAGAGCGTTTTAAAATAATTATTATTACTAACACTGACTACTTTACTATTACTACTATCACCTTTTCCACTACCACATCTACTACTACTACTACTACTACTACTACTACTAATAATAATAATAATAATAATAATAATAATAATAGATGTCCTTTCACGCTTCATAGTACTTAGTTATCATAACGTTTGGATCGAAATCCAGTTTCATAGGACTGGAGTAGTTAGTTCCAGAACGAAAACAGAAGTAAAGCTCCAGTGGATACTATGAAGTGGATTGATGAAGTCAAAAAGGACTTAAAATTGGCAGGAATTACTAAAGAAGATATCCCAAACAGAGATATATTTATAATTAAGGTGAATAAGTGGCAAGTTGACCAAGAGGACAAACCGAAGAAAAAAACTGGACAACATGGACAGATGATAGAAAACAAGCTCACAGCACAATAATGAAAGAAATTTGGGCTCAAAGAAAACGCCTCTAAGTACTTTGCGTAGTCCTCCATGGGGTCATCCACAATCAAAAAAAAGAAAAAAAAATAGATGTACTATCAATTTAATAGCATATATGCTATAAATGTTCATAACCAAAAACAACATGGACAAACTCATATTATTAAATATTTTAAAATAATACAAAAGTAGTGAAATTTGTAAAAATTATTGTTGTCGTATATAATATATAAAAATAAAGATAATAAATGTGTGAAAATAACAGAGAGAAAATTGGAAGCATATTTGATTTATATTTGCAATGTATCCTGTAAGAAACATTGGCTTGGTTTATCTAACATTTTTAATAAAATAATAAAAAACAAATGAGTAAAAGTTATTAAATTTATATCGAGTTACACAATATAAAATAATAATGAACAGATAAATTATTTTGTTTTCATTGGAATCGGGAACGTTTCAGTTAACCGACACGTCAAATCTGTGTTCCACTAATTGAAGGGTTGAGAAAATCCAATTATTGGTTTATTATCTCCTGCTTAGCTAGTACTGTATCTTAACGATTATCACAATCAGTAGCGGTGAATCTTCTTGACATGATACTGTGCTACAGGACACTGACAAATAAGATAAAATAAATTTTATTGTTGAAAAAAATGAAAACACTAGCAATATTCAATAGAAACTATAAATCTCAATTTTTTAAAACTATTCTGTAGTGTTTTGCCCAAGGGCAAGTTTTTCACTGCAATCATAGCATTTTCATGCTATGCTTTGCAGCAGCTTTACTAGGGAATTGTAGGTGTGGTAGCTTCCCGTTGCTTTCCACACTGGTGAAGGATGATGATAATCATATGGATGATGATTTTCGGGGACCGTTGGGCCATAGGCTTCCTCACATTCGTCTTACAGGTGAGGAAAAACCCCGAAGAAACCTCACCCAGGTGCCTGTCCCGACCAGGAATCGAACTCGGGCCCGCTGCGTGACAAGGCAGCACGCTATTTCGAGACCACAGCGGTGGACGATAATTATTACAAACTTTATTATACCTTAAAATTAATTTATGGAACAATTCAAACCCTTTGAATTAGACTAACAGATAACACTGGTCAACATGATTTTTGTCTCATGAGTAACAATAGTTGTACTTAACGCAGATTTTTCATCGTGTTTTGAAATATGTATTCGGAATTTCTCTATCACCCACAGTTTTTTTATTTCAATTTCAATTAATGGATGTAAATAATTATTTTTTAATAAACGTTTTTTTAGTCCATTTGTCCATTGTAAAATAAAACCAAATGAGCTAACTCAAATGGTTTCAGCTATGGAAAAGAGATATCAAGGCAAATGAAATCCTAATATGCTGGCCGAATATTGTTGGACCATCAAGAGGGATGCTCCACAGGCTAAATATAGCAGAAACCATCATTTATTGCTTTCTAGATGAGTCCGAATGTTCGAATATTGTTTAGGTATCGTAGTTGCGAATGTAGAAAACATTAAAGTGTTTGAAATTATACATTCCTATCTCTCGGAAACCTTGCGTGATGGAGAAAACCCGATATCATATTAGAATTCAGGAGAAAAAAATACTATCAGAATCACATATTTTTCTTTCTGAGACAAAAAAAAAGTTTATTTTTTGTTGCTCTCAGTGTAATTGTAACTGAATAGTAGCCCACAACAATATTGTAAACCTTAATTATTCTTAAGTTCGATTTTACATGGAAAAAGTTCCCAAGTGACATGATTTTTTTTTTTGCATATAGAACTCAACTTTGGGAAAAATGTGGTTTGTAACCTTATTCTGGACGGCTATATAATTTACTGCGACATGTATGATATTGATGGGGCACTATTACTACGTAGCAGTGTGCCATTTTGATTGTGATTTAAGTTGGGGATGGTTACATAAATAACAATGCATAATGCGATCGCCATAGCTCAGTTGGTTAAGGCAATGCGATACAATCCGAAAGATCAGGGATTTCAGTCCCAGTAACGTCAGCATTTTTAAACTGGCCTAAAATTTCTGTAGGCACAATGGCCCCTATTATATTTTTATAGACTTCCTCTATCATCTCTCAAATATTGCAAAAGAACTTTTGAAATATTCTCTATTAATGTTACGTCTATTGTTAAAAAAAATAGTGAAATATAATTACATCATTCAGAATATAAGAACTGTAGGGTCCCATTCTGAGCCAAACGTTCTTCCCCTTTCTTTCTGATTTATTCAATAATTTCTCGAAATATCTTTCGATCTTCCTTTATTCCCTCAAAAAACTAATTTCGACACAATCCATTTATTTGCTTAATTTTTCTTCTCCTTCATCATCTTCATTGGCACTACAGCCCAATAACGTCATTCACCTCCTGGACGAGTCTCTTTCAAATATCCCTGTCCACAAAAAGCTGTTCCCAGTTGTTTATTTTACTTTTTTCCAAGTCTTGGTGTATACAATTCTTCCCATTTCTTAATCGGTTTCTTCGAGACTGGTATTCTATTAATATATCCAATCCATCTCTAACAGACAAGTCTACAAAAAAATAATTTTACCATCAAAAGTATGAAGTGTTTTTTTATGTTTTTACGTTTTTTTTCTTAGAGACTTTACTTTTACCAATATATGTTTATTATCAAATATATTAATTGATATAGAGACCCCACGCTTTTGATGGTAAAATTATATTTTTATAGATAACTATAGTTTTAGTCTAGATGTGCTGGAAATTATTTTTTTGTTGACCACTTTAATTTTATCCCAAGCATGTTGGAAATTAACATAATTTTTTATTTTTTAGTTCGGTTTTCTAATAAAGCGTGTTGTTTTAGTTTTTTTATACTATTATTTTTATTTCTACTTTCATTTGTGTTTAACATATTTTTTCCCATATAGGTTTATTATATTTTAAAGATTTAATTTTTAACATTTAACCTAAACAATTGTTCGAAATTTGTAGAATTCCAATCCATGTACAGAAATAAAATGGTTCCAGAGAAATCACATAGCAACACTGATGCTGTATGTTATTTTGATAAGACTATGTTGCATGTTGTGGAAAAAGGTGGGGCCGTTTCTTGTTATGTTTTAATCACTACCCTTTTATCTCTCCCTCTCTCTCTCTTGGAATCGACAGCGTGCCTCGTACCCCATGTCATGTCACGAAACTTCAATACCGGTCCCGAAAAGAGATGACGCCCACTGCCAGAGTGTCATAGAGTATATAGTGAAGGCCGACCTTTTTTATTATTATTACTTAATGTGTACAAGTCTTATATACCTAATTTAAGTATATAATACGTAGATTTTTAAATCTTCTATTAACATTTATCAATTAAATTGCTCATTACAGAGCGAGTTGGATAAGATAATAGCGTTCGCGACTCATATTCCGGCGATCCCGGGGGGGGGGCAACGAACCGGAGATCTTTCCATCATAATAACATTTCATAATACAGTATAATTTTAAAAAAAGCGTATCAGTGAACTTTCAAACAACATACGACTGCACACAATATAGCATATATGCACTAATGGAAAAAACAAATATAATACCATCGAAGGATGACACATTCATTGTATTGACTATTTAACTCATGTCCCAAATGGGAGTCAATGACCAATCACATTTCAATGATTTTTTATTTACAATCAATCACAGTCGTGTTTCACCTAAAATTTACCAACTAAAGTTTATCATAATAAAGAAAGCACCTCCTTTTTAACATTCTGAATAGGTCATTGCATTATTTTGCAGTGACTGACTGTAAGAAATACGGCTACCAGATTGTATATATAGTGCATGAATGTCAACACGTAGCGCATACGAGAGATAATGTAAAAACATTTGTAACAATTGACTATACCACCAAAAAAAAAAAACACTGTTTGCACTTTCTTAAACGAATTATTTTCCCGGAAATGACGCAGAAAAATATAATTGACATATTTACATCACAGGACATCAGAAATTAATTAATGCCTATAACGTTGGTTATAAATTTCTCCACTAGGGTGCATTCTTACAACATTGCGATCTTTTGGCAATAAATAATATTATGATCCGGTTGCAGTGATCGAACAGAAGAAGCAAATGAAGCGTACTAATCGTTTCTCATTTGTTTTCAAACATCGCCGTTTACATTAAATATATAAATATTTTAAAATAACTATAGTTAAATAATGATTTGTGAGTATACAGCTTAATTTTATTCGTTAAATAGTCCTAACAAATGCCACTCTTGATTTACAAATTCTCTAGATAAATTCAAGTTCACTCGTGGCATTACTTATAAAAACTAAATTAACACAATTTTTCAACGTATATGATTGGGGAGCGGATTTTTATGTAATAAAAGATAAGATTACAATGCAGATAGTGTATATTATTGAACTATTTGTGTGTGAAACAAGATAAAAGACAGTCAAAAGTCTTACTTCTCATTATAACTTACTATTCAACTGTTTGTGTGTGGGACCAAAACAAAAGAAGTCATAAGCCTAACTTCTCATTATACTATGTTGCAATCTCAACTTTTAGAATATAAAAATCCGCTCCCTATATATGATAAATGCATATGATAAATTCAGATCAAACGATCAAACGAAACACACAGTCAATGTAAGGAGTGTCCAAACAGTCGCATCAATATACAGTGTACCCCCATCTGGCGGCAACGCAGGCGTGTATTATCATATGCAAACGATCGTAAAGGCTCCGTGTGGCATGCGATAGATTGTTCCAAGCATATTGCACCTGTTGTCACAATTCCTCAATGGTTGTTCAGGCTCTGAGAAAGAAAGTTCCCGCTTTATCTTGTCCCATACGTGTTCAATTGGGATAAATCTGGGGATCTTATTGGCCAGGAGAGTAATTCGATATGCAGAATATGTGGCACGAATGGAGACTGAAAGAGGAGCATGGAAGAACTTCTTTGTATGAAAACCAGAGGCGAAAGCGCTCAGTAGGTACACCAAGAATGAGATGGAAGAATGACAATACCCATTATTTGAGGGAAGTGAATTTTACAGGGAACTATTTAAACATAATAGGCCAGGATAGGAATGTATGGAGAACTAATGGCCGCTCTGCCATGAAACTGCAGTCAGATTCAACCCAGGAAGTTACTGTGTGTTTGGAATAGGAAATGGGTTGCCACTTTAACGGTATTTTCTTGACAGAAATCCTTAAATAAAACTGAAGTATGCAACACAGCAGGTACAGAGTTGTAAGTTGTAGCCGTACAAGCTTAAACCGTCTTAAATAAAAAAAAAACAGTTACCACTTGTCAATGGGCTCATGCGGACCTAGTACAGACCTAACTGTGTAAAAGTGTCGACTTTCATATTTACTATACAATTAGTCTTCGTGCCGTGAAAGAAAAACTATGTTTTTTTTAAATGTACAGTACATAGATTTGGAAAAAAGTGCTGCTAATCTTGCCCCTCCACCCCTACCTAAACAAACTTCTTCTTCTTCTTCTTCTTAAACTTAATTTGTAGGATTTTCATCCTGTTTATTTCCAAAATCACTCCTCGGAGGAAGACGTATTAGATGTGCATTCACTGTCAGTCCATCTCTTGACTGGTCTTGTTCTTGTTCTTCTCCCGTCCATTGGTCTATCTTCTTTAGCTCTTTTTGCAAGCCGGTTTTCTTTCATTCTTTCTATATGACCCTTCCAATATTCTCGTCTATATGTAATAAATTTGGTTATGTCTTGAATATGGCATTTGTCTCTTATTTCTGTGTTGTGTATTTTATCAAATAATGTTTTCCCCTGAATAATTCTTGAGATTTTCATTTCACATGTGTTTATTATAACAAATACCGTTATTATGAGTTTGGCAACATCTACCCCTGTTCGTATGGGGACACTGGCGTAGCCCATAAGGTCTGTAGTAACTTCCTGGATTGAATTAGAGTGTAGGGAAACGATAATGCCAGTGAGTTGGTTAGTTAGCGATTCGATTATTGACAATGTTTATACATTTAAAGTGATAGTTACCACGCGATGTTCTTTGGAAGATAGCATGCAAACAAAGTAAACACTTTAATCTTATTTTTGGTACAGTCATGCAACAACAGTTAATTTTTACCTTGAGTTATTGACAAATGTTATGAAAGAATGGATGTGTGTGCAGTAGGTATTGGGATTTTTTTCTCTCTTCATCATAAAGTAGCTTAATAGCTGTGTTTCCTATTCTGGAATATGTCATGATAGTCACGTTTACCGTTTTCTAACAGACCCACACGTTTTAAGATTTTAAGCCGGAGGTGTAACGAAATACCTCAATCATCAGGTAGACTTTTCATCTTATTTAGTTTATTGATGCACTCGTGTGCAGAACCAGATATATTGGGTTCAAATCCCGATTTAGGCATATATTTTTTCTGTTCAAATTTAATTTGTCATTGAATGAGAAGTGATAAATTTAATATTAAATATCGATTATTGAAAGCTGTTTGAAGAAATCTTTGTTTATTTGGTCTGGGTGTCTGTAGATGTAACGGTTAGCATGTCTGACTATATCATTGGAGTCCCGGACTCGATACCCGACTATTCCATTAATGTTTTTCTCTTTATAGGGTCTGGAATGCGGTTCATCTAACTTAGCGATAACTGGGCAAATATTGACACAAGAAGTAGCATAATATAATTAAGAAAACTGGAATTAAATAATGCTTAAAATTTGACTCCCTGTACCGTCTCCAGTTTGCGGTGACATGAATCAGATAATCTTGGCCCGTTCGGAAGTGTGTGCCACGGATTTAGTACCCATTTGCATTTACATTTATTATTATTCATTTATTTAGAGTATTTTTTAAGGCTTTATACTTTAAGCTCGGGTGCTTTTTAGGGTTCTAAACCTACAATATGGAGCCAAGAGCTTTCCTCCCTTTCCAAAGAACGCGAGTATATAATCTGTTAAGTGTAAAATTGCTACTTTAGAAGGAATAACTTTTTAAGCGAAACATACATTATTCGTACGAGATACCAAGAAACAATATATTTATTAGTTATAACTCACTACGTCTTGAGTTATCAAAGTCTTTATAATGCACAGAGCTTGCGAGATGATCACCGTACAGTTATCTTAGTTAATATTAAGTAAAAAGGGAATTGATAACAGTAGTCAACTTATTTTACTTAAAAATTACAAAGAAAAATTTTGTTCCATATCATATCCGTTTCATATATTTTTTAATATATGAATTTGAATGATGCAGGAAGATGTGAATAGTAAAAAAAGCAAAAAATTGCTAAATAAATAAATGGAGGGTACAAGGAAATAATAGCTGTCAATGTTTTGTCAAAATGGAGTTTGGTGTGCAATTAGATTCTCCTGGAAAGCACTATCATTCAGAAGTGTGAAACAGTAAAATATGCAGATTAGTCATGGATTGATTTACTTAATCAAAGTATAGAACAGGTGTCTAGTTTCAAATATTTGGGCTGTGATGTTGGCTACAATGTGGAAAGAGATATTGACTTCAAAATAAATACATTTCAGACGGTGTGTGGAACAATACAGAGAACATTCAAAAATAAAATTAGAAAAGAAACCAAGATAAAAATGTATAATGTTATGGCGGTTCCCACAATATTGTATGGATGTGAAACTTGGGCTCCAATGAAAAAAACAGAAGGATAGAATACAGACGGCGGAGATGAGGTTCCTGCTATAACGGCTGGGGGACTCGACATGCTAACCACATGTCACCCCTACACTGGCTGTTGATCATCTACCTCTGTGATTGACACATGTGGATGTGAAGGGCCAGCAGCCGGCTGGTAAAAGGGCAACCGCTGAAAAGTGGAAAGACTCTCAATCGGATCGGAGATGAGGTTCCTAAGACAAGTAAAAGGATGTACAAGACTTGATAGAATAAGAAATGATGATATAAGAGAAGAATTGAAAGTACAGCCTTTATTGGATAAGGTCACGAATTACAGACAGAAATGGATTGATCATATGGATGGAATGAGTAAGGAGAGATATCCATTTTTAGCAAGAAATTATCAAGCAAGAGGAAGACGTGACGTTGGAAGACCTAGAAGACGTTGGGCTGATGCATTATGAAGTCGGAACGGGCAATTGCCTAATTCCTGGAGTGATGATGATGATGATAATTTATTTACTTCCAAAAGTTGGCATTCAGATAAGGAAGTACGGATTTTTATACAACCAAAATTACACTAGTATCCAAAAGTTAAGCATGATTAAAAAAAATGAAAACGAAGACGGTGAACAATCGTCATAAATCTTTATCACAGGATGTACCTCATCTTTCTGGTGCTCTTTGCATAGAGAGATGGGTACAGCCACATTCGAAATAGACATGTGATTCAAAGGTAAACAAAACCAGAGTAACAGACCCTGTGCGACTCATTCATTATTATTCTTTCATTGTGAACAAAGGGTAGTACGTATCTTAGCCAAGTGTTTATATGGGAGAGCACGAACATGCCACAAAGGCGCCAAATGGATCTTGTTTTGAAGGGTAAAATAATTGGACAGTCAGACACAGATCGAAATCTCTGGAGCCCTGAAAATACCTCAAAGTGTCATTTGACAATGGTTCCAAGACACAATAGGTTTTGGTGCTATGCGTGTTCAAGGTCACCCACGAGTCACATTGTCTGATATGTGACTTCAATTGCAGGACGAAATCAGAAAATGACTGCAAGAAAACTTTCGGGCTTTCAGTTCCCTCAGGAGTTCGAGTGTCTAGGCAAACTATGTACCAAAAGCTCATGCAGGTCAGTCTCTAAGCCAGACATCGATAGGGTGTTATGTCCCGCTCACATGAGAACACACAAGCTCCCGTTTACAATGGAGTCACATCAAAATTAGCTCTTTAATGAATGGAGGGTCCACCGCTGTGGTCTCGACGTAGCGCGCTGCCTTCTCAAGCAGCGGGCCTGGGTTCGATTCCCGGTCGAGACGGGCTTCCTGGGTGAGGTTTTTATCCCCCGAGGTTTTTCCTCACCTGTAAGACAAATGTCAGGAAGCTCATCTTGACAACACCATCATCATCATCATCATCCTTATCATTATAATACAGTAGTGACATGTGGTCAGCATATCGGGTGCTCCTGGCTTTTTCAAATTAGAGCCGCTACATTATAACTAACAATTTTTTTACGATGCTGGATGGGCACCGATCCCATATTAGCCGAAATTCCATGTAAAAGTATAGTCAAAAAACAAACATGACGGCCGCTAGAGCGATTTTTAAATTACAGCTTGTATGTAAACTCCCATTCCTAATATTTGACTTTCGCTGATTATTTTAATATAATATTTGTATCGTTTTATTTTAATTGGATATACCTACTTTCATTGGGAAAAAAATTTAAATATGAGGCCTTTAGAGCGAATTTTGTTTGTTTGTTTTTTAATGGTCAAATTTTTTCGGTTGACAAACTCGAACTTCTTTTTTAATTGATTACAATATGCCAAACCGAGTTTGGATCGGAAATAAACATTATGGATGATATATATATATATATATATATATATATATATATATATACATACTAGCTAATACCCAGCGTACGTTGTTACGCCAAAATAAATGAAATATCAAAGGTTAATTAAATTACATGGTACACGCTCAGACGAACCAAACATGGCGGTTGCTAGTCAGTTTTTAATTTCGGATTTCTGGTAAACCTCCACTTCTAATTGTCAGATTTCGCTCATTTTTTGATAATATCTACCTCGGTTTATTGTAATAAGATATACTGAGTTTCGTCGTGAAACATCGAAAATTGTGACCACTAGAGAGATGTTTAAGTTTTAACTTTAGGGGAACTCCTATACCTAATAGTTTTACAGCGTCCAATTGTGAATCTAAACCATCGAGGGACCCAATCAGACAGACACACACAAAAAAATTAATCGAAATTGATCCAGTCGTTTAGGAGGAATAGGGTGACAAACACACGTACAGAATAATTATATACCGGTACATAAAGATACACACACATACACACACACACACACACATATATATATATATATATATATATATATATATATCATTTTTTCATGGTAATTTCGGTAACTACTGAGCAGGGTCGATGAAAATAAACATTTTTAAAAAACCTTTTCATGAATACGATCATCAATTCATTCTGAATTCACTATAAAGAGAAGGCACAAGGTACAATTAAATAATGTGGAAGCTATTAGTCTAGTATTTTACCATTTATTTCAAATACCTGACAAATATGAAATTACTAAATATAATGGGAAATCAAATGGGGTGATTGGATTGTCCTGTTGAATTATCACCAAGGCCTGGAAATATTTAAGAGAAGTTGGACAAGGAAGACTGGAGGCACAACATTCCCACAATAATTACAGACATGTGTCATGCATCGTCTCGTGATACAAAAAATAGTTATTATACATTAATCTAACACGTATATATATGCATTCCAGGTAGTCAGCCATTAATTATTTTCTAATTCTCGAATCTAAACAAAGCAAACTTCTTCAATTTTGTGTAATTAACAGGCTAGTTCTCAAGCTTATATTAAATTGCATGAACTTTCCACCTTGGAAACCAAAGTTAGGATACTTGCCATGTTTCATAAATTAAGTGTATTGCGAGTGAAATTTTCATGTGTGTAAAACTGGAGGGCAGCACTTTCTTCACAGAAAAGTTCGAAAGTCATTGTTTCAGTCCCCAAACGCGGCACGTTAACAAATTAAAATAATTTCCTTGGCCAATGTATAAGAGCACATTTTCATTTGGTCTCGAGGTAGCGTGCCTTGTCACGCAGTGAGATCAGGTTCGATCCCGAGTCGAGACAAGTTTCCTGGGTGAGGATTTTCTCGGAGTTTTTCTTTACCTGCAATACAAATGTTAGGGAACTTTAAGACCCAAACGGTCCGGAAACACCATCTAGTCATCGTTATCAATATCATATTCGTCTCGTTATATTAAGTTTAGTTTATAGCCTCTTCTGGCGCTTAATAATTATCATCCATCACATATCATATCATCGAGGCAGCGATAACCCCGGCCTCCGGGCACCGTAACTAAGAAATGGGTTAAAAGTACGCCATATCAGGAGAGAATACTAGATAGACATGTGTAATGACAACCTAGTGGCAGTGATTTTGAAAACAAAATATATATAAAAATTTCGTGTCACGTTGTTTGTCCGCGATGGAATCCTAAACTACTGAACCGATTTTAATAAAATGTTGCACACTGTGTGCAGTTTGATCCAACTTGAGACTTAAGGTAGTTTATAACTAAATTTATAGTCGCATTATTTTTTTATTGAAAATTATATGTTTATTATTTAACAAAGAGTTATAATTATCTGCGAGTTCCATACGATTCTAACAGATGGCGGTGTAAGGTAATTGGTTTATTATTTAACAAAGAGAAATCCAGATGGCTATGCTTTTTGTTGCAACCGCGAATTTCAATTGAATTACAAATATCGATTATTTCATAAGTTAAGTGTGTTCAGTGTTTATTTTATTTTCAATATTATTAATTTCGTGTGTAAGTATTAGTTTTAAGTAATCTGGCTGAAAGACAGCAACTTAATTAAAAATTTTAACGTATACCTTAGCCACAGCAACGCGTGGCCGGGACTTCTAGTATATATATATATTTTATGTGGATAAATGACAAATCGACGAATTTTTAAAGGAATTATTGTCACAATATGACAAAAAATTAATGCACAACGTATGTAATTATCGTCTTGTCAATGTCAAATTATTTAATTATATAATGAGCTACTATTTCTTTCTTATTCTTAGTTTAACTTCTCCCTTTTAGATAATTTTCTTGCCCCATAATCACCCGCCCCCTAGATTGAAAATTCCTATCAGCAAGGATATTTTAATTCTTCATCACATTACATACTTTATGGACCACACAATGACATGGAGGGCCTCCCCGAATGAGGGATCAGCTTAAATACGGGACCAACTCTGAGACACCACGAACATTTAAAACAAGACAAACCTTCCACTCATGTCCATACTAAACAAGACAAATATCATAGGCTGTTTATGATAGCAAAATGGTGTTCGGGAAATTTTCGGGATCTTAACTTTTTTTCAACCTTTGTCTTACAAAACCTCAGCCAAGAAACTTGTCCCGGCTAGCAATCGAAACCGACCTGCATGGAAGCAAAGACTTTGTACTGACACAACAGTGTTATGGATTAATCTGCTATTTACTAACCTCAAATTATATATATATATATATATATAGGCTACATCCTTAATCTCATAGACTCTATATAGTAAAGAGTTATACTGAAAATACATTATAGGCCTACGATCCAGAAACATATGAGAAGATATCATTAAATCGAATAAAACGTTTAAGGGTACGGTAATTTTATCATAAGTAATGCCACGAGTGATTTCCAATTTATCTAGAGGATTTGGAAATCAAGAGTGGCATTTGTTAGGACTATTTAACGAATAAAATTAAGCTGTTTACTCACAAATCATTATTTAAATAAAGTTATTTTAAAATGTTTATATATTTAATATAAATGGCGATGTTTTAAAACAAATGAGAAATCTTTGGTTAGTTTCACTTTTAACTAGACAATATTAATTATTGCCAAATGGGATCGCAATATTGTAAAAATGCATCCTAGTGGAGAAAAAATTAAACGCATCAAACTGTATATTATAACCAACTTTATGTTAATAATTATTTTTTAGGAAACAACTCAGTAAAATCATGATTTAAAAACACAGTTATTGAACACACAATTATCAAATGTGTGGTTCGAACGAAATCTGTTAATTATTTGCTACATTCACCGTATTATGGTAAACAGCATTCGATAAATATCGAAGTGAATCGCACGACTGTCATTGGTTTTAAAACAAAATGCATTGAAACGCGATTGGTCATTGACTCCCATTTGGGGCATGAGTTAAATAGTCAGGTAAAATGAATTAATGATCCAGTGCCTCAGACAGTAGAAATCGAGATTCGGATTCGGGTTGAAACTCCGGTGCCAACCAAGCTAAGTATTTTTTCCCTGGTTTCCTTTTACCGTAAAGGCAAATATTGAATTAGAATTTTATTACGAGAGTCCATTTCTTCATAATTTTAATCGCCATTTCATAATATCATTGAATTAAATCGTTGTACCGTACATTTTCAGAAAACTTAAGGCAAACAACAAATGAAACAATTATTATCAGGCCTATTATTATTATTATTATTATTATTATTATTATTATTATCATCATTATTATTATCATCATCATTATTATCATTGTTATTATTACTACTATTATTATTATCGGCTGCGGTGGACTAGTGGTTATGCTCCTTGCCTCTGGTCCCGAAGGTCGCGAGTTCAAACCCGGCCGGGGTCGATGGATTTTTTAAGATAGAAAAATCCAAGGAGCGAGTCCTCGGGGAGGGACTTTAAGCCGTGAGTTCCGAGTCTGATGATTTTCAGGCTCGTAAAAGATCCTTAAGCCTGAATGAAAAGGCCTCTAAGCAAAATTTACCGAATTTTCCTTTCCTAGTACTACCTTGGTTTCCTAGATGTTAGTATGAGGCGGAATGTTGACCACGGACCACTCCAATGACATCTATACAAACATCAAATGTAACTAAATTAGTATGGTTCAAATTCTTCCCTGTAGGGGGAGAGCGTCTAAATCTCTGTTAAGGGAAACATGGGCTTCGAAGATATTATTATTATTATTATTATTATTATTATTATTATTATTATTATTATTATTATTATTATTAAGTAAAGTAAAGTAAAGTGATCCCACAACAGACCCGGGGGCCCTTGGGGTAGTAGGAGGTTAGGGCTCCCACTTTTTCTAGACAATCGGCACTTTATGTCAGCCGGGTTGTCAGCCCTGCGTGACGGCCGCCTTTACCCCAGAACAAGCGTCTGGTACTCATTTCCGTTAGAGGCTGAGTCGACCCCAGGGCCATAGTGCCGCCAGAGGGTTTGGGTCAGTTTAAAAATCCTGACCCCAACGGGACTTGAACCCTCGACCCTCCGGCTTGTAGCTCAGTGCCTTAACCACTACGCTACGGCGTGCCCCATTATTATTATATTATTATTATTATTATTATTATTATTATTATTATTATTATTATTATTATTATTATTATTAGTGTCTCCGTAGCGCAAGCGGTTAGACGCTGGGGTCCCGAAAACGAGTCTCCAAGTGGGTTTCGTGGTGGACGAAACGTAGCTTGGGCAAGTTTTTCTTGGAGTTCCTCCCGTTTTCCCCTACCACAAATTTCATTCCACCATTTCTCCATACTCATTTCATCCAATTCGTTTCTTTCATTCATCCACCCCCGTGACAGCGCGTCAGAAATGGTCGGCTGGCACCCTTATAGTTCACAGACCTCTATAATTATAGGGGCTTCATCTCATCTCATTCCTCGACCCGACCCTGAGTTGAACATGAATTGAGAATAATAATAATAATAATAATAATAATAATAATAATAATAATAATATTATTATTATTATTATTATTATTATTATTATTATTATTATTATTATTATTATTATTATTATTCCTACAGGCACGAAATCTGTCAGCTTGTTGCGTGTTCATTCACTTCAGTCCGGGGTATGGTGACGTCCTTCCATCGTAGTTGTGGTCTTCCTAAAGGCCTTTTCTGCTGAGGTATCCAGTCACGTACTTTCTTCACTAATCTACTGTTTTCCATTCTATCTATGCGATCGTTCCAATTTAGACTTTTATCATTTATCCAGAGGTTTATAGGTAAAGTGAAGGTAAAGTGATCCCACTACAGGCCTCAGGAGGCCTTTGGGGCAGTAGGAGGTTAAGGCTCCCACTTTTTCTTGACAATCGGCACTTGATGTTCAATTTCAAATTCTTCTCTAATAACAGAGCTGCGAATTTTCTCTCTCGGCGATTTTCCTATGATCTTCCTTAAAACTTTCATTTCGGTTGTTTCATTAATTTGTTTTGTTTTTTGAGTTACAGTTCGGCATTCGCAATCATATGATAAAATTGGTCTTATGACAGATTTGTAAATTCTTACTTTTGTATTATTATTATTACTATAACTCACTGGCTCTGTCGAACCCGTAGGTTCATGGCCGCGCGGACATAAGCTCTCCATACATCCCTATCCTGAGCTAATGTTTTCCAGTCATCCCCTGTATAATCTACTTCCCTCAAATCATGGTTAATGTTATTCTCCCACCTCATTCTTGGTTCACTAGCTTGGCGTTTTCCCTCTGGTTTTCCTACCAGAAGTTTCCAAGCATCTATTTCATCCCCCATATGTGCTACATGTCTTGCCTATCACAGCCTATGATATTTAACTGTTCTTATTATATCTGGCTTCATATACATATCATGTAGCTCACTATTATGAAGTTTTCTCCATTCACCTGTCTGATCGTCTCTTTTTGGACCATTATTATTATTATTATTATTATTATTATTATTATTATTAGTATTATTATTATTCGATCCATAGTAATTCTGCCCGAGGGCAGGTCTTTCAATTGCAATCATAGCATTTTCGTGCTATGCTTTGCTGCTTTACTAGGGAATTATAGGTGTGGTAGCTTACCGTTGCTTTCCACACCGGTGAAGAATGATGATGGCCGGATGATTTTCGGGAACTATTAGGTCCTAAGCTTCCTGACATTTGTCTAACAGGTGAGGAAAAACCCCGAAAAAAACCTCACCCAGGAGCCTGTCCCGACCGGGAATCGAACCCGGGCCCGCTGCGTGAAAGGCAGCACGCTACCTCGAGACTACAGCGGTGGACCTTATTATTATTATTATTATTATTATTATTATTATTATTATTATTATTAGGCCTATTATTATTACTATATTACAGATTATATGGAATGTTTATTCTAGTGATAAAAACTTATAAATTATATGGCTTTCTAATGCCGCATTCAGTCAAAGCCCTATCCTGATTGGACTGTATACTATTTGACTTGCTGAGGAATTCAGTTAGTTTACGCAGTTCCTGCGTGAAGGACTTTTACTTAATGTAAACGTAATGTATGTTGTATGAACGCTATAGCGTGGACTCGCTCCCATGATACCTAATACTTAGTGTTTACTTTAAATATATATTCTAAACTGTCGTTGAATGAAGTATAGTATGTAGTGAATGATAAGTCAGATTGATAGTAGTTAATGAAACAGGTCCAGCCTGAAGAAGCTGTTGACCGTGAGGTCATTCAAGTGCAGTCCATTTATTTGAATGCTAGGTTTGTGATATCCCAATCTTAGAATCACATTCCAACTGGATAATGCCTCTAAAATGATGAGAGTGTGTGTGTAGGAAAACATACATATTGTAGTTAAATAACTGGAGGCCATTAGCAGCAAACGGTTTAAACAATTCTAACAAAACACTTCAAGGAAGATAACGAATCTCAAGAAGCTTAATAGAAAGCATTATTACGTATAACTAACTGGCACTATCAAACCCGTAGGTCCATGACCGTGCGGACGTAAGCTCTCTATACATTCCTATCACGAGCTATTGTTTTCAAATCATCCACTGTATAATATACTTCCCTGAAATCATGGTTAATGTTATTCTTCCACCTCATGCTTGGTCTACCAACAGACGTTTACCTTCTGGTTTTCCTACAAGAAGCTTCCATATACCTCTTTAATTCTCCATTTGTGCCACACGTCCTGCCCATGACAGTCTACGAGACTTAACTGTTTTTATAGCTGGTTCCCTATAAAGATAATATAGCTCACTTATGTAGTCTTCTCCATTCGCATGAATGTTCACCTCTCTTTGGCCCAAACATTTTCGTAAGAACATTATTACATATAAAATGAGAAAATGTTGTTACAATTTGAAGAGAGATAGATAGATAGATAGATAGATAGAGAGAGAGAGAGAGAGAGAGGAGAGAGAGAGAGAGAGAGAGAGAGAGAGAGAGAGAGAGAGAGAGAGAGAGAGAGAGAGAGAGACAGTCCAGCACCGAAGCCGAGCGGTTTAAGGCATCATGTCTTGATATAGAGCTACGGGAATTGTGCTAGTTCAAGAAAAGATGGTGGAATACATATTCTTAAGGGATTTCTGCCGGTAAGGCATCGGTGTCAATCCAGTATCATTAGGAATTTAGGTATCTACAGTAAGTACGGGCTCCAAGTAAAATAACCAGTTTGGGATACCAACAGTCTAGCCACATGTCACCCTGTGCTGGCTAGATGATCGTATATCTCTGCGATTAACACCAGCATCGGCTGTTTAGCTGAAGGCCATCTAGGAATGTTGTGCCATGGAGTTTAGTTTTATGTAAAAAAAATCATATATAACTAATCTTTAGAAATTAGCTATTATAAAACTTCTTCTTCTTCTTGCCTCTAAGTCCTCATATCAAATCCATGAGATCGTACTGCTTCAGGCAACTGATTCATTTTAGACGGTTGAGCGTATTATGTCCTCTTGGATGTGGTTTACCATAATGGGATGTGAGCTATACCTCTTCCGAGCTAAGTTCCAGTAGTAATGGAAACATATCAGATGTAAGGGCTGCAAGGTCGAATAACGGTTTTACCTTTAAGCGTGTAAGAAAATGTAGTTAGCTTTCTAATATCCGAAATAAATAGAATAAAATAATAAAAACATGTAATATCTAGCATATGAGGACTGGAAGTAAATATAAATAAATCTAAATATATGGTCACACGTAGAAATACATTATATAATGGAAATGGACAGCTAATGACAAATGAGAGAAATTTTGAGGAAGTTGCTGAATTCAAATACCTAGGAACAATAATCACAAATAGCAATGAGATGCACAAGAAAATTAAACATAGGCTCAATTCTAGAAATGCGTGTTATTATGCATTACAGAGACTTTTGATATCCCAACTCCTTTCAAAAAACGTTATACTGAAAATATATAAAAATTAAAACTTATTCTACCAATTATGTATTATATGGATGCGAAACATGGACTCTTACTTTAAGGGAGGAGAGGAGATTACGAGTATTTGAGAATAAATAACTTAGGAAAATTTTTGGACCAAAGAGAGGTGAACAAACAGGTGAATGGAGAAGACTTCATAACAATTAACTACATGGTCTTTATAGGAAGCCAGATATAATAAGAACAGTTAAGTCTCGCAGACTGCGATGGGGAGGACATGTGACACGTATGGGGAATGAAAGGCATACATGGAAGCTTTCTTGTAGGGAAACCAGAGGGAAAACGCCCAGTTTGTAGAACAAGAATGAGGTGGAAGAATACCATTAACTATGATTTTAAGGAAGTAGATTATACAGGGTCCCGCGCCGTAGCCGAGCGGTTAAGGTAGGAAGCCTTGGCGCAGAGCTACGGGACTTGCGCTGGTTCGAGTCTCCATGGGGGAAGACATTTTCTCATGGTATTTCGGCCAGTATGGGACCGGTGCCCACCCAGCATCGTGAGGCAATTGGGTAGCTACAATAAGTAGCGGCTCCAGGTTGAGGAACCAGCTATAACGGCTGGGGGACTCGACATGCTAACCACATGTCACCCCTACACTGGCTGTTGATCATCTACCTCTGTGATTGACACATGTGGATGTGAAGGGCCAGCAGCCGGCTGGTAAAAGGGCAACCGCTGAAAAAGTGGAAAGACCCTCAATCGGAGATTATACAGGGAATGGTGAGAAAGCATTATCTCAGGATATGGATGTATGGAGAGCTTATGTCCGCTCGACCATGAACCTACGGGTTCGATAGTGCCAGTGAGTAAGTAAGTAAGTAATATCTTGCATATGTCTATGTAAGTTAGGCCTATATGATAGAATTAAAAAATATATTATTACAATTTTAATAGATTAAATAAATAAGCATTCCATTGATTAATTCATGTGAATAAATTGTTTCAATCGGCTGCTTCTCATACACAATTTTTAAAGAATCAAAAAGGAAAATCTTTGAAAAGCGGAGAGAAACAAATTATTTTGAATGTTTTGAAACAGTTTAGTGAAAAATACCCTACAATAGTAATTGAGGATTTAGTGAAAATAACAGAATTTACAGGTGAGTTAACATTGAGCATATATTCTGCTCGTAGGCGTAGTTAAATTGAAAATAAAGGTTATATATCGACATCAAGGGAAAAAGCGTAAACGTCTGATTAGGTAGGCCCGTATATAATTTTATGTCATAAATAAATAAGAAATGGAAGTTACTAATTATTAGAGCCCGGATTTGTAAGCGAAATGCATGTTTTGTTTTACGCATTAAAAAGTATGAGGAAATAATTTACATGTTAAGCGGTCCCTTCACAGACAATAATGAGCGGTATTTGATAATGCATAGAAATGCATATTCCGGAGGAAAATGCTTATTTTAAAATTTTAATGCATAAGTGCATATTTTGCTCCTAAATGTATTAAGTTATAATTTTCTCTTCAGCTAATTACATTTGCATCTGTGTAAGAGGGGAATACCAGTGGGCCTTGAGAAATAATATTACGATATTGTTAAAATCACATTTGATAAGCTTAATGAAGTATTAAATAAAAATCTTGGCTACAATATAATTTGTCAAATTAGAAAAATGCTCTCTGGTGATAGTGAAAAAGCTGTAATGGAAGAGCAATTCACTGAAGAAGAGCTGTGGTGTTTTCCACATGCACCTGTGACATCATGTTATGTAGAAAGGACATTTTCATTGTATAAACCCTTCTTCATTGACACACGAAGGAGCTTCACTCAAGAGATCATCATGAAAACCTTCCTTATCTACTATAAGTCCACCGCTGTGGTCTCGAGGTAACGTGCTGTCTTGTCACGCAGCGGGCCCGGGTTCGATCCCCGGTCGGGGCAGTTTTTCTGGGTGAGGATTTTCGGAGTTTTTCCTCACCTGTAAGACAAATGTCAGGAAAACTTTAAGGCCCAAACGGTCCCCGAAATCATATGGTCTTCATTATCATCGTCCTTCACCGGTGTGGAAAGCAACGGGAAGCTACCACACCTACAATTCCCTAGTAAAGCTGTAAGCATAGTATGAAAATGCTATGATTGCAGTGAAGGATCTGCTTTCGGGCAGAATTACTATGGATGGATCTACTCTAACAGCCAGGAATAAGCTAAGATTACCCACAAAGCAAATAATTTATTTGATTTTATTACAATTTGTTTTTGCATATTTAGGGTGCATATTTTCTACATTTTCCATGCTTATATATTTAGTAATTTATTTTGCATACAATTCCGGGCTCTACTAATTATTGGCACCGTCTTATCTCGTATTCATCTTACTTCCCGCAAATACGATGTTGCTTAAAAGCAATGTTTCCTATCGATGACAGTTCCATACACAATTCACTCATATGGTGGATAAAAGTAGTACTACGATTTCCCCAACACGAGGAGTCGCGGATTAATATCTTATGCAAGTTTGTTTACAGTACAACTGGATCTTAGCTCGGATGTAATATGCCGAGGCCGGTTCTGCATTGAACATTGTTTATATTAGAAAAATACTTTGGATTCCTGCCATTTTCATGTGTTTTATGTGTCCAGTTTTGTTTGTGTCTTGCTATTGCTGTTCTCTATTTTTTTAATGCGTTTATTCCAAGTACGCTCCATTACAAAACTGTAATACTACATGCTAAACATTAACATGCATTTACGTTATAAATTGGATCTAATTTCTTTTTTTTAATACTAAAATGTAATGTAAACACATTTGTACAAAGCCTACTATGTTACTTTGTATATTCTATTTACAGACTTTCAAATTCTATACTTTTAATGGAATTAATAAAGTGTATGATGTAACTGCCATTTTATTAATTTATTTAAAATTATCGATTTTTGACGTTCTGAAAATATAATATAGAAACTAACATAGTACGCTATGTGCAGAAGTGTGTATTTACGACGACTATTTAACTCATGCCCCAAATGGGAGTCAATGACCAATCACGTTTCAATGATTTCTGTTTTACAACCAATCAGAGTCGTGTTTCACGAAATATTTATCAGTGTTATAATTACCATATTAAAGAAAGCTCCTCCTTTTTAATATTCTGAAATAGTATGATCTAGTTGCAGTGATAAACAAAAGAAGCAGATGAAGCGTACCTATCGTTTCTCATTTGTTTTCAAACATCGCCGTTTACATTAGATATATAAATATTTTAAAACAACTACAGTTAAATAATGATTTGTGAGTAAACAGCTTAATTTTATTCGTTAAATAGTCCTAACAAATGCCACTCTTGATTTCCAAATTCTCTAGATAAATTCACTCCTCACTTCGTGAGTCGTGAATTTATCGATAATTTGGAAATCACTCGTGGCATTACTTATGAAAATTTATATCATAATTATCATTATATCAAGAGAAAAAATGAATATTGGTTATTCAATAGTAGATTATATACGGTATAAGCAATTAAATTGGTATGGGCACGTATGACGAATGCAAAAAGAAAGATTACCCAGGAAAACATTGGAATGGTGTCCACCTGGAAGAAGGAGGAGAGGAAGACCTCGAAACTCGTGGATGCAGGATATGAGAACTGGAACGAGAGCAAGAGGACTGGAGGACATGGATTGGATGGAGAGAGACGCGTGGAGAAGAAAAATAAAACTTTAGGCACAGAAAGATGTGTAAACATTAAAATTCTGTATATAAATAAAATCATTATATCCGTACATCCATCCATCCATAGTAATTCTGCGCAAGGGCAGGTCTTTCACTGCAATCATAGCATTTTCATGCTATCCTTGCAGCTTTACTAGGGAATTATAGGTGTGGTAGCTTTCCGTTGCTTTCCACACCGGTGAAGGATGATGATGATGATGATGATGATGATGCTAAGGATGATGGTGATAGCCGGATGATTTTCAGGGACCGTTGGGCCCTAAGCTTCCTGATATTTGTCTTACAGGTGAGGAAAACCCCGAAAAAAAACCATTAAAACGATATAGTTGATATTGTAAAATCTGTCTTGAAAGGCAATTCATTCTGACTGACCATCCCGATTTTTCTAGGGAACATCTATTATTAAATGAATTTCGCAAACATACTTCATATGACTATTTCTTCAGTGTATACTTACTCAATCTTAACCTAAATAATCGAGCTAAAATACCACCTCAAGCCCATCAACCAAATTGTAAGAAGATCAATAACTGACCATATATTGTTTACTTGTGTTTAAGGGGAGATCTTAAACCTAAACTTAACCATGGGCGCCCAAAGGTATAATTCCTTTTACGGAAAAACGACTGTGGTCTGAATGGGAGTCGAAACCGGGACCTCATGAACTGTAGTAACAAGCTCTGGCCACAACACAAGAGGCTGAATCGCAATAACCTGTATATATAAAATCTAAAAGTTCTTCAAAAAAACGATGAGAATATAGTCTAATCATGTACTACACATAATCAATAAAACCCCAGATCATCAAACCAAAATGTTAAATCAGTCAATGTGATTCGATAGCAACGGTATCATTAACAAGTCTAGTTAATGGCTGATAATGAAGCATAGCTATCGAAACGCGTTGACTGTTTTAACATTTTGGTTTGGTGAATTCGGTTTTATTCCTTATGTGTGATAAATACAATTTTATTATCACCAAGAAGATTATTTTTATTAATATAGTCTAATCTTTGTTATGGGAAACTTCAGACAATTCTAACATTACCAAAAGATTAATAGAAGTTATAAATAAAATCATTATACAAAGGATCAATTTCGAAAATAAACGTTGGAAATCATATAACAAAGGGATTTACTATTACAAAATGTTTAAGGCAGGATTGCAGTTTATCTCCAACTCTATTTAATATTTATATGGAAAGGGTACTAAGAGACTGGAGGAAAAAATGTCAAAAATGGGCATATCAATCCAAAATACACATGTATATTCACTCAATTTTGCAGACGACCCGATATTAATAGGGCAAGACCACGATGACAGAATATATGGCAAAAAAACTAAAAGAAGGATATGAAAATAGAGACTTTATATAAACATTGAGAAAACTAAATATCTGTGTATAGCATAAGAAATGGAAAATATAAATTTCAACAATGGAGAAGAACTAAAACCTAGTATTGAATGCACTTATTTAGGAACAAAATTAGACCATTCACGTGATAATACAGTGGAAATTAAAAATAGAATCGCACAAACAAAACAAGCAATAAATGCTTTAAACTCTGTTTGGTGGAGCAAGAATATTAAAAAAAAAATACAAATATATCAAACCATAATTCAAAGCATTTTAACATATGGTACTGAAGTTTGGCAAATTCCTACCAGGAAAATGAAAAGAATTTTAAGTACAGAAATGGATGTTTTAAGATGATCAGCTGGAAAATCTAGAATGAATAGAATACGAAATAAAGAAATAAGGGAAATTATGGGAGCCGAACAACGTAGACATTATAGAAAATAAAAGATTACAGTGGTATGGCCATGTCAAAAGAATGCCAGAGCAAAGATTGCCTAAAATTGTTATGGAATGGATCCCAATGGAAAGGAGGAAGAGAGGAAGACTGAAGAAAACTTGGATAGAAGGTGTACAAGCGGCTATGAATATCAGAGGATTGAAGGAAGATCAATGGATGGACAGAGAGGGGTGGCGTTTGGTTTTCGGCAGCTGTCATGATACTGGATGATAATGATAAAATATAGGGACCAAGGTTAGGCTTATGAAATTTTAAATATATTGGACCTACTTGTACTGCACAAACAATGCGTGTCATGTGCAAGAACGGCTGTCTGATAGTAAATAATACAAATATACAAGAAATTCCCATGTTGGGATGCCCTCCATTGTTCCAAGTACGTGGACACGGGCGTAATTATATTGGAAGGCAAGCCATATGTTCCTGACCCTCGGGTCACCAGCATTTTATAAAAAAAGAAAAAGCAAATAACCTGCAGAAACCAACAAGAAATGTACCGCTAGCAGAATGATCGCATACCACTGGCTTTTCACCCTCAAGATTCGAGTTCAAGCACCGGTCACTAAGTTCAGAAATAGTATATTATGCTCACACTATCAAGCATATTTCTTTACAAAATTTCATATAATCGAAATAATAATTATTAAATGCAATAAAATTAGAAAAAAAAAAGAAATATAATTAACGATAAAACTCCGCTGTGATGTTATCAATATTCATACCTTACTCACTAATTTTCTGGCACTATCGAACCCGTAGGTTCATGCCGCACAATCATAAGCTCTCCATACATCCCTATCCTCAGCTGATGTTTTCCAATCATCCCCTGCATAATCTACTCCCCTCAAATCATGGTTAATATAATTCTCCCACCTTATTCTTGGTCTACCAACTGGGCGTTTTTCCTCAGGTTTTCCTACAAGAACCTTCCATACACTTCTTCCATTCCCCATTTGTGCCTCATGTCCTGCTCATCGCAGTCTAAGATATTTAACTGTTCTTATTATATCTGGATTCATATAAAAGTCATGTAGCTCACTGTTATTTAGTCTTCTCCATTCACCTGACTGTTCATCTCATTTTGGTCCAAAAATTTTCCTAAGAACTTTATTCTCAAATACTCGTAATCTCTTTTCCTCCCTTAAAATACCGTAAAAATTTTCCTAAGAACTTTATTCTCAAATACTCGTAATCTCTTTTCCTCCCTTAAAATACCGTAAGAGTCTAAGTTTCGCATGCATATTACATAACTGGTAGAATAATAGTTTTTTATATTTTCAGTTTAACGTTTTTTGAAAGGAGTTGGGAACACAAAGAGTCCCTGTAATGCATAATAGCATGCATCTCCAGAATTGAGCTTATGTTTAATTTTTTGGTGCATCAATATTCATGCATAACATTAACAATTCCATAGGACGAAGGGCTAGAAGACTCTTGGCTTACCAGCCGGCTTCTAGTCTCACATCTACAGATGTTAATCACCTGGACGATCTTCCAGTCAGTATTAGATAACATGTCAGCATACACTGATCCCAGCCAATACAATTTTTTTTTTTTTAATCTGGAGTCGTAGTGCTGACCGGTCCCATACTGGCAGAAATTTCATGTGAAAATATCTTCCTCCATGGAGACTCGAATGAGCTCAAGTATCTCTGCACCAAGGCATGATACCGTAAATTGTTCGGCTTCGGCGCGGGATAATAACATTACTGACAATTGTTAATTTTATTTCATCTCCTATGTGCTATGTGAAAATTAGGTAAATGCGATTATTAAGTGGTGATTGACAAAATAAACTTCTGAAGGAGAAGAGGGAGATGTTGGTGAACAAATTTTAATCCAAGATTGTGGATCAGTTACTTGGATTAAGTTACAAATCCCTCTGCAATACACCACCTATATTGAGAAGCAATATAATACTGTTAATAAATACATCGGATGAGAACGTTAACCCAGTCGTTCCCTTGTAGTTTTTCGCAAGAGCAAGATATTTGTGAAAATCAGTTTTATCCGTCTCCCTTCTCTTTATTATCATCTCTCAAACAATTTATCCGTCGCCGTGGCGTAGTCGGTAGGGTCCCTACCTTCCACTCCGGCGACCCGGGTTCGATTCCCGGCGGGGTAGGGGATTTTTAATCTCCACCTTGGGTCTGGATGTGTGTCTTGTCCTTGTGTCTATGTGTGAGAATAACAGAAAGTTATCAAAAAGGTAATACAAAAAGGTAAAACAAGAAGGAAAACAGTGTAAACGATAAGAGGAAAAACAAAAAAAACAACAAACTTGAGCTGTGTACAAACATTTAGACACAGACTCCTCCTGTACTCTTCTCTGTATGCTTACACAATACAATTCCACATCACTTACGTATTATGTATGGTATAGTACGGAACCTTAAGCGTGAAACGTGCAATTAATGTCATTAAACAAACATATTTTCTTATGAAATCATTGATTTCTAAGTTTAAATTATATATTAATTTCAATTTCCCCAAGGAATTCGTACTTATAAACAGCGCACTAACGGGGAGGGGGTTATATATTTTTTTGCATGTAACTAACTAATCCACTTGGCACTATCTAACTCATAGGTTCATGGCTGCGCTGACATAAGCTCTCCACATACCCGTATTCTGAGCTAATGTCTTCCAATCATCTTCTGTGTAATCTACTTCCCTCAAATCATGGTTAATGTTATTTTCCCACCCCGTTCTTAGTGTACTGGGCTATTTCCCTCTGGTTTTCCTACAAGAAGCTTCCATGCATCTCTTTCATTCCCATTCGTGCTACATGTCTTGCCCTCCGCAACTTAACTGTTCTTACTATATTTGGTTTCTTATAAATATCGTGTAGTTCACTAATTTAGTTGTCTTCTCCATTCGCCAGTCTGTTCACCTCTCTTTGGTCCAAAAATGTTCCTAAGAACTTAAAAATCAAATACTCGTAATATTCTCTCCTCCCTTAAAGTAGGAGTCCATGTTTCGCATCCATATAATATAACTCGGAGAATAAGAGTTTATATATTTTCAGTTTAATGTTTTTTTTTCAGGGAATTTGGGACGTCAAAAGTCCCTTTAAAGCATAATAGATTTTTGTATATAAAAAATGTATGAAAAAGATTAGAAATTTCAATTTTTCATTTTATTGGTCAAATTAAACATATACACTTCGATAAAAAGATCGCTTAACCGTGTGAGAATAGAGCAAGTGCATAACTTTTTTTTTTCTTCACATAAGCCTATGTCTTCATGCTGGAAGGCTCACTTATAATCTATGCACAGCCTATTCGCTAATCATCAATTCTTTGATAACCGAGATCACAAGATTTTCAAGCTGTAAGCCATGAATATTTGTATAATAATTACTATGTGACATATTTTAAAAAAATGTCATAAGTTGAATTCCTAGAAGTCTACTTCCTATGAAATAATTCAGAAAAAAAAACTTTATTTCACCTGATAAAATAAAATAGCACACTCTTCTATTCTGGCTACTAGCAAGAAATATATACATATTTTCACAATTATTTATCAAGGCCGACATATTTTCCTCTTACACATCCAGTTAATTTCATTTAAAATTCCAGAAATATCCGTTCTGAAACCTAAAAATAAAGTTAATAGGGTTAAGCAAATATTTTAAATTATAAAGATTTTGTTATGTTGTTATATATTCGTATTTTGAAACCTATAAAAGAGTAATAAATTCAGTCAATAACCTACAGAAATGAAACTTTTCAGACAACATATATCTAATTAGGATTTAAGCCCCTCTACGTATGTCATTATTCAACCCATTAAACCATAAACTATGAATCATGAATGTTATGTATCCTTTAATTGTTTATAGAAATAATATAAACGTGTGACTGATCAAACAAGGCTGTAGGTTGGCCAATCACTTGAATTTCCCACGCATGTCCAAACCTTAAAACGCACATAAAACAAGCAATTTCTAGGCTGTTATAGAGCTACTCTATAAAAACATGAATATTTTATAACTGTTGAATGGAGAAGATAGCGATGTGTAGCAAGTAATGAAGTGACATTGAATTCTTATAGACCTGTCTCTTCATTTCAGAAACGTACATTTACTTGCAGCTAAAGTCGATACGAATGAAATAATGAACATTACTTCAGACATGAATTCCTAATATTTATATTTATAGAACATATATGTACATTTACTTTCTTGAACAAAAGGGAATTCCAACCTGTCTTATTAAAATCATCGAAGACATCTATTCAGACAACAAAATTCAAGCTTGTATGAATGGTCAATTAACAGATCAAATACCAATAAATTCAGGAATCAGACAGGGTGATTCATTGAGTCCATTATTATTCTACATTATTATGGATGAATTAATAAAACATGAAAAATGGAAAAGGTTATAAAATGGGGAATAAAGAATTAAAAATAATTTGTTATGCAGATGATGCTGTACTATTGAAAATGAACTTCAACGATTATTACATAATATTTAACCTAACAGCTAAAAGACTAAATTTAAAAAAAAATACATAAAAAGAGTATCTGTATGATAACATCCAAAAAAAAAAATGTAAATTGGAAGTAGACGGTAAAATTAAACAACAAGAAATGACATTCAAATATTTAGGAATTAAATTACGGTAACAAGTTACTGGAATATAGAAGAGGAAGTCAGACAACAGGTTAATAAAGAGAATCGAATTGTTGGATGTCTTAATGATACAATTTGGAAAAATAAACATTTAAAAACAAAAACTAAGGCCAGAATTTATAGAACAGTAGTAAGGTCTATTATAAGTTATCAGGCAGAAACAAGCCCAGACATCGTAAAAACAAAAATATTATTGGAAACAACTTCTTCTTCTTCTTCTTCTTCACGGTTTAGGCTTCTTTACTAGCCTGTTCCGGCTCCAAATTGCTGCTCTTTTCGTATTTTCTTTGGTCTTCCCAAAACTTCTTCTTCCTCGTGGTGAATAACTGTATGCTGCTTTTGGTATTCTATTCTCAATCATCCTTGCCAAGTGTTCTTTCCAGTTTGTTCTGTATTTTTCTATTGTTGTGTTTAATTCCTCTACTTTTAGTTGCTGTCTTATTTCTGTGTTATATTGGAAATAAGAGACCCAGCTCGGGGAAACAAGAGTGAAGTCCTCAACGGCAGAAGGCGGAAGAGGCAACCCTCCTTGTGGGGATAAAACACAAGGAAGCAAGTCCAAAGTCTTTAAGGAGGCAGTCCCTACGAAGGACTAACCCTGCAGTACGTTAGTAGCGTACTCAGGGGACACATCAAAATACTTGCAAACTCCAAAGATATTGGAAACAACAGAAATCAAAATAGTTCGTAAAATTGTGGAAAAAACTTTATTGGATAGAGAAAGGAGTGAAAATATCAGAGAAACGTGTTCAGTCGAAGATATTGAGGAATAGGTATATAGAGGGGAAACAATAATGGGATGCTCATATAAGCAGGATGGACAGCAATAGAATTCTGAAGACTGCAATGGATAATCTACCAAGGGGCAAAAGACAACAGGGATGTCCCAGAAAGCGATGGTATGACGACTTAAGATGAGGCAACAACAATTGAAGAAAGAACAGGTTTAAACCTATAATGGAAGAATTAATTAACTACTAACTCACTGGCACTATCAAACCCGAAGGTTCATGGCCGCGCGGACATAAGCTCTCCATACATCCCTATCCTGAGCTAATGTTTTCAAATCATTCCCTGTATAATCCACTTCCCTCAAATCATATTTAATGTTATTCTCCCACCTCATTCTTGGTTGATCAACTGGACGTTTTCCTTCTGGTTTTCCTACAAGAAGCTTCCATTCTCGTCTTTCATTCCCCATTCGTGCCACATGTCCTGCCATTCGCAGTCTACGAGACTTAACTGTTATTATATCTGGCTTCCTATAAAGACCATGTAGTTCACTGTTAAGTAGTCTTCTCCATTCACCTGTCTGTTCATCTCTCTTTGGTCCAAAATTTTTCCTAAGAACTTTATTCTCAAATACCCGTAATCTCCTTTCCTCCCATAAAATGAATAGAACGTTTTTTTTTTTTTTTTTTTTTTTCAGTGTCGACATTAAAAATACAATGTTGTAACGACAAGTTTAGGCGAAAATGGACTTATTAGGCTTTCTTCCTCTTTTGGAGGCAGAAGTTATGAAATGGCTCATATAACTAACTTTAATGCATCAGAAAGTTCATACCCTAAACCTATTAAAAACAAGATGACAATTTCCTTAATGACGAAGCTATTTTTGTAGTACATTATGAAGAAAATATTCGATTTGGAATACGCTATATTACTATTTATAACTGTCAAATACATTTAAAAGTGTGTCATGGGTATTACGAGTAAGAATTTAAAATATATTTAATTTTCAATATATGTCCTATTTTCTGGTATTCTTTGTTTTAATTTCGCTTGATTTAAAAACATGTTCGGTCCACATTTTTATGGGACACGCCCTAGCCTAGTTGGTTAAGGAAGTATGCTACAGGCCAAAAAGTCCCAAGCTCGAGTCCCGATGGAGTGAGAATTTTTAAGCCGGCCTAAATTTTCTGGCAGTAATATGGTTCTGGGTCCATTTAGCCTCAAACTGAAATAAGTACCAGACATATGATCTGGGCCGGTTGCTAGAAAGTTGGGGCCTTAACCTCCCAGTATCCCAAAGGACTCCTAACCCCTGTAGCGGATTACTTGAACCATATTTTTACTAGTATAACACACCCATAGCACACATTCATACGTATGAAAAGGTAAGTGATCCCATTACAGGCCTTAGGAGGGCATGGAGTGTACTAGGAGATTTAGGCTCCCATTTTTTAGATAATCGTCGCTAGATGTCAGCTGAGGTGTCAGCTCTCTATAGTTCCCCGACTTTATCCCAGGAACAAGTATCTGCTAATCATCTCCGGCAGAGGCCGAGTATAACCAAGGTCGTGGAGGGTTTGGGGTAGTTTAAAAATCCCGACTCTTCACCAGGCCTTCCATCTTGTAGCGAAAAATATAGCCTATATGCCGTGTGTGTGTGTGTGTGTGTGTGTGTGTGTGTGTGTGTGTGTGTGTATATATTCCATTCCATAGTAATTCTGTCCGAGGGTAGGTCTTCCACTGCAATCAATTATAGCATTTTCATGCTATGCTTTGCAGCTTTTCTAGGGAATTATACGTGTGGTAGCTTCCCTTTGCTTTCCACACCGGTGAAGGATGACAAGGATGATGATGATGATGGCCGGATGATTTTCGGTGACCGTTGGGCCCAAAGCTCTCTAACATTTGTCTAACAGGTGAGGGAAAAAACCCGAATAAACCTCACCCAGGAGCCTAGCCTGTGGAATCGAACGCGGGCCCGCTACGTGACAAGGCAGCACGGTACCTCGAGGCCACAGCGGTGGACACGTAGGTTATGTAGGCTATATTTATATAGAAGGAGAATAAATGGCTATGCTAGGAGCCTCAATGGACTAGTGGTTATGTCAGTAACATATAAAGATAGAAGTCTCGGCTTCAAATCCCGGTTCAGTCGTTTATATTTCTTTTCATGTCATATATATATTCTTCTTCTTCTTCTTCCTTTCCAGGTTTAGGTCAATGCGACCTGTTCCGGTCTCAAGTCCATCGTTTCCTTGGCCGTCCCAAAGATCTTTTTCCATGTAGTTAGTAGGTGTTGATCTTTTTGAGTAATCTTGTATTGTCCATTCTGTCTAAATGTTCTTTCCATTGGTATTTGTGTTCTTCTAGTTTATCGACTATTGAAAATATCTCCAGTTAATTTGTTATTGATTAATTGTGTAATCTATCCATGCGTGTATATCCTTTTACGGATCTTAAAAATTTCATTTCAGCTGCTTGAATGTGTGAGATATATATTTTTTTGTAAGTACCCAAGATTCAGATTCATATAAAAGAACAGGAACAGCCATAATTTTATAAAACCTGAGCTGAGTTTCTCTCCGAGTCTTTCGGAGGGTTCTTCTTACGATATATATATATATATCATAATAAGAACCCTCCGATATATATATATATATATATATATATATATAAATGCATACTAGTGCATACATTTTATTACATAAAGATCCTAGCTCTGGTTATTTATTATTAGGCGTCTAATTTTCAGATTATAAAATAATAATTAGTCACCTATGGTCTAAGGGTAACGTCGTTGCCTCGGACGCAGCATGCCAAGGTTTGATCCCCAATAGGGACAAGTTTCCAAGGTGAGGTTTACCGGGCTTTTTCCTCACCGTGTAAGACAAATACTGAAAAACATTAAAATGAAAGTAGTCCCCGAATACCATTTACTTATTTACCGCATCATAGTCTACTTGTTTAGTAAGAATGTATGATTAAATGTAGGTCTTAAATATTAATGTTGTCTCTGAGGTGACCTTGGCATTCTGCTGATTATCCATCCAGAAATAACAATGTCCTTTTGTGATCAAGAAAGTCCATCACGCAGGAACTGTTTAAATTAAGCAAATTCCTCAGCAAGTCCAGTTTACGGTTTGATTTTGCTGGTTTCCGAATATATATTTCTTTTGTAAACCCTTAAATTTGCGTAACACTAATTTCTCATGCCACTTATTTAAATGTGTCGGACCGCAATAAGAATAAAGTTTTTTTTTTTTTTTAATTTCGGGTTTCAAATAAACCCCCACTTAAAATTGTCGGATTTTTTGAGAACATCTTCCTCGTTTATTAGAATACGATATACTGAGTTTCGTTGCGAAAAATCCAAAATTGCAGCCGGTAAAACCAAATTTAAATTTTCGTTTCAGGTCCGATTTTGCTGATTAACGAAATGAACCTCAAAATTTTAAATAATTGATTGCTATATATTGAGTTTCGTTCTTAAAAATAAATGTGACCGCTAGACCTACAATAGCCATGTACCATAATCTTACATAACCTACACAGAACACACACACACACATAGGCCTACACACACACATATATATATATATATGTATATAAGTTATACTTTTTTCATGGTCTTTTCGGTATCTACTAGTAGGATGGTTGGAGAGAAGTATTTTTTGTTAATCTTTTCATAAGAACTACCTTAATAGCTTCATTAACTAACTCACTGGCTCTATCGAACCCATAGGTTCATGGCCTTGCGGACATAAGCTCTCCATATATCCCAATCCTGATATAATTTTTTCAATCATCCCCTGTATAATATACTTCCCTCAAATCATGGATAATGTTATTCTCCCACGTGATTTTTGGTCTACGAACTGGGCGTTTTCCATCTGGTTTTCCTACAAGAAACTTCCATGCACCTCTTTAATTTCCCATTCGTGCCACATGTCCTGCCCATTGCAGTCTATGAGACTTAACTGTTATTATATCTGGCTCCCTATACGTATCATGTAGCTCACTATTATATAGTTTTCTCCATTCACCTGTCCCTTCATCTCTTTTTTGGCCCAAAAATGTTTCTAAGAACTTTATTCTCAAATACTCGTAATCTCCTTTCCTCCCTTAAATTAAGAGTTCAGGTTTCGCATCCATATAATATAACTGGGAGAATAACTTCTTCACTTCCTGGTTTAGGCATTACTTGCCTGTTCCGTCTTAACTAATAGATCTAAGACCATCTCTTCCGAGGACATCCGACATCTCTTCTTCCTCTCGGAAAATAATGTAACATTTTATTTGGTAATCTACTTTCATCCATTCTTTCTACATGTTCTTTCCACTGAATATTGTTGTTAAATATCTTTTCTTTTATGGAGTAGATCTGTAGTTCTTCACGGATATCCTCGTTTCTTATCTGGTCCAATCTAGTGCATCCTTTTACTCTTCTTAAAAATTTCATCTCGGCTGCTTGGATTTTACTTTCTTATTTGGTAGTGATAATCCAAGATTCGCTCCCATACAAAAGAACAGAATTTTTATATATTTTCAGTTTAACGTTTTTTGAAAGGAGTTGGGACAACTTCGAAATTTGCTAAAAGAATGTATGTGAACCAGGTTCGAAATCCTCTCCTGATAGGTTATGTTCCTATATGGCCCGGTAGGCATGGGACACACAAAAGTAGGTCCTACTTATAAAGGAAGCGATTAAGCTGATGGAAAAGAAAAAATAAGCACTAATATAAAGTACTTTACAAACTAACATAAGGAATGTGATTATAATCAATTTAGGTTATTTATAATTTCTTAGTACAATAACCCGAGATACAGGAAGCTATAACCTTGGAATATAGGCGTGTAACCTGATGCAGATTCCTGCTAGCACAAACAATTGTATAATAAAATGTAGTGTAATGACCCTGCAATTCTCAGTATTACTGTGGTTATTGGGAAGCTTTTAAAATCAACCAATAGCTTGATCTCACTCGATCCTAAACAATTAAGTTGATAAAAAATTCATGTTTTTGTGTTGCATTGAATTTATACTATAAGCTTGTATGTTTTCAAGCCAAATAAGGTCCAAAAATAGACCAGACTAAAGGCTTACAAAATAGCAAGACCCACACTCTGTTAGGGCAGCGAAGCCTGAACTATATGCATTCAAGATGAACGCATAATATCTGCCAAAATGAAATTATGAGACGAACGCGGGATACAGTCTTTTAAACCACAAACAGAAGTAACTAACTAACTCACTCACTGGCACTATCGAACCCGTAAGTTCATGGCCGCGCGGACATAAGCTCTCCATACATCCCTATCCTGAGCTAATGCTTTCCAATCATTCCTTCCCTGTATAATCGACTTCCTTTAAATCATAGTTAATATTCTCCCACCTCATTCTTGGCCTACTAACTGGGCGTTTTCCCTCTGATTTTCCTACAAGAAGCTTCCATGCACGTCTTTCATTCCCCATTCGTGCCACATGTCCTATGTCCTGCCCATCGAAGTCTACGAGACTTAACTATTCTTATTATATCTGGCTTCCTATAAAGGTCATTTAGTTCACTGTTATGCAGTCTTCTCCATTCACCTGTCTGTTCATCTCTCTTTGGTCCAAAAATTTTCCTAAGAACTTTATTCTCAAATACTCGTAATATCTTTTCCTCCCTTAAAGTAAGAGTCCATGTTTCGCATCCATATAATATAACTGGTAGAATAATAGTTTTATATATTTTCAGTTTAACGTTTTTTGAAAGGAGTTGGGACATCAAAAGTCTCTGTAATGCACAATAGCAGGCATTTCTAGAATTGAGCCTATGTTTAATTTTTTGTGCATCTCATTGCTATTTGTGATTATTGTTCCTAGGTATTTGAATTCAGCCACTTCCTCAAATTTTCCCTCATTTGTCATTAGCTGTCCATTTCTATTGTATAATGTATTTCTATGTATGACCATGTATTTAGTTTTATTGATATTTACTTCCAGTCTCACTTTCTTAGTATTACTCAATAGTGTGTGCTTGTTGGCCTTTAGTATATCCTCGCTATCGCCAATAGTACTATATTATCAGCATAAACTAACAGCTTATTAATACCATTGATTTGTAGGCCTTAGGAAGTCCAAAATTAAGATGGACTGACCAACCATATCTTAAGAAGTCGTAGCGAGAATCATAAAATGTACCTAAGCCGAACATCTGCAAAATTATAGACAAACGTAGCTTCGGCATATAACTAGAATTCCGCATTGTACAATATCTAAAACAAATTCTTCATTACATGTCTGCCTTGCTGTTCAGGTGGTAGCATATCTGCTCCCTCACTAGCATATCCGGGTTCGATACCCGGCTGGGTTGAATATTTATTTGTAAAATTAAACTAAAATTTATTTAATTGTAAAATTGTCAATCTCTGGGTTAGGAAAAGAGGTGGTGGTGTACAGTTTGTAATCGCTTGATTGTACACCAAATACATGTAGGCTATTAAATTGCAAACCTCTCACAGTAGGCCTACATGCGTTGGGAAGGATGTGATAAAGTTGTTAATGATTCCTCAGTTGGATGGGGACAAAACCTGGCCATTCCCTTTGTGCTTTTAGGCAGCAGAAGTCTACATTTCAGCACCGGAGTTTATCATTTCCTTCTCTTCACCATCATCCCTTAAACAACACACTATATAAATACTTCTTCTTCTTCACGGTTTAGGCTTATTTACTAGCCTGTTACGGCTCCAAACTGCTCCTCTTTCCATCTTTTCTTTGGTCTTCCCATACTTCTTCTTCCTCGTGGTGAATAGCTGTATGCTGCTTTTGGTATTCTATTCTGTCATCCTTGCCAAGTGTTCTTTCCAGTTTGTTCTGTATTTTTCTATTGTTGTGTTTAATTCCTCTACTTTTAGTTGTCTTATTTCTGTGTTATGTTTTTTTGTCTGTTCTTTGATATCCTTCTATTGGTCAGGGATCTCATTTCAGCAGCTTGTATTCTGGCTGATTGTTGTGTTCTCAATGTCCACGTTTCGGAACCATAAGTAATAACAGGCACTGCCATTGTCTTGTATAATTTCATTATAGAGTCTTTTCTGGCTTTATTTTTCAAAGTTCTTTTTAGTGTTCCTGTTATATAATTAAACTTATTTAGTTTGTTATTTATATCTGTTTGCGCTGTTTATGATATTTCGCAACCTAGGAAGTTATATCTTACCACTTGTTCTATTGGTTTATTTTCTAATATTATCTTTGTCCGAACTGGATGAGCGCCCTTGAAAGCCATTGATTTTGATTTTTGTGAGGATATTTCATTGTTGTATTTTTTTGATATTTCATTTAGTTTATATAGCATTCTTTACTATATAAACACATGAACATATATTCCTCTTACATTCCTCTCTGTACATAATATATCAACTACGTAACATGGTCTGCCGAAGTGGTGAATAAATTGAAAATAGACCACGTTAACGCCATCCGTACGGCGCGGACACCAACGTACAAAAAGTGCAGTGCGTCGTATTCGGACACACGGTAGAAGATCTGTGGTCGACCGCACAGAAGATGATAGGAGACCGCAAAAACACTTTACCCTATTACCTGAAAGAGTGATTTTGATAAAGTCTGTATTAATTAATGTTAATAACTAGGAATTCAATTTTAAGCTGTAGTACATAGATTTTAGTACTTAAAATAGGCTTGCAAAACTTTGAAATAAGTTATAAAACACCATTTTCGTCTTTTAAAAATATGTAACATCCTATGTCATCGGACATAGCGAATCTGGGTTTGATCCCCTGTAGCGTCAAGTTCCTGGACGATAATTTTTCGCAGTTTTCTCTTACACTGGTAAGACTAATGTCGAAAAACTAAGGCCCAAATAGCTCGGATCACCATGTGGCTATCATGATCACTGTATCATATTCTTCTTTATTATGAAAAGATAAGTTAATGGTGTGTCTTGTCCTAACTGTTCGAGTTGTTTCGATGGTGGTTCTGAATTGAGTTGGTATTCATCCGGGAGTTCCTCCATGTATTTGTGTGGTTAAAAATGACTGTATAGCGATACAGTGTTTTCTGACAAGTCGAGACCCTGCAAGGCCCGGGAATACAGTGGCACATTTACCTACAAAAGTAGAGACAAAATAAAGAAAATAAATAAATCCAAATGTGTAAGATAATGCAGTCCTTAACAGCAAAATGGATGTGAAAATTATGAAATTAATAAAATAAATAAAGTTAGTTAGCTATATATAACCCAAAGTTTTTTCTTCATATTTTCGATACTCTGATAGAGTATTTAAGAGTTCTAGAGTCCTGGCAATGCTATACTGGGACGAATTATGTGAATTAAATTTAAAAATGGCAATTTTACGTAGAAAAACACAAAATATTTGCCAATAGTTGGACTAGAGATTTGTAGGCACATTAAAATATATATATATTCCACCGCTCTCGAGGTAGAGTGCTACCTTGTCACGCAGCGGACCCGGGTTTGATTCCCGGTCGGGACAGGCTCCTGGGTGAGGTTTTTTTCGGGGTTTTTCCTCACCTATAAGGCAAATGTCAGGAAGCTTAGGACCCAACGGTCCCCGAAAATCATCCGGCCATCATCATCATCATCATCCGTTACCGGTGTGGAAAGCAACGGGAAGCTACTATAATTCCCTAGTAAAGCTGCAAAGCATAGCATGAAAATGCTATGATTGCAGTGAAAGACCTGCCCTAGGGCAGAATTACTACGGATGGAAGGATACAGGCCTATATATTTCTACACATCAATTATTTAAAACAGTCTTTCTCCCTCCTCTGTCCTCTCTCTCAGTAACGCGCGAACACACACACACATATTTGTGTGCACTTGTATTTTTTGTTGCAAAAAAAAATGTCCCGATATTTAGTATATATAATAATTATATTCAAAACCATAATTTTCTATTTCCATAAATGTCAATCATGGGACTATATATAGCCTCTCACATGCAACCTCCCTTAATAAACATTTATAATTTCTCCAATTAGCGTAATCATATTATTTGGCAATTCGATTAGGTAGCCTTGGCCGACAGAAGAAGGTCGGAGATTTTTAATTTATTCGTGCCTAGACTGATCCTGGGACCCACTGAGTCCCCTCTAGAATGAGTAACGGAATAAAGATAAGGTTAGCAACTCTATCTCCTCATTTTCCCATTGGTTAAGAATCTCGAATCCTTGGGCCTAAGCTCTCATATAACTTCATGCTCTCATGTAACTTGTTAACGGGATACCTTTACATTTTTCGGATGTAATACTAAAAAATAAAAACCGCGCTGATCGTAACAGCAATGTCGTTTTATACCAACTGCTTATGAAACGAGGTGGCCATGTTCCTGCTCTCTCTACTTCAAGTCACGAAGACTGTGGTCGTCGTCAAAATCTGATTATGTAGCGAGTTGATTGCGCAGGAGGAAAAACAAAGGCAAACCGCCAGCTAATCTTCCCCACAACACATTATCTTCATGAAATTTATAGTCTGTCTCTTTCTCTCTTCCACCAAGCTGATTGTACGAAGATGATTTTAAGAATCATGTGCAGATACTGAGATTACATTTCAATTTTTATTCTTAAGAGCATTCATTCCTCTTCACTCTGTGCCCGAGATAAAATTTTTATATCTGAGAGAGAGCGAGGAAATAAATCTTATCATAGCTTAAGAAAACACACAGACTTATATTTTTAAACTAACTAACTGGCTGGCATCATCGAATCCGAAGGATCTTGATCGATCGGACATACGCTCTCCATATACCCCTATCCTGAGCGACTTTTTTCCAATCACTACCTGTATACTCTACTTCCCTTAAATTATGGTTAATTTTATTCTCCTAGCTCATTCTTAGTCTACCAACTGGGCGTTTTCCTTCTGGTTTTCCTACAAGAAGTTTCCACAACCCTCTCATTTTCCATTCGTGTGACATGTCCTGCCCATCGCAGTCAACTAGACATAACTTTCCTATTATATCTTATTTCCTATAAAGATCATGTAGTTTACCGCCTGTCTGTTCATCTCTCTTTGGTCCAAAAATTTTCCTAAGAACTTTATTTTCAAATAAACTTCTCTCCTCTCTTAAAGTAACAGACCATGTTTCGCATCCGTTTATTACAACTCGAAAAATGTCAACTCTATATATTTTTAGTCCAACGATATAAGAGCAGTTGAAATGATAACAGTTCTTGTAATATTCAGTGTAACAGCATTTGCTTCCAGAGTTGAATCAAAGTTTAATTTATTTCTACACAACATTCCTATAAGTAATTATTGCTCCTAGGCATTTGAATTCAGCCACTTCTTCAAAACTTACCTCACATTTTTTATTAAATGTCTACTTCCTTTATTTAAAGATTATATGAGCGACTATATATTTAATAATCATCATCATCATCATCAACAAGGATTAAGCCCAATGGCCTGTTCCGATCACATTATAGGTCGAATAGGACCTTCCATCTCTTCAATGGTCTTCCCAACAATCTTCTCCTTTTTGGTTTATAATTATACATTCTTCTTGGTATGCAATGTTCATTCATTCGTAATATGTGCTGAAGGTAAGCATTTTGATAGTATTTTATTCTTTCACAGAGATAAATATAATAAGTTCTGTTCTTATATCTTCGTTTTTCTTTTTATCGGTCCTTTGGTATCCTGCTATTGCTCTCAACATCTTCATTTCTGCAGCCTCTATTTGTTTACTATCTGCCTTTGTTAATTTCCGGTTTCATATCCGTAGATAAGAGATGGAGCTGCCAATACTTTTTCAAATTTTAAAATAGTTTATTTTCTAGTTTTATTCAATAAAGTACGTTTAATTGTGCCACATAGATAATTGAATCGCTTTAGTGTGTTTATCTAAATTTCTGTCATTACCTAAATGGCATCCCAAATAATTAAAATTGGTCTATAATTACTTTGTTTATCACTATTTTTTGTTCTTATTACACATTTTCCTTTCAGAGCTAATTAATATTTTTGTTTTCGGTGTGTATATTCTTAAATTGTATTTTAGAGAGATATTATTTAAAGTATAAAGGAATTGTTGTAAAGCATTTTCTGATGCTGTCATTATTACTTGATTGTCTGCAAAAAGCAGAGTTGTCAATACACTATTTATATTAATTTGTTTTTGCTATTCATTTATTACATGGTCCAAGTATAAATTAAGTAATACTGGTGACAACGGACACCCTTGTCTTACTCCCTGGTTTATTTATATTTTTTGTTTACTAATTTTATCTCCGCAGTCTATTTTAAAATTTATTTCTATACATGAACTCTGAATGGTTCTTATAAGGTGTTGAGGAATTCCTTTCATTTTTAACATGTTACATAATTTATTTCTACTTACACTACTTAATGCTTTAGTATAATCAACAAAAGCTATATATGGGTAAATTAATTTTTTTTCTTTTTTCTATCATAGTAAAAACGCAATCTATAGTTGACCTACCCTTTCTAAACCATTTTTAGTTTTTACTGATATTTACTTCCATCCCACTTTCTTACTGATACTCAATAGAATGTGTTGGCTTCCTGTATTTCCTCACTATCACCTAAGAATAACTCATCGTATAGGCCTATACCAACAGCTTATTAATACCATTGAATTGCACGCCCTCTTTACTCTGCAAAGATTTAATTGAATCCCTATTAGGTTCGTCTTCCGGGCATATAGGCCGTGGTCCAGTCGTTCTTCTACTCGACGTTTCGTCTACTGCTGCGGTAGACATCTTCAGGAGATACTGCGTGCTCTCTGTGAACTCCTCAACAGTCGGCTGCAGTCTGCAGCCGACTGTTGAGGAGTTCACAGAGAGCACGCAGTATCTCCTGAAGATGTCTACCGCAGCAGTAGACGAAACGTCGAGTAGAAGAACGACTGGACCACGGCCTATATGCCCGGAAGACGAACCTAATAGGGATCAAGACGCCGGCCGTGAAAGCCTACAGTTATTTAATTGAATCCTCTATTACAAAATTGAATATCAGATGAAATAGTGCGTCGCCTTGCTTTGACCCTTTGTGAATTTATCTGGAAACCCTTTGCCTGCCTGCTTCCTACTCTTTGTGCTATTTAGACATATTCGAAAAAGTTAAACAATTTTTTTTAGAAATTCCGAATTCCAGCAGAATACTATAAAACTTCTCCCTCTTAATTGAATTGTACGCATTTTTTAAATCCACTTACAGTTCATGTAGTGTTGACATATTCCCCATTTATTTTCTAGAATTTGTAGGCCTATTATACTAAAAATCTGATCTATTGTAGACATATTTTCTCTAAATTCATATTGACGATCACCTATTATTTCAACATGAGAGGTGTGTCTGGTTACTAAACTATTTGTTATAATTTTGTAAGAAGTTGAAAGTAATATAATTGTTGCAATCAGTTTTATTTGCTTTCTTATAGATTGGCACGATAATCGATTATTTCCTCTCATTTGGACGAGCCTCTTTTTCCCTAATCATACTAAGCAACCTTTCCATTATTTTTCTCCCGGCGATTGTTATCAGTTCTTCTGGAATCCCATCTGAACTTCATACGTTTTAATGAGTATAGGAGATAATTAATATATAATCATAGATATTAATAAAATTACAATTTGATATATTTAAATGATATATTTCATGATAATGTTCTAAAGAGAACTAAATGGCATATGTTAATTGATGATTACTCTCAAATAAGAATGCAACTAACAATTTGGGTATCATGTATTCTAGACGAAAACATCTTACAGTCAAGTTCAATTGCATAATAAATTATTCAATTACAAACTCACTGGCTCTATCGAACCCGCTGGTTCATGGCCTCGCGGACATGAGCTGTCCATACATTCCTATCCCGAGCTAATGCTTTCCAATCATTTCCTCTATAATATATTTCCCTCAAATCATTGTTAATGTTATTCTCCCACTTAATTCTTGGTCTACCAACTGGGCGTTTTCCCTCTGGTTTTCCATTCGTGCCACATGTCCTGCCCATCGCAGTCTACGAGACTTAACTGTTCTCATTTTATCTGGCTTCCTATAAAGATCATGTAGTGACTGCTACGTAGTCTTCTCAATTCTCGCCTTTCTGTTCATCTATCTTTGATCCAAAAATCATCATCATCATCATCACTCCAGGGATTAGGCAATTGCCCGTTCCGACTTCATAATGCATCAGCCCAACGTCTTCTAGGTCTTCCAACATCACGCCTTCCTCTTGCTTGATAATTTCTGGCTAACAATGGATATCTCTCCTTGCTCATTCCATCCATGTGATCAATCCATTTCTGTCTGTAATTCGTGACTTTATCCAATAAAGGCTGTACTTTCAATTCTTCTCTTATATCCTCATTTCTTATTCTATCAAGTCTTGTACATCCTTTTACTTGTCTTAGGAACCGCATCTCTGCCGTCTGTATTCTATCCTTCTGTCTTTTCACTGGAGCCCAAGTTTCACATCCATACAATATTGTGGGAACCGCCATAACATTATACATTTTTATCTTGGTTTCTTTTCTAATTTTATTTTTGAATGTTCTCTGTATTGTTCCACACACCGTCTGAAATTTATTATTTTGGAGTCAATATCTCTTTCCACATTGTAGCCAATATCACAGCCCAAATATTTGAAACTAGACACCTGTTCTATACTTTGATTTTCTAAAATAATTTTGGTTCTCACTGGATCTCTTCCTCTAAAAGCCATGGTCTTCGTTTTCCTTACAGAAATTTTTAGATCGTATAATTTACATATTTCATTTAATGCATGCATTGATTTCTGTAAGTCGTCTTCATTTTTCTGTATTATGATTACATCGTCAGCAAATAAAAGATTATTTATGCACATTTTATTATCCATTCTTATTCCTGGATTTACTAAAACTTTCCATTTATTAAAAATATCGTCTATATATATATTAAACAAAGTGGGTGATAAACTACATCCTTGTCGTAATCCAGTATTTGTTTTGATTGCATCTGTTCTTTTGAATCCGGTATCTATAATTATATTTGTGTCTTCATATAATGTCTTTATTGTTTCAACAAGGCACAGCGGGTATCCTTTCATTCGTAATATTTCCCATAATTTTTGTCTGTTTACTCGATCGAAGGCCTTATCCAAATCTATAAATCCTATGTGAGTTTCTAAGTTATGTTCTCTTCTCTTTTCTATGAGTTGTTTCAGTGTAAAGACATTGTCTATACATGACCTTCCCTTTCTGAATCCACTTTGATTTTCACTTATTATTACTTCTGTTATGTTTCTCAATCTATTATTTATTATTTTCGTATATATTTTGTAGCCAGTATTCATTAAGCTAATCCCTCTGTAATTCTCGCAATTTCTCCGGTCTCCTCTTTTGAATATATTCTTGACAATTGCTGTTTTCCAAGTGGTTGGAATCCCATAGGTCTGCCAACATATATTAATTAGATGAAGTATTCGTAGTTTACACAATATTCCACTATATTTGATTAATTCCATATTTATATTATCTAATCCTGTTGCTTTCCTATTCTTAGTGGTTTTCAAAGCCATTTCTAATTCATTTATGTCTATTACATCAATATTTTCCACTTTTTATTTCTTCCTCATTGTTCTCTTTTCCTTCAATTTCCTCCTTTTTCCAAAGTTTTTCATAATGCTGGATCCATTCTTGTTCTGGGATTATATTCAATCTGGCAGAATCTTTCTCAGTCTGATTTAGATGTTTCACTAATTTATAACCTATTTCTTGTCTTCCATACATGTTCTTCAAATACATAAATCACTGGGGGCACGCCGTAGCGTAGTGGTTAAGGCACTGCGCTACAAGCCTGAAGGTTGAGGTTTCAAGTCCCGTTGGGGTCAGGATTTTTAAATTGACCCAAACCTTCTGGCGGCACTATGGCCCTGGGGTCGATTCAGCCTCTAGCGGAAATGAGTACCGGACGCTTGTTCTGAGGGTAAAGGCGGCCGTCACGCAGGGCTGACAACCCGACTGACATCAAGTGCCGATTGTCTAGAAAAGTGGGAGCCTTAACCTCCCACTGCCCCAAGGGCCTCTCGAGGCCTATAGTGGGATCACTTTATTTTACTTTACATAAATCACTTTGAACCATCTTTCAAGAAACTATATAAATTATTAAAATTGTATCTGGGATCTCAGACGTCTTCAACTAAAACTTCGATTGAAGGCCTTTCGGAACATGTTCTACCTTCAGCTTTGGAGGTAAAATGTTCGGAAGAACTTACAGAATTTTCTAAAATGAAATTTTAGCTGAGGACGACTGAGATGTCATGTAGAACTTTATAATTTCAATTTATTTTATTTGGTAAATGATTAGAAGTAACTTATGCCAACTACTTAGTATGTTGAGAAAGTTCACATAACTAACATTGATCAATATATATCATTAATTTCAAAACCTTAAAATTGCCTTCACAGAAATTGATCGTTACGTCCTTTTTTGATGAAACTGTTCAATCACGAGTATTATTGAAACATCTGACCTCCAAATTAAAGATAACTTTGCTGCAAGGAATGAAAAGATAAATAAAAAAACTTGTCATTTTACTTCGTACCTGCTGGCAATGGAAATTACTTAGGTTGCATGTCAGTACCGTAATTTGTTTTTTCCTCCCACCTGTCGGACATAATAGGTCAAGGGTCCCCAAGCGTTTTGGCTACGTTGCTGTAGTCAAATTCAAGAAGATAAAGTTGACTGTAGAACATTCATTACATTCAACGCACTCTAAAATAAATATTTAGCCCATAAATGAAATATTCCAGGAAGTTTTCACTTCCGTATATCAATTTCAATTCTGTTATTTTACAGAATCAAAACTTTACTGTGGTTTAAAATAACTGGACGTATTATAATTTACAAGTTCCATAGTACATTAAAATTTCTTGAAAATATAATCACAGACCTGTGATTTGTACCCTCTTTGTCCGGTAGGCTACCTTCCTCTCCTACCAACGCGTTGCAACGTCTGTGAGGACTAATGTAAGCACCTATAACATAACTAAAGCGCCAAGGTAAAATAACGATTGCGAATTGTTTCGGTATATTAAGGTAGGTTAGCTACATTTATTATATGTTACGAAAATTACCTTAAGTTGTACACTGCATCCTGGTAAAATTGAAGACAGCGATACCGAGCGAGGCAACTTTACTGGTCAGTATGACGAATCCGTTGGCATGGTAGTTCTAATTAATCCCCCCTCCTATTTCTCGTACTTCTTTCTCATCGAGAACTATATAAATATATGAATATGAAAGTTTTCTTGGGTTTTCCGCGTCTTGGATTCAAGTTCGGCCTCTGTCCACTGATTCCGACGTTTCGGCATCATCCCACATGTCATTATCAAGAAATCATGCCGAAACGTCGGAATCAGTGGCCAGAGGTCGAACTTAAATCCAAGACGCGGAAAACCCAAGAAAACTTTCATATTCATACTTACATCCGCGAAAATCTGCAATATAACATATATATATAGTCCACCGTTGTGGTCTCGAGGTAGCGTGCTGCCTTGTCATGCAGCGAGCCCGGGTCCGATCCCCGGTCGGGGCAGTTTTCTGGATGAGGTTTTTATCGGGGTTTTTCCTCACCTGTAAGACAAATGTCATGAAAACTTTAAGGCCCAAACGGTCCCCGAAATCATATGGCCATCATCATCAACATCATCTATATCATTATCATCATCATCCTTCACCGGTGTGGAAAGCAACGGGAAGCTACCACAACTACAATTCCCTAGTAAAGCTGCAAGCGTAGCATCAAAATGCTATGATTGCAGTGAAGGACCTGCCTTCGGGCAGAATTACTATGGATATATGTGTGTGTGTGTGTGTGTGTGTGTGTGTGTGTGTGTGTGTGTGTCAGGTTGATAACTAAATTCTACAATGGTAATTTTGTGTTCTTGGTGTGTTTTAAGTTAGAGTATTCCGTTGTTTCGCCTACAATCACTTCTACTTGATTTTCACAGTGGCATTTAAGCAAACTAATGCGGGCGCTTTTGTAGTTTCGTCACTGGTCCTTAAATAGTAGTCTCCTATCCAAATGTGTTAATGTAGAGCTGGTCGATTATCCAGCCAGTATAGAGGTGACATGTGGTTAGCATGTCAGGTCTCCTCATCCGTTATTGCTGATTTTCACAACCAGGAGTCTCCACTTATTGTAGATACCCAAATTCTTTATTATGTTGGTTAGGCACCGGTTCCATAGAGATCGAAATTCCATGAGAAAATTCTAACCCAATGCTAGAACTTCATTAACAACAAGATACAGTGGAAATAACATGTAGAAAGAATGGAAGAAAGTAGATTACCAAATAAAATCTTCCATTATTTTCCAAGAGGAAGAAGAGATGTCGGACGTCCTCGGAAGAGATGGTCTTAGATCTATTAGTGAAGACGGAACAGGCAACTCTTGCCTAAACCAGGAAGTGAAGAAGAAGAAGAAGGCTAGAATTCATTTCCTATTCGTGCCACATGTCCTCGCCATAGTAGTGAAGTTCAAGAATAAGAGAATTATTAGAAGACGAAAGCAAAGTCATCAGAGTTCAACAGTGTTTCTATACAATATAAGAGATGAAAGAACAGAGTGTTGTAATGAAGATGGTCGAGTAATGAATTTATTTTCCAAAGCACGAGTCCCATGCTTCATTCTTCAATTTCAACATTTTGATTTCATTTTATTTATTTATTGGGGTGGCATGTAAATCCCTCAGGCAGTTAAGGTGAGTCTTGTTTCTCTCTCTTTCTCTCGGTTACTTGTGCCCCCCTAGGGGTCCCGATACACCGCAGAAGTGTGTGTTCCCATAAATTGCTCATAATTACGACATCACCGCACTAATTTCTGTACTTAACTAGTTCTGTATTCGCCCAACTAATTTTCTCGGTTCCTTAGTATTGGTATAGGATGTCTCCAACAATTAGTTCTCACTGCGTCAAAAATATTTTATTATCATCATCTTCTTCTTCTTCTTCTTCTTCATCATCTTCTTCTTCCTGCCATTGTATTAGGCCTGATGGTCTATTACGACCTCATGCCGTATTTTTAAGTGGCCTTTCTAGAGATACCTTTCCTCTCGGATTGTAATTCAAAATCTGATGAAGGATGTATACATAAAAGATGTTGTTGCCAAATATTCCTTTATTATTTTTTTTTATTGCGGATGAGCCCATGTAGGACTACGCAAAGTACTTAGAGGCGTTTCCTTTGAGCCCAAATTTCTTTCATTCTTTTGCTATGAGCTTGTTTTCTCTCATCTGTCCAAGTGGTTACAGTTTTTTTCTTCGGTTTGTCCTCTTGGTCAACTTGCCACTTATTTACCTTAATTCTAAATATATATCTGTTTGGGATATCTTCTTTAGTAATTCCTGCCAATTTTAAGTACTTTTTGACTTCATCAATCCACTTCATAGTATCCACTGGAGATTTACTTCTGTTTTCGTAGAATTCCATTATCTGTTTTGTAAACCTATTTGAGTTCATTCGTATGATTATTATTATCATTATCATTATTATTATTATTATTATTATTATTATTATTATTATTATTATTATTATGGAGTTAAAACATAATTTACAGAACAAAGACATTTATTTAAAAGTCATTGTATAGAGTATTATATGAATCAGAGTCGTGCATGGACAATTAACAGATGTCTAGTTAACATATTAGCAACGCAGATTGTTTACTGGTGAAGATCATCGCGGACGTCCACATTAGAAAAAAAAATTAGAAACGTTGAAATTAGGAAAATTATGAAAATTGAAAGAAATGTATTAGAGGCAATTGAAGAGAGACGATTAAGATGGTATGGACAACTCAAGATGATTGCATCTGATAGAATGATAATAAGATGATATTGGAGAAAAAAACTAAAGATTGGATAGCTACAACTGGAGATGGAGAATTTCATGAAGATGATGGAAAACTGTAGTATTGTGGATAAATTCCGTAATAGTAAAATATATATATATATATATAATTTATATTATTCCTAATATTATAATTATTGTTGATATTATTGTCATTATCATCACCATCTCCCATCATCAATGTTGCTGGGAAAACTAGATTTGAAATGTATATGTTTTTTTATTATTTTGTTACGCTTGAACAACATGCCAACATAATGTGTGACATCGCGTCTGTCTACTTTCGTTTGTATCCAATAGGGCACGTGGCCCTCGATCATATGTCCAGACCGAGACTTAACTGTTCTTAATACATCTTTTTTTGTCTTACGCCCTAGCCGAGTGGTTTAAAACATCATGTCTTGGCGAAGTGCCTTGATTCGCGTCCACATGGCGCATGAAATTTTCTCATGAAATTTCGGCCAGTATGGGACCTGTGCTCACCCAGGATCGTGAGAAATTTGAGTAGCTGAAATAAGTAGCATTTCCAGGTTGATAAAATAGGCTACGAAGTCTGGTGTACCTGATATGCTGACCACATGTTATCCCTAATATCGCCTGGATGATCAACCATCTCTGTGATTAACACACATGGATATGAGGCTTGACCAGAAGCCGGCTTTTAGCCCAAGGGCCTTATAGGCCTGACGCGCTATGGAGCTTATATCTTGTTTCCCATAAAGACAATATATCTCACTAGTATTTTAGTTTACTCCATTCACTTATCTATTCGTTTCTATTGGATAAAAAAAACTTTATTCTTACTCGTAACCTTTTTTCTCATTTCTTAAAGTAAATGACTTATGTTTCGCATCCATACAATATATCAGGAAGAATCGCCATTTTTTATATATGTTAGTGTAATATTTTTGAGGGAGCCACACTACTGCTCAAGAAAACCATGGAGAAATATAATCTCAAGATTTCAACGAAGAAAACAAAGACAATGGCCTTTTGGGGAAAGTATGCAGTTCGATCAAAAATAGTTTTGAACTATGAAATTATCGAACAAGTACAGAGATTTAAATATTTAGGATGTCACATATCTTACAATTGGGAAAATGATATACATGAAAAAAAATATAAATTTCAAAGTATGTGTGGGACTATTAAAAGAACACTACAAACAAAAACAACAAGAGAAACAATGCTAAAGTTTTATAAGGTAATGACAGTTCCCATTGTGACATATGGATCAGAGAATTGGGCCATGAATAGATCAGACAGAAGATTACTAGAAATATCAGAGATGAAATTCCTCAGATACGTTGCAGGATATACTCTAAGAGACTACATTCCTGGTGAAACAATTAGGCAAGAACTCAAAATGTTTAATCTAAATGAAAAAAAATACAAAACTGTAAACAAAAATGGCATGAACATATTTTAAGAATGGACTCTTCTAGGCTAACAAAACAAGCACTGTTGTACCAACCTCAAGGCTATAGAGATGTGGGACGTCCTAGAAGACGATGGGAAGATGAATTCTGAGAGCGGAACAGGCCGACGGCCAACCGTGAAGATGATGATGATGATTTTTGAGGGAAGTAATCCATAATAGCATAGGTTCACAAAGTTGAGAGATGACCATTATAATCATAAAATTATTTTAAACATACCACAACATGTCAATTTCTACTTACAGCATTGCATCTAGGAACTGCCTGGTAGCATACCTGAAACAAATTAAAAGTACAACAATTAGTAACATAACAATCTATGTAGTTTTTGGGTGTTTTTTCCTAACCTATAAGATAAATACCAGGAAACGTTAATCCCAAAGAGTCCCCGAACATGATCTGGTCATCATAATGATCCATGTCATATTTGTTTTTTTAGTACTTATGTGAGAGACAGAGACTAATTGGGATTTCCGGATCTCTGATCTGGTCAAAAAACCCCATTGAAACTGATATTTAACCTCTGGGGTAAATTTCAGTGAAGTCCGGAAGGTCTAACTTAGCCAAATCCATTCTCCTCACCTCCAAGTCAAGACCCTTCCGGGACCTTCTTTAGATCTTTTAAGATTTTAAGATGCAAAAGAGAGAGTGGGGTGTGGAAAGAAACAGGAAGCTACCACACTTATATATCCCTAGTAAAGCTGCAAACATGACATCAAAAGTCTTACCGTGGTAAAAGACTTCGGACGTAAATTATCCCCTCTTTCGGATGTCCGGGAGGGGAATACTGCGGAAGGAGACATCTTAAATTAAGGAAAAATGTGGAGAATGCTGAGTTTGTAATGAAAGACCTGATCTTGTACACTATGTAATGTAGTACTTATGATGAATGAAAGGGTGTCATGACTTAAAAATTCGCGTTGGTTCGAGATGGTTTGGATATAGATTGATCATTCATCCGGAAGTCCGTTCATGTGCATGTGCGATCAAAAATGTATGTATGTAATTCAGATAGAAATATTATATCCCGACTTGTCGCGTCTCTATATGATCCGTAGAGTAAGGGGCGCGTAAAAGTGGGCCTATTTACAAAGCGACTTGTAAAACTAAGGAAGAGAAAGAAAGGTTAGACCTTTAAAAATATTTTACAATAATAATTGTTTCAAAATAGATATATTTGAAGGAATGAGGGATAATATATGATCCAGTAATGAACTATTAATACATGTAAATGAATGTATCTAAAAGAAGTCTTCTTCACTTCCTGGTTTGGGCATTGATTGCTTGTTCCGTCTTCACACAATAGATCTAAGACCATCTCTTCCGAGGACGTCCGATATCTCTTCTTCCTCTCTGAAAATACTGTAAGATCATCTTCGGTAATCTACTCTCTTCGATTCTTTCTACATGTTCTATCCACTGTTCCTTGTTATTAGATACTTTTTCTATTATGGAGTAGATCTGCAGTTCTTCACGAATATCAATTTTATGCTCGATTAAGGACAAACAATTAAGCTTAAACAATAGTATATGTGTTATATTTGTTTACATTTGATTTTCATGATCCAGCATTAAAATTAAATAGGAGTATGGAATGATATGAGGCTGTGAGATGACTCGGATCGTAATTAGAAATTGGGAAAAATTCAAGTGTTAAGTAATTAACCACATTTCTAAAATATAGCTTTTACGGTATCTATAAATTTGCTGGCATACAATAAACAATTATTTAAATGTTAAATTTTGAAATGCTGATTGATCCTAATTAGCCTAGTTGAATTTCGTCCAGTCCCTAATTAGAATTTGAAGTCATCATGGAAGCTTGGTATTTATAAGATAAGAAAAAAACCGAAAATCCCTCAACCAGGAAACATGTCCAACAGGGGATCATTGCCTACATCTGAGACAAAGGCCATTCCTCCAACAGTGGATCATTGCCTATATCTGAGACAAAGGTCATTCCTCTAGATCCTGTTGCGGTGGATTAGTGGTTATGTTCATCGCCTCTGGTCCCGAGAGTGGCGGGTTCAAACCCGGCCGGGGTCGATGGATTTATTTTTTAGGATGGAAAAAATCCAGGAAGTAAGTCCTCCGGGAGGGACTTTAAGTCGTAGGTCCCGAGACTGAAGATTTTCAAGCTCATGAAAGATCCTTAAGCCGGAATAAAGATGCTTCTAATAAAAATTTACCAACCTTTTCCATTCTAATAATACCTCAGTTGCCTACTAGTTGTCTCATTGGGACGGTATGTTGACTGCAATACCAAACATGGCATCTTTGGGAAATAGGCATAACTAAATGAACTGGTCTATTATTCGTTTAGCTTACACTCTAATTCAACCCAGGAAGTTACTACAGACCTTATGGGCTATGCCAGTGTCCGCCTACCTATAGAGGGTAAATGTTGTCAAACTCATAATAACGTATTTGTTAAGGAGGGGTGGAGGGCAAGGTTAGCAGTACTTACTTACTTACTCACTGGCACTATCGAACCTGTAGGTTCATGGCCGCACGGACATAAGCTCTCCATACATCCCTATCCTTAGCTAATGCTTTCCAATCATTCCCTGTATAATCTACTTCCCTCAAATCATAGTTAATGTTGTTCTCCCACCTCATTCTTGGTCTACCAACTGGGCGTTTTTCTTCTGGCTTTCCTACAAGAAGTTTCCATGCACGTCTTTCATTCCCCAACATGTCCTGCCCATCGCAGTCTACGGGACTTAACTGTTCTTATTATATCTGGCTTCCTATAAAGACCATGTAGTTCATTGTTATGAAGTCTTCTCCATTCACCTGTCTGTTCATCTCTCTTTGGTCCAAAAATTTTCCTAAGAACTTTATTCTCAAATACTCGTAATCTCCTTTCCTCCCTTAAAGTAAGAGTCCATGTTTCGCACCCATATAATATAACTGGTAGAATAATAGTTTTATATATTTTCAGCTTAACGTTTTTTGAAAGGAGGTGGGACATCAAAAGTCTCTGCAATGCATAATAGCATGCATTTCCAGAATTGAGCCTATGTTTAATTTCTTTGTGCATCTCATTCCTATTTGTGATTATTGTTCCTAGGTATTTGAATTCAGCCAATTCCTCAAAATTTCCCTCATTTGTCATTAGCTGTCCATTTCCATTATATAATATATTTCTACGTGTGACCATATATTTAGTTTTACTGATATTTACTTCCAGTCCTAATTTCATAGTGTTACTCAATAGTGTGTGCGTGTTGGCCTTTAGTATCTCCTCGCTATCGACCAGTAGTACCACATCATCAGCATAAACTAACAGCTTATTAATACCATTCAGTTGTAAGCCTTCCTTATTCTCTAAAGATTTAATGGCATGCTCTAGTACAAAATTAAATAGTAGAGGAGATAGTGCATCTCCTTGCTTCAACCCATTCTGGATTTCAAAAGTGTCTGAAAACTGTTTGCCTACACGCACCCTACTCGTTGAGCCATTTAGACACATTCGTATAAGTCTAACTAACTTTTTGGGAATTCCGAACTCCAGCAGGATACTATATAACTTCTCCCTCTTAATTGAATCATATGCTTTTTTGAAGTCTACATATAGTTGATGTACAGGTTAGCAGTACTTTTTTCCAAATCTGTGTACTATACATTTAAAAAAAACATAGCTTTTCTTTTACGGCATGCAAACTAGTTTTATAGTAAATATGAGTCGACACTTTCACACTGCATAGTACAGATCCGTACGAGCTCAGTGACAAGTGGTAACTGTTTTTTTTTTCTTTAAGAGGGGGTGGCTTGGACGGCTACAACTTACAACCATATACCTGCTGTGTTGCAATCTTCAGTTTTATATAAGGATTTCTCTCAAGAAAATACTGTTAAAATGGAAACCCAATTCCCTATTCAAAATACACAGTAACTTCCTGGGTTGAATCTGAGTGTAACTTTGCGAGAAATTTGTAGAAAGAGACAGCTGTGCCCACCTCTCTCACATGCACCAGTGTTGTCGATGTTTCTTCACCAGATAATGATAGGGATTAGGGGGAAGACGAAAACTGACAACAGGGTGGGTTCTTTCTTTTGTACCAGGGCGAAAGCGGTCAGGAATCTACCCTCATATCTCCATCTCTCTCTTTGCCAAGTTAAGCCAGATATGCATTAGTAACTTCTAACAAAGGAGAGTCTAAGGCCCACAGTGGGCTATTAGGCCATTGTATATGTAGATTCATTGTATTCCTTACATTTGCACAATATGACAGAAGAATGAGGGGGTCACTCCGTTACGTAGGCCTACTTGGTGAAGGCAATACGCTACAAGCAAGAAGGTCACGTGTCCGATTATCGGTGGGGTTGGGATTTTTAAATTTACGTGAAACTTCTGGCGGCATCATGGTCCTGGGGTAGACTAACCTCTGACGGGAAATAATACCAGTCACACAGGGGTAAGGACTGATATCACAAAGGGCTGAAAATGCAGCCGCTTGTCTGCAACGGTGAGAGTCTTCACCTTCTACAATCCTAAGGGTTATAATAGGATAACTTTACAATAAACCAATGAACTTATAGACATTAAATTCAAGGTACTGGAAACTAATTGTTTTTAATTAAATGAATTACCGAGGTAGAATTTATAGCTTTTGTTTGTTAATTAGAATTTAAGCAGATGCTTGTTTAAAGCAATAATATGTCTCTTAAATGTGAGCAATTCTCTTTACATATCAACATTCCTTTGCATTCTTAGAAACATAGACACATTCTAAACATCTCCTTAGCATACCTAATGTTTCTACAATACAATTTATTATTGTCATTAGTTTTGTGGCAATATTGAAGATTTCCGACAACCGAATACTATTCAGACATGAAAAGAATATATGAATAATTCATTTACAAATATTCAAATAAACAAAAATCAATTTATCTTCCTCCATATTTCTCTGTTCGTTGCAACTACGAGTATTTTAGTCCCATATTTCTGTGTCAGTCATCCAATTCTCAGTAGAACTTCCCCAACTGCCGAGCAATGAATTATATCACTTTTGAGACTTCTTTCATTCATTTTCTCCTCGTACCTGTATTAAGCAAGCATTTTTTTTAATGGTTTTCCTAATACCAGAATATGCTACTGCACATCCCACAACACAGAATCTCCCATTATTGTAATTCTTACACCATAGTTTTTTTTTTCGTACCGGTATGTAGTATCATGGTGATCCGTCTGGCTTTTCCTTTTATCAGCCTTGAAAGAAACAGAATGTCCCATCAACTAATTGCTAGCAAAGAGGTGGTAAGTCCTGCGATGGGGTTGCCATCTTTAAGCATCTGGACCTGCTTCAATACTGCATTTACTCAGTATTAGTTGGAATGGTTATACCGCCATGACTCGGTCCCCAGATATCAGCTAAACTGGAAGGAACATGTCTCAAGAATGGCTAGATCCAGAATCCCCAAGGCAATAATGAACTACTGTCCAAATGGGAAACGGTCACTTGGTCGACCTACGAAAAGAGGGCACGAAAACAGCTTTCTCAGGCTGTAACAGTTCTTCTAGGACTAATACCTGGCAGGATGATGATGATGATGATGATATAGTATCATATTTTCGAATTCTCATCGCAACAAATTAGGGAGTTCTCGGCATTATCTTCCTTTAAAAAGAGGTTTAATTTTCTTTCTTTCCTAATTGATACCCCTGCAGATTAATTCACAGTTTCTGATCTTTGGCTTCTCTAAAAACATTGGTTTCATCATCATCATCAACAACACCAAGGATTAAGCCCAATGGCCTGTTCCGATGACATTATAGGTCGAATTGGTCCTTCCATCTCTTCAATGGTCTTCCCAACATTCTTCTCCCTTTTGGTTTATAATTATACATTCTTCTTGGTATACGCTGTTCATTCATTCGTAATACGTGCTTAATTAATTTTAATTTCAGTTTAAATTTTATACAAATAAACTCCATGGTGCGATAGGCCTATAAAGCCCTTGGCCTATCAGCCGGCTGCTGGCCTCACATCCACACGTGTTAATCACAGGTAGACGACCATGTAGCCAGTGTAGGGGGTGACATATGGTCAGCATGTCGGATCCTCCAACCGTTAAGCTGGTCTTGTTAACCTGGAGCTGCTACTTATTGTAGCTACCCAAATTCATCATGATGCTGGGTGGACATCGGTCCCATACTGGCCGAAATTTCATGAGAAAATTTATTTTCCCATGGGGACTCAAACCACCGCAAGTCCCGTAGCTCTGCGCCAAGGTATCTTGCCTTAACCACTCGGCTACGGCGCGGACAATTTAGATAAATGTTTACTCATTGTTTATTCGATATTATGATTTAAAGCATTTTTTCGGTATATAATTATTTTCATTGATTGAATTGGTCCTCACGGCCTTAACTCTGCTGATCTACATAATAATCTTGTCTTGTATCTTTTAAGCCCATGTTTCCCTTAATAGAGATTTAGACGCTCTCCCCTACAGGGAAGAATTTGATCCATACTAATTTAGTTACACTTGTTTTCGCATAGATGTCATTTGAGTGGTCCGTGGTCAGCGTTCCGCCTCATACTGGCATCTAGGAAACCAAGGTAGTACTAAGACGGGAAAATTCGGTAAATTTTGCTTAGAGGCCTTTTCATTCAGGCATAAGGATCTTTTACGAGCCTGAAAATCTTCAGACTCGGGACCCGCGGCTTAAAGTCCCTCCCTGAAGACTTACTCCATCAATTTTTCCATCCATCGACCCCGGTCGGGTTTGAACCCGCGACCCTCAGGACCAGAGGCAAGGAGCATAACCACTAGTCCACCGCAGCCATTCTAATAACAATAATAATAATAATAATAATAATAATAATAATAATAATAATAACATTATTATTATATTTATTATTATTAATATTATTATTATTATTATTATTATTATTATTATTATTATTATTATTATTATTATTATTATTATTATTATTATTATTATTATTATTATTATTATTATTATTATTATTATTATTACTTTCTTGTGCTGACCCACTAGATATCTTTTCATTAGTCCATCTCAGAGTTTCAGTTTTCCTACTGTTTCTATTTATAGTCATAGTTACAATTTCATACTTTTTTTTTCTAATATGATAGGGGCCTGAGGCACATTATAAATATGTGTAATTATCCACATCGAGTTAATCCAACAATTTCAGATTTTTATGGTGTCTTTCAAAACATATAAAATAGATTCCTGATAGAATGTTTATATACCGATAAGTAATATCTGAAAACATTCAAAATATATCGAATAACGGAAAATACACATACACAGATATAATAAACTAAGTGTCCCTCAAATTACATACACCAAACAGTCGTTCGTCTTAATTTTTCCTGCGAATTAAAAATCGAAATACACGAATATTAAATAGTGTACTCATAAAATAAGTTTATAATTGATTTTTATGCAGTAATTATAAATTAAAAATTCAATGTGGACATTTGGTGTATCAGATGAAGACACAGAGGACAGAGAACGATGGAGAACTTTAATTAAGGCAAATTTGTGAATGTTTGTTGCAAACTGATAGTCTATAAGTCCGTAGTCATTTATATTTATTTTTTTTTAATTCATGATAATTTGTATTAATAAGCTGTTAGTTTATGCTGATGATGTAGTACTATTGGCCGATAGCGAGGAGATACTAATGGACAACACGCACACACTATTGAGTAACACTAAGAAATTAGGACTGGAAGTAAATATCAATAAAACTAAATATATGGCCATACATAGAAATACATTATACAATAGAAATGGACAGCTAATGACAAATGAGGGAAATTTTGAGGAAGTGGCTGAATTCAAATACCTAGGAACAATAATCACAAATAGCAATGAGATAGACAAAGAAATTAAACATAGGCTTAATTCTGGAAATGCGTGCTATAATGAATTTCAGAGACTTTTGATGTCCCAACTCCTTTCAAAAAACGTTAAACTGAAAATATATAAAACTATTATTCTACCAGTTATATTATATGGATGCGAAACATAGAGTCTTACTTTAAGGGAGGAAAGGAGATTTCGAGTATTTGAGAATAACGTTCGTAGGAAAATTTTTGGACCAAAGAGAGATGTACAGACAGGTGAATGGAGAAGACTTCTAACGATGAACTATATGGTCTTTATAGGAACTCGGATATATTAAGAACATGTATTGACTTAGGCTTTCACGGCCGGAGTTGCTATGGTGATATTGTCAGTTGACAAATTGCCAATCTCAAGACAACCCTTGAGGTTGCCAGACGCAGTCTCTGGCGAAACAACGCGTCGGGGAACTTCAAGCCTCGAGACCACGGCCTACAGGCCGGAAATCTTCTATCATAATGAGAACAGTTAAGTCCCGTAGGCTGCGATGGGTAGGGCATGTGGTACGTATGGGGAATTAAAGGCGTGCATGGAAGCTTCTTGTAGGAAAACCAGAGGGAAAACGCCCAGTTGGTAGACGAAGAATGAGATGGGAGAATAGCATTAACTATGATTTGAGGGAAGTAGATTATACAGGGAATGATTGGAAAGCATTAGCTCAGGATAGGGATGGATGGAGAGCTTATGTCCGCGCGGCCATGAACCTACGGGTTCGATGGTGCCAGTGAGTAAGTAAGTAAGTAAGTAATTCATGTTAATTACTAAGATTGGTTGGAGAAAACCCCCAATGGTGAGGAAAATTCTCAAATGAATGAATGATAATTGACAAGGCTTAGTTGTAAAGTCAAGAATTGGATTACATTTTCATTACCACGTTCCATTTAACCATTGTTCAACATTCACATAGTACTAACAGTAATACGATTTGCATAAAACATCAAAATTCAAAATCTATTGATATACATCATAGTATATTAAGATTAATATTAGTTCCTTAGGTTTTTATCGGGGTTTTCCTCACCTGTAAGACAAATGTAACGAAAGCTTTAAGGCCCAAACGGTCCCCGAAATCATATGGCCATCATCATCACCACCATCCTTATTATTATCATCATCATCCTTCACCGGTGTGGAACGCAACTGGAAGCTACCACACCTACAATTCCCTAGTAAAGCTGCAAGCATAGCATGAACATGCTATGAGTGCAGTGAAGGACCTGCCTTCGGGCAGAATTACTATGGATGGATTAGTTCCTTAAAGGATGAGACTGGAGTATGAAGAAAATTTCACACAGAGGAGGTCCCTACCAAAAGACTACATGTCACAACTGTACTCATATGATTCGTTCCCCTATGTAAATGACACATGTGGATGTCAGGCCAATAGTTGGCTGGTGTGCTAAAGTCTTCTAGATTTGTCGCACCACGGAATTAAGTTTAGTTTGAATACACGTAGCTCAAAAAACTCTCTAGAAGGGCCTTGGCCTATCACTAGCTGCAGGCCTCACATTCACACGTGTTAATCACAGAGGTGGAAGATCATCCAGTCAGTATAGCGTGACATGTGTTCAGTATGTTGGAACTGCCAGTCGTTATTGAGTTTTCTCAACCTAGAGCCGCTACTTATAAGGTAAAGGTAAAGGTATCCCACTACAGGCCTCCGGAGGCCCTTGTCAGCCGGGTGTCAGCTCTGCGTGACGGCCGTCTTTACCCCCAAGAATAAGCGTCTGGTACTCATTTCCGTTAGAGGCTGAGTCGACCCCAGGGCCATAGTGCTGCCAGAAGGTTTGGGTCAGTTTTAAAAAACCTGACCCCACCGGGACTTGAACCCTCGACCTTCCGGCTAGTAGCGCAGTGCCTTAACCACTACTCTATGGCGTGTCCCCAAAGTAAAGTAATCCCAGTACAGGCCTCGGGAGGCCCTTGGAGTAGTAGGAGGTTAAGGCTCCCACTTTTTCTAAACAATCGGCACTTGATGTCAGCCCTGCGTGATGGTCGCCTTTACCACCAGAACAAACGTCTGGTACTCATTTCCGTTAGAGGCTGAGTCGACCACAGGGCCATAGTGCCGCCAGAAGGTTTTGTCCGCTATTTATAGCTACTTATATTTCTTATGGTGCTGGGTGGGCATTTGTCCCATATTGGCCATAATTCTATGTGAAAATTACTTTCCCATGGGGATTTGAACCAGCATAAGTCCAGTTGCTACAATAAGTAGCGGCTCCAGGTTGAGGAAACCAGCTATAACGGCTGGGGGACTCGACATGCTGACTACATGTCACCCCTACACTGGCTGATGATCATCTACCTCTGTGATTGACACATGTGGATGTGAGGGGCCAGCAGCCGGCTGGTAGGCTAAGGGCCTTCTAGGCCTGTCGCGCCAGGAGTTTTTTTTATAAGTCCAGTTGCTCTACAAGATGGCATGATGCCTTAAACCACCGGGATACGGCCCAGGACTAAAGTTAAATTACATTAAATTAAAATAAACATAAAACTAGGAAGTTTCATGTGTTTCCGTCGAAGATCACTGCATAGATGTGGCGTCTCAAATGAATAACATTGTGATTGTATCACACAGATAAAAGTACGTTGCACTGTTTACTTAAAAAACGCAATACCACATTCCTTCTAGCAAAGTCAGATGACCTTTCTTAAAACTTAATATGACGATACTATCTTCACATGTCTAAATTCTAACAGCTTGAAAAAATTGCAACAAACCTTTGTATTAATGCTTCAAACATCTGATATACGCGACTACTGTTTGCGCATTTTTCAAATTCTTTCCGTGAGTTAGTCTCTTCAAATTTACAATAGCCGGTGCCACGAAAGAAATTTCCACTCTTAGATTAAAAAAGACGTATTCAGATTTTTTGGCAAGTATCATCTAAAAATCTGCTATTTTATGAATATTCGTTTGCCAACATAAAAAAGTCAGAATTTCAAGATTCCTTCATGATTTTGTTACTTACTGATTTTTCCCAGTCAGCGTTTCTGAAACAAAATTGAATTTCAACGTTTGGGATTATTAGATAGCAATTGAAGATAATATTCACATCTTACATATTTTTCGAAACTATATGAAGTGATCTCAAGTCTAATAAATAGACTTTAAAGTGAAACTTTCGAGGGAATGAAAGATAGAACAAAAATCGAAGTTGCCGATATGAGAGTTTTGACAAGTTTGGCTGGACATAAAAGACTGAATAAATTATCAAACAGGATCATTAGAAGTACATTTTAAATTATAAAATATAATTTAGATACCGGTATACAAAAAATGGAGAGAGCATAGCAAATAATGGATCGAGACAGATTCCCGACGATTTCGTTTGAAGATAGGAAAAGACCATGAGGCAGACGAAGGAGAAGATGGATTGAAGATGGACCCGTACTGTCGGATTGTTGACTAATCGGTGACAAGAAGAAAAATAATATATATATATATATATATATATATATCGAGAAAACTGTACACAGATTAGAGCAGGATATGTGTGACTTGAATCATTCCGAACAGATTTCAGGAGATTGTTTTAGATGTAAAGCCAAATAAAATGTCCTCGAGTTGTGTTAACGAGAATTACCTGATGTAACAATCAGTTGAGAAGAGAGAAGTTCATGTGAATATTGGTCATTCTCTGTGTACAATACGCAAATATGGTGTAGAGAGGAAGAAAGGCAAATGATCAAGGCACATGATCCTAAGAACAAAAATGCGTTAGTGCGGAGAGAACAAGTTATTTGACTAGCGCTAGATGATACAAAGAACAGATTAGAATCTCTGGGCGCGACTGCGTTTCTGCCCATACGACGAGGTTACTGAGAAGATAATATATTTTCGTTTAGTAACTTACTGTATTTAGCGACTTTCACATTTAATGTATTTCCATTCAGCGAATTATTTCTTCTTGTCTCCTTCCATTTACTTTTTATTTTATTTTTTACTTAGTTATTCTTTAATCATTCAGTCTTAACTTTCCGCCCTAAATGGTTATATATTTTTCTGATAAAATAAGCACATTTTTTTCTTTGGTATTAAAAACTAAAATTGAATTTATTAGCCTACGTTTACTAACTTACTATCAGCCATCCCATCCTATTGGCATTGATCTAGTCGTATGGGTTTGAGGAAGATTTGCAGTAAAGGGTCGTACTAGCAATCGGTTATGTTCAACTTTGCAAAAAAATAATAAAAGAGAGATTTCCTATCATAAATTATCAACATTATAGGGACCTAATATATTCTGCAATTATTGAGGTTATACGCGATATATTTATTTTCGAGTGTTTATGTATTAATACCTAGCTATAAACAGTTATGCTATTAATAGGCCTAGGCCCTACATATTTTTTTAAGTTATATTACTATTGTGGTTGTATAAAAAATAGAATGGAAATAACATGGTTGCTACATTTACTGTTATATTTAATATATATATCCATAGTTATTGTGCCCGAGGGCAGATCTTTCACTGCAATCATAACATTTTCATGCTATGCTTTGCAGCTTTACTAGGGAATTATAGGTGTCATAGTTTCCCGTTGCTTTCCACACCGGTGGATGATGACGATAATGATAAGGATGATGATAATGGCCGGATGATTTTCGGAGACCGTTGGGCCCTAAGCTTCATGACATTTGTCTTATAGGTGAGGAAAAACCCCGAAAGAAACCTCACCCAGGAGCCTGTCCCGACCGGGAATCGAACCCGGACCGGCTGCGTGACAAGGCAGCACGCTACCTCAAGACCACAGCGGTGGACATATATATATATATATATATATATATATATATATATATATGGAACATTAGAGTTCTGTGGAGGAATATTTTAATCCTGATTCTCAAATTATTCTGGCTTGAAACGGTGGTCGACGAAATGTTTTCTTGACGTTTCGCCACCTCTTCGGGTGACTTCCTCAGGAATGTCAATGTCGGTTGTTGAAACTTTAATCAATTCATACTTCATCTCTGTTTGTAAAGGAATGATTTAACTTCGCAATTATACATTTTGATTCTCCTCTGACAGCAATTTATTTTTCTATTTAGTTGGTAATATCCCGGACGGCTTCAATTTAGCTAATTTTTCAGCAGTTTTTCTGTCAAGTATGGGAATGTAATACTTAAATCTTTTTAACATCCTGTGGCCTCTAATTGTTGATCGATGTTATAGCATGTTGGTAAAATTAACATTATATGCGACACACCATTCAAATATTCTTTTTAGTTTTTCTTCCTTACAGTTTTTTATTCTCATCTTCCCTCTTTTTTATTAAAAAAACTTGTTAACCTTGGACCCTGAAATCGTATGTAACTTACATATTCCAAATAAACAATAACAAGACTGAAATGTTCGCAATAACAGATCGTCCTCAAATTAGTCCTAGAGAAAGCAATAACCTAGGTATAACCGCACCTAATGTAGCTTAAACGCCACAAGGCTTTCGTTAAGTCGTAATTTAGCCTTCTTGCCATTTAGTGAGTTTTTAATGGATACACTTTTAATGCTTTTGCTCTTATTTTCAACTCATCTTATTAATACATGTAACAGCTACGTGATAATTTATGAATTAATTTTGAAGATTTCTCCTTCAGCAGAGAGATTCTGAATTTATGGCATATGATATTAAACAAACAACACACCAACCTAAGTTTAGTTCCTCTGTTTTTACAACGTAATTTATTGTATCCACATAATGGTATTTTGAGCGTAATTTTTTTTTGTACATTTATCAAACAATTACTCATTCATCATCTTAAACATTACAGGTTTAAACTCCGTTGAATATTATTATTATTATTATTATTATTATTATTATTATTATTATGAAATATATGTTAAAACTTATCTTTTTTTATATAGTTAATAGAGTATGTTTTAACACTCATTCAAATCGTGGTTTTAATACCACAAGACCTGTTTTCCCCTGTCACAAATTTCATTACACCATTTCTCCATATTCATCTCAAATATTCTGTTTCATTTAGTTCATCCGCCCCTGTGACGGTGGGTCAGGCGTGCAGTCTTGTCGCTCACAGACCTCTATAAATATAGGGGCTTCCTGTCATCCCTCGGCCCGATTTTAAGTTGGACACAAGTTGACGATATTTATATTATATTATATTATATTATATTATATTATATTATATTATATTATATTATATTATATTATATTATATTATATTATATTATATTATATTATATTATATTATATTATATTATATTATATTATATTATATTATATTATGTCCAGCGCTGTGGTCTCGAGGTAGCGTGCTGCCTTGTCACGCAGCGGGCCCGGGTTCGATTCCCGGTCGGGACAGATTCTTGGGTGAGGTTTTTTTCGGGGTTTTTCCTCACCTGTAAGACAAATTTCAGGAAGCTTAGGGCCCAACGGTCCCCGAAAATCATCCAGCCATCATCATCCTTATCATTATCATCATCATCTTTCACCGGTGTGGAAAGCAACGGGAAGCTACCACACCTATAATTCCCTAGTGAAGCTGCAAAGCATAGCATGAAAATGCTATGATTGCAGTGAAAGACCTGCCCTCGGGCAGAATTATTATGGATGGATATTGTATTGCATTGTATTGTATTGCATTGTATTGTATTATTATATTATTATATTATATTATATTATATTATATTATATTATATTATATTATATTATATTATATTATATTATATTATATTATATTATATTATATTATATTATATTATATTATATTATATTATATTATATTATATTATAGGCTATTATATTATATTATATTATATTATATTATATTGTATTGTATTGTATTGCATTATATTATATTGAAAGATTAAACACAGATTTACACTTTCGAGACACTTGTTTCTTATGAATAAAACTTGAAAAATGACTAAAATGCTTGTTAAATAACTAAAGCAAATTATATATTCATTCATTCATTCATTCATAGCGTTCTGCCCAAGAGCAGGTCTTTCACTGCAAACTTAGCATTCTTCACTCTTTCCTTAACTCAGCTTTCCCATTTGTATCCGCATACAAATCATTTATTTTAATATCGTCTTAACATCTGTTGTCTTTTTCTGCCTCTAACTTTCTTTCCGTTGACCATTCATCTAGGGCATCCGCCAGCAGGTAGTTTCTTCTTAGCCAGTGGCCAATCCAATTTCTTTTCCTCTTCTTTATGAGTTCCAGCATTGTTCATCCTTCACCCACTTTGTCTAGCACATCTTTATTTTTTTTATTTTGTTTTCCATTTGATATGTTCCATCCTTCTCCACATTCACATCTCAAAAGCTTCCAGTCGCTTATCCTCATTCCGTCGTAATCTCAAAGTCTCTGCACCACACATTACTACACTCCACACAAAACACTTCACTAGCCTCTTCCGTCTTTATAATTTGTCATAATTTATATTAAACTTTTCTTTTGTTTCAGGTAAGTTAAACATCTTTGACATCAGCATGCTACTTTTCGGCCGTAAGTATTATCAAACTTAATTTAGGCCTATATATTAGCATTATAGGCTAACTTTATTAATTGAATTAACGTATTCGTGTAATTTTGTGTTATTAAGCCTAACAATTAATACAATGGCTCACAAAGTGTTTACAAGGAATCAGCCCGTGGTGTAGATAGATAAGGCAATATTCTACAAGTCGGAAAGTTGAGGGTTCGAGTTACAGTGTGGAGAGAATTTATAACCGGGCCTAAACTCTCTGGCGGCACCATGGCCCTGGGGTCGGCTCAGTCCCTAACTGGAACGAGTGCCATATGCTTGTATGCTGCTGGTAAAAGGGGGTCTCCTAAGCATTTCGTAAGGCTTGGACTGCGATCACTTTTTCACCAGTTTTACTGAAAGCTGAATATTCTTTGATCAATGTAATACTATATTGAAAGTAATATTTACAGTTATTAAAAAAAATATCCATCAAGATTATAACTGACCTCCTAATCTCCTGATCAACGTTCTTTTCTAGATATCAGGAGTCCCTTATTCGTTTCCCGATCTCAGACACATTATTTTTTCTTTCAGTTTTCCTTTAGCAAAAATTGTTCACATTTATTCAGGGTTTGACTAGTGTATGTGTAACAACAGTATAAAATAAATAATAGTTTTAAAAAACTAAAACAACACGCTTTATTAGAAAACCGAACTAAAAAATGAAAAATAATTTTAATTTCCAACACGATTGGGACAAAATTAAAGTGGTCAACAAAAAAAAATCATCTCCAACATATCTAGAATAAAACTAGAGTTATCTATAAAAAAATAATTTCACCATCAAAAGCGTGGGGTGCTTTTTATGGCTTTTACGTTTTCTTCTTACCAATATATGTTTATTATTAAATATACTAATTGATATAGATCACCACACGTTTTTGAGGTAAAATTATTTTTTTTGTAGATAACTCTAGTTTTATTCTAGATGTGTTGGAGATGATTTTTTTTGTTGACCACTTTAATTTTATCCCAAACGTGTTGGAAATTAAAATTATATTTCATGTTTTAGTTCGGTTTTCTAATAAAGCGTGTTGTTTTAGTTTTTTTAAACTATTGTTTATTTTTTATTTTTTAGTTTGGTTTTCTAAAAATGTAAATATATTTAAATTCGATACTATTGTAGTATGAGTTAAAAGTAATACTCTTCTAAAAAAAACCTCCGGGCCGGATTTGAAACAGCGACCTATAGATTACTGAAATTATATACCACTACAGTCCACCACTCTACCAACTGAGCTACCACAACGATAGACTAAAAAGTCGATAAGTCCGCAACCTATTATACCGGTTTTTATCTTTTTGATTTTCTGATGATTCTGGCCAGGATTAATTATGAAATTATCGTATTGTCATGGATCCTTTACAAGTATACAAAGTTTCAAGTCGATCCAATATTTTTAAGTGGGTGAAAATCGTGTTCAAAGATTCTGTTACATAGATACAGGTCCGTTACATAGATAGACAGATACAGGTCAAGCTAATATAAAGCGTGTAAGCTAGTCGCTTGTGAGAGATCAGATCAAGAAGAACTTTAAAAATTGTAAAAGTTTTATTTATAACGCTGTCCTCATTGCAGTTGGTGCATTGAGTACATATGCACATGGGTTGTGAATTAATGATTATGGTTTTACGATCATCAAATAGGAATTAAAATGAATAATATAAGTAATTTATGTTCAGTAGATGGCTTGAGAAAGGAATTATCTATTAACAAGGTAAAGAATATATAGGTTTTACGATTGTAATGTTCGTTTCTAGAAAGAAAAAAAGTTCGAAGGGGTCCCTAGCTTTATAGAAGTCAACCATAAGACAGGTTTTCTGCACAGTGGTTCTGCCAATAATGAATATTTGCAATGAAATATAATGGTTGATCATAAAAGTTACGTGATATAAACCTCTGATCACCGTTCTGAGTTGAACAGATTGCCAATAGTTTTTCTCGTTAAGGGGATATAATTTCCACTAACACGTTATAAAGGCAGAGAATGTCAGACATTACAATTTTTAAAAGTTGTTAATTACATTCTATTCTAGAATCATACTCAATTACGTAGGTCTATGTCAGTTTCAGAAATATATAATCAATGTTTATAAATTGTATTACTTAATATGTAAGCTATTTGTTTTAATATTTACATTTGAACTTATCCATAGTTCTTATTTGTTGTAATGTGTAAATTAAATCGTACAGTCTAATTAAAAAAATGGTAACATATTTATTTTCTTTTCTAATACTTAATGTTTTAGCACATTTAATGTTATATATAACATTTAATTTAGTCTTCTTCTTCTTCACTTCCTGGTTTAGGCAAGAGTTGCCTGTTCCGTCTTCACTAATATATCTAAGATCATCTCTTCCGAGGACGTCCGACATCTCTTCTTCCTCTTGGAAAATAATGGAAGATTTTATTTGGTAATCTACTTTCTTCCATTCTTTCTACATATTCTTTCCACTGTATCTTGTTGTTAAATATATTTTCTTTTATGGAGTAGATCTGCAGTTCTTCACGGATATCCTCGTTTCTTATCTGGTCCATTCTAGTGCAGCCTCTGAACCCTGTTTTTTTAACGAGGTTGTTACTCCTCCCCCTCCTCCTTTCTCATCCGGGCTTGGGACCGGCCATGGCGGAGTACTCATTCAACCCTCTATATGAAATTATAAAACAACAGTCATTAGTTACCGACGACGCTGGAAGATCGCTGATATCAAAAGCGTCGCGAAACAACAATTAGTAGCGCATTTCCTTCTGCTGATGATAGAAGCCGGTTTCCAAAAGCCTACAGTTCTTAAAAATTAAAAAAAAAACTAGTTGAGGACGACGCACCTGCCAGGTATCTATTTTGATATTTTGGGCCTTAGAGCTTTCCTGACATTTGTCTTAAAGGTGAGGAAAAACCCCGATAAAAACATCACCCAGAAAAACTGCCCCGACCGGGGATCGAACCCGGGCCCGCTGCGTGACAAGGCAGCACGCTACCTCGAGACCACAGCGGTGGACACACTGTAATATAAGTAAAATAAAAAAAAAGAGAAAGAGAGAGAGAGAGATATAATGATCATATCTTGATTACGTGCTAGGCCTAGTCACAAAAACCTATTGAATCTCCCCTTATTTAATTTAATTTTCTCAAAACTTCCACCTATACCCACATTCATATAAAATAATAATTGCCTTGACTTAGGCCTAAACCCTAATCACCTTATAATTTCACAGGAACCTTTTGAATCACTCTGTATTTTATTTGTATATTTAAAAATGTTCGTTATGTCTGCATTATTTTATACTCCATGGCGCGACAGGCCTAGAAGGCCCTTGACCTACCAGCGAACTGCTGGTCTCGCATCAATATGTGTTAATCACAGAGATATACGTTCATCCCCTCAGTCCAGGGGTGACCTGTGGTCAGCATGTCGGATTACCCAGCCGTTATAACTGGTTTACTCAACCTGGAGCCGCTACTTATTGTAGCTGCCCAATTTCATTACGATGCTGGGTGGCCACTGGTTCCATAAAGAAAGTAAAGTAAAGTGATCCACTACAGGCCTCAGGAGGCCCTTGGGGTAGTGGGAGGTCAAGGCTCCCACTTTTCCTAGACAATCGGCACTTGATGTCAGCCGGGTTGTCAGCCCTGCGTGACGGCTTATTCTTCAGTGGCGCATATAGGAATTGTTATTGGTGGTTTAATAACCTTAACTCCTATAAATGCCGCAGCAATGGTTAAAAATAAAATTAAGACATCTACAGACCATGTATGTAGGAATTTAGATGACTGATAGTCAACTTAGGTCCCTTCCTAGAATGATAAAAGATGAATAAGAAATCCGTAAGTAATAGTATAGTGTTACTAAAGATACTTAACCCCAGAACAAACGCCTGGTACTCATTTCCGTCAGAGGCTGAGTCGACCGCAGGGCCATAGTGACGCCAGAAGGTTTGGGTCGGTTTAAAAATCCTCACCCACCGGGACTCGAACCCTTGACCTTCCGGCTTGTAGCGCAGTACCTTAACCACTATGCTACGGTGTGCCCGCGCACTGGTCCCATACTTACTTACTTACTCACTGGCACTATCGAACCCGTAGGTTCATGGCCGCGCGGACATAAGCTCTCCATACATCCCTATCCAGAGCTAATGCTTTCCAATCATTCCCGGTATAATCTAGTTCCCTCAAATCATAGTTAATGTTGTTCTCCCACCTCATTCTTGGTCTACCAACTGGGCGTTTTCCCTCTGGCTTTCCCTCAAATCATAGTTAATGTTGTTCTCCCACCTCATTCTTGGTCTACCAACTGGGCGTTTTCCCTCTGGCTTTCCTACAAGAAGCTTCCATGCACGTCTTTCATTCCCCATACGCGCAACATGTCCTGCCCATCGCAGTCTACGAGACTTAACTGTTCTTATTATATCTGGCTTCCTATAAAGACCAAGTAGTTCATTGTTATGTAGTCTTCTCCAGTCACCTGTCTGTTCATCTCTCTTTGGTCCAAAAATTTTTCTAAGAACTTTATTCTCAAATACTTGTAATCTCCTTTCCTCCCTTAAAGTAAGAGTCCATGTTTCGCACCCATATAATATAACTGGTAGAATAATAGTTTTATGTATTTTCAGCTTAACGTTTTTTGAAAGGAGTTGGGACATCAAAAGTCTATGCAATGCATAATAGCATGCATTTCCAGAATTGAGCCTATGTTTAATTTCTTTGTGCATCTCATTCCTATTTGTGATTATTGTTCCTAGGTACTTGAATTCAGCCACTTCCTCAAGATTTCCCTCATTTGTCATTAGCTGTCCATTTCCATTATATACTGAATTTCTACGCGTTACCATATATTTAGTTTTACTGATATTTACTTCCAGTCCTAATTTTCACTGGTCCCATACTGGCTGACATTCTATGAGAAAATGTATTCCTCCAAGGAGGTCTGCATTCTTACAAACTTAAGCGTAAACCCGAATCCTTGTATGAATTTTGGAAAGCCCTGAATTGTGTGACGGCTGCTCAGATACAAGCATTTCTTAACATGAATCTGAATTAGCGAATGGAAGTCACGAAAACTAGAATTGTGGTCATTATTACATTTATTATTATTATTTTTATTATTATAATTGCTAGCTGCCTTCATCATCATTATTATCATCATCACTGTATTCGTTGCACGAGATTTTTTCTGTCGAATTAAGAGCTCATTTGAATTTCAAACAGTTTGTTTCACAAGTGCAGGAAATTGTACAAAATTATGCAGCACTCATAGAATAAAACAAGAAGAAATTCCCCTCCCAAATTGTCACTAGTCTCAACTCCACATTTTAAGGAAAAAAAAAACTTATCTACAAGTATAATTACAATCATGATATTTTTGACCTCGAGGGAGACATCTCTTACTTTTATTGCTTCTATACTTAATTTTGCTAACAACTCCTTCCAATCATTAGTTGCTTGAAAGATTAAAAAAAAAAAAAAATAAAGTTGACAGGAGTTTGTCATTTTGTTGCGCCCAGGAAAATATCAGTGTGCAAAATTATATGAAAAGAAGTTGTCATGCAAAATTGTGCTGTAGGGCTCGAAAGGGTTTTTACAGAAACCGCATAGAAGTTTTATAAACACGTATATATTTTATTTTATTTATACGTGTTGTGCCATAGGGCAGGTCTTTCATTGCAAAAAGCATTTTCATGCTATGCTTTGCAGCTTTACTAGGGAACTATAGGTGTGGTAGTTTCCAGCTGCTTTCCACACTGTGGGTGATGAGGATGATGACAATGATGATGATGATGGCCAAATGATGTTTGGGGACTGTCTGGACCTCAAAGCTACCTGACATTTGTCTTAAAGGTAAGGAAAAACTCCGAAAAAAGCCTTACCAAGGAAGCTTGTCCCGACGGGAATCGAACCCGGTCCGCTGCGTGACAAGGCAGCACGGTCCCTCGAGACCACAGCGGTGGACACCTACATATTAAGGTCTTGGAAATTCAAAACATTCTGAGACCTAAGAGTTATGGCCAATCTTGAAAGTGTGAGATTTAGAATGCCCACTGGGGGGAAAAAATAAATAAATAAAAAGAAAGAAAAAAGGATAAATAAATAAATGATAAAAAATTGTCGGAAACTATAGAGAAATAAGTTTGTAGATCGAAACACAATGGGCTGTTATCGTGTGCCCTGTGTTTCAGAATAAGTATTACAGACTTCTAGTGGTTTACTATACGTGTCGACTCGGAGGGAGATCTTTTCGTACGAATTCTGACGGCAGCAGGAACTATTGAGCACACACCAGATCTTGTGGGGCGTGTGTAGGAAAACATGCGTCACCGGTACACTTTGTGCAACGAACAAGAGGGTCGCCACGTGGAATCACACTTGTAGTACAACCTCTAGAAATCTGTAAAACTTATTCTCAAACACAAGACACACGATATCAGCATATTGTATGTCGATCTTCAAACCTATTCTACATAGAAATGATACGTTTCCGGACATGGGTTCCTTATCAAATAAGTCTCCTCTACAACCCCTAGAAGGCTGTAATACTTATTCTGAAACACTCTGTATACTGAATTATGATAATTGAAAAGTACCAAACTCAATACACTTAAGATGTCCTAACTACCTGGCACTATCGAACCCGAAGGTTCATGGCAGCGCGGACATAAGCTCTTCATACATCCATATCCTGAGCTAATGTTTTCCAATCATCCCTGTATAATCTACTTCCCCCAAATCATAGTTAATGTTATTCTCCCACCTCATTCTTGGTCTACCAACTGGGCGTTTTCCTACAAGAAGCTTCCACGCACGTCTTTCATAACGCATTCGTGCCACATTTACCTAAGATGTCTTATGAACAACAATAGGTTACCAAGCCCAGTTTACAGTACATACCATTTTGACATGTGAAGATTTAGGGAGACCAATAGGAAGATGTACAGAACAGTAAATAGTAATTTTGGATTCGGAACGATCAATAAAGAACCAATCCTTGAAGCTGATGATGAAAATATTTCTAGATATTTGTTTCGAAGTGTTGTTTTAACGATAAAGCAATGAAATGAATTACATACGGTGAAGCATTTTTGAGATCGTGCTCGGAGGAGAGAATTAGTTACCTTAGGTTCTAGAAAGAGCTACGTCTAGCTCCTGCTGCATTGACAGTAAAATTGAATGTTCTTGATTTAGAATGCCTGATAACGTGTTTCTCTCTCGCATGTTATGTGACAGATATTGCAAAGCATGCGTAGCATAATTTCTCTCCTACCACCCTCCAACAGCATTCTAAAGCGTTCACTGATCCTCTTGTTCTAAAGATGTAAGTTATGTTATCTTATTTCTGCACAAGATAAATAGTACATGGTTTACTCCGCCATAAATGTTGTGTATGGGTTCTACTTTTTCTTGTTGTCTGTGTTAACTCTCGCTTCTCAATCCTGTCTCATATAAATTGGAAACAGACTTTCACAAGAGTCTGTAGTGGGATAGGGCAACATAGCTCTTAGTATCATAGATGATATGATGATTGATGACTAATGTCGACACAGATTTGTAAGTAATGGTTTCAGATACAGACTATCTTCGTAGCTTGGTTTCAGCTAATTTAGAATTAGCGTAAATTGCCAAAGAATTGGGCCGAAACTAATTACATTACTGTTTATGGATGCAGTGTTTTTATTTTCATGAACAAGAATTGAAGCTAAATCAATTGATGAGAACGGAGGTTATTAGAGATTATGCGAATTCCCAGATTTCATGAAAATTAACATATTTTGTTGAAAGAATGATACAATGTATAAAAATCGCTCTGGATTTAGGGTATATTTACTTTAGCTTCTATCCAATTTCAGTTTTTGTTCGTTCCTTGTATTTGATATTTCAAGTACCAAGAAAGCACTCCGATCGGAATAAGTGTCTCTAGTGTCAGAGGACAATATTTGGAAGACCAAACAGTGCAATAAAGTCAACCTACAGGAAGTAGTAATGCCACATTTGTAGTTCAAACTACTATAAATAACTGCAAAACACAGAAATCGAAGACAGAAGCCAGAATTCAGCAGTGACAACCAGCTGTGCGTAGCAGATGGATGTCCCTGCTTGATATAGAGCGGAGTGGAGTGAGGCGGATGCAGCGCGGACGGCAGGTAGTAAGGGATATCCAATCCATTAAGTGAGGTGTTGTATTACTTTCTTTTATTGTCTTGCAGATTAAAACGGCAGATATTGCTTTCTCTGGGAGAAATTTCAAGGTAGATTTCGGCATGCAATGGTTGACAGTTCCCTTGTTAGTAACGTAACGATCATCTACAAAACCGAGGGTTAGTTTAATTACCCATGTAAATTATGGAAGTAGATGGAAAGAAAGAGGAAGATTCAAGAGACTCAAGGTACGGGATGGACCATGTTGTCTGCTGATATCCATCGCGACGAAAATGTGTTACTGCGAGCATTAATGATCTAAGCTCTGCTGAAAATGTTGCTATGCACCATTACTCTAACGGGTGCTATCAATCTAGAGGTTCATGGTCGCGCGAACTTAGGCTTTGAGTTCTTCCCTATCTTGAGCTAATATTTTCCAATTATATTCTGTATAATTCACCACAATGCCAAATAATCGTTTATCAAAACAGCTGCTTCATTATAGATCTCTAGGCCGAAGAAATGTAGGAAGACCAAAACGTTGTTGGAAAGACAACCTGCACCTGCAGCATATAATCACCGGGGAGCGGAACGGGTCAACAGGCACATACCTTGAAGAAGAAGATGATGATGATAATTCACCACATAATGATGGATTTGTAGGATGGAAAAATCCAAATGACAAATCATCCGGGAAGGACTTTGAGCCGTGGGTCCCGAATCTGAAGATTTTCAGGCAAGTTAAAGAACCGCAAGCCTGTATAAAGAGACATCTGTGCAAAATTTACTAATCATTACCCATCAAAATTATACATTAGTTACCCACTAGGTGTCTCACTGAAGCCATGTGCCGATCACATATTACTAGTTGACATCTGGGGGTAAATAAGCGCAACTAAATTAGCTTGGTTAAAACACTCCCACTAGGGAGCACCCACACGGGGAAGTACGGGGTATATAGATAGGTAATTCACACCAATCACAACACTTAATTTTATTTTCTCACCTCATTCTGGGCCTACCTAATTGGGTACTTCTCCTTTGATTTTCCTTAAGACGTTTCCATGTCCATATTTATTTCTCCATTCAAGCTACATGTCCTGCCTATCACAGTCTACTATACTTAATTGTTGCATTTAATATTTGACGATGAGGGTAGCCACTAGATGTAAGTTGGAACAAATTTCCGCTACCTCTTGTGTGAATTGAGAATACTACATGTATAAGAAAAATGTATGTTTGTGTTGGAATTCTTGGGTAGCTCAGTTGGTTAGAGCGCTAAACGTACAGAGTTTAGAGACTCGGGTTCAAATCCCGACTCAAGCATTCATTTTTCTTTTCATATCATATATATATATATATATATATATATATATATATGTATACATACAGGGTGGCCCACTTAAACCTTTCACCTTTGATAGTTTGTTAGATGTTTCTGAAAAATAAAAACAACAATTACAACTAAAATGACATCGGTGGGGACATCGAATACGCATATTTTTCGAAAGTAAGTAATTTTCAAGATATGAAGGTCAACTTTTATTTTTTAAATGGGAACCAACTAGGTTTTGTGTCGCAAATTTTGAGTTAGCTATGTCTAATAACAACTGACTATGTAACTGACTTTTTCTGTGTCCAGCCAACGCGGGTTTTCTACTGCCCAGAAGTGCATGTTATGTACATTTACATTCCCATGATTTGCAAAAATGGCTTCATCGGTAAACAATATCCTACTCATGAAGTCATGTCCTTGATGCAGAACCCACTGGCTGTATTCCAGACGAATTTGAAAGTTATTGTCGTCAAGTGCTTGATATGTAGAGAGATGTGGAATGGATGGAACCGATGCCGATGAAGAATGCGCAGTACGCTCGTGCGACTGATTCCAATCTATCTTTCCATTTCGCGAGAACTGGCATGAGGGTTTATAGCAACAGCTACAAGAACAGCTACTTCGGCTGCTTCATTTGTCACAGTTTTGTTTCGAATCCGCTTTCGTGAGCTCAAGCTTCCAAACTCTCGAAGTCTACTAACAATATTAGTGAAGGTAGGATGAGTTGGATGACGTCTCTCAGGGAAACGTTCAGCATTCCGCTGTTCTGCTTGTTTGGCATTTTGGAAACATTCCCCGTAAATTAATAGTATATCAACCATTTCTTCATTTGTGAAAACCATTTCAAATGCCTAGAATTTATGGACAGAATAAATTAGAATTGCGTTAATAATGTCAATATCAATCACTGTACTACTACTGTACACTACTGAAAGTTAGCTTAACGTACCTACACACAAGTAAAACTGAGAACCGTTCTGAAACTCTTCACCAATGTCGTTGTCTTCGGTTGTACACTTATAGAACTGAAGAAATAAGGGTTGTATCACAACTACTGGGTAGTGTGGTATGGGTGTGTTCGATCTTCAATGTCAACATTATGAACTAAACAAAAGGAAGGGTGCATCAGACATTGTTTAAGTTTACGCGTCTCAGTGTCACAGAAAAAGTCAGTTACATAGTCAATTGTTATTAGACATAGCTAACTCAAAATTTGAGACACAAAACCTAGTTGGTTCCCATTTAAAAAATAAAATTTGACCTTCATATCATGAAAATTATTTACTTTCGAAAAATAGTATTATTCGTATTTGATGCCCCCCTTGATGTCATTTAAGTTGTGATTGTTGTTTTTTTATTTTTCAGAAACATTTAACAAACTATCAGAGGTGAAAGTTTTAAGTGGGCCGGCCTGTATATATATATATATATATATATAGAGAGAGAGAGAGAGAGAGAGAGAATGAATATTGGTTATTCAATAGTAGATTATATACAGAATAAGCAATTAAACTGGTATGGGCACGTACGACGAATGCAAGAAGAAAGATTACCCAGGAAAACATTGGAATGGTGTCCATCTGGAAGAAGGAGGACAGGAAGACCTCGAAACTCGTGGATTCAGGAAATAAGAACTGAAATGAGAGTAAGGGGACTGGAGGACATGGATTGGATGGAGAGAGACAAGTGGAGAAGAAAAATAAAACTTTAGGCACTGAAAGACGTGTAAACATTAAAATTCTGTATGTGTATATATATATATATATATATACACTCACTGGCACTATCGAACCCGTAGGTTCATGGCCGCACGGATATATATATATATATATATATATATATATAGAGCACGTCAAAAAAACAGAGAACTCCTTGATGTACCATATCTCCTTCCGGCGTGGCGATTAACTCAGGTTGAATAAATATATAACATTAAGTCCACTAAACAATAAAGCAGGATATCATAAGATATTTATGCCTACAGTATATGCGTCTTTGCCGAGATTTGAAACAAACTTTCAGTCCTATTTTTGACGCTATAACAATGAGATATTGAGCCACACCTGTTAAACTAAGCTCAATTTTTTGTTTGTTTCATTCTCAAGTCCCCGTAAATAATGCAATACGTGAAAGGAGATAAATCACAGAACCACATTTATGATGTAGGCAAAGTAAAGGATATAGGACTAATAACATGGAGGAAGAAAATTTATACTAAAGCAATTATCCATATATTCAATAGTTTTAATGCAAAACGAGCCACAATTTGATAACTGGCTCAGCTGGATTCCTTGATTAATTTGCTTTGATTAATTATATAATTTTCACTTTTGAACCACACCTGAAACGATTATGGCCAGCGATATAAATTTAGAATCCCAATTAGAATTATGATCTAGAATGAAAAATTCTTCGTAACATTCTATAAACCTGTAACTAATTTTGCTTGTAAACTGTGGTAAATTTATCTGAGTGCCCTCTGAATGACCTTCAAATGCTAGGTGAAAATTATGTGTTAAACATTGTAATGAACTAATGAAGCCATAACTCTTATTCAAAATATATATTCAACATACACTCTTGGAATAATTTCTAGCTTTATTTTATATCTAACTAACTCACTAGCACTATCGGACCCGTAGGATAATGGCCTAGCGGACAAAAGCTCTCCACACATCCCTATCCTGAGCTAATGTCATTCTCTTACATCATTCTTGATCTACCCATTAGGCGTTTTCCCTCTGGTTTACCTACAATGATTTCAAACCCCTATTTTATTCCCTATTCGTGCCATATATCCTACCCATCGCAATCTACGACGAGACTTAACTGTTCTTATGTCAGAGTTCCTATAAAGATCACTCAGCTCACTGTTGTGCATTCGCCTGTCTGTTCATCTCTCATTGGTCCAAAATATGTTCCTAAGAAACTCATTCTCCTGGAAAATCTATATAGCTATAGTGGAACTATCAAACAGTATTACTGATTTTCTGTAAACATAATTTAAGAAATTATAAATTAATAGAAAAAATAATGTTAATTGTCCATTAAAAAATCAATGTTTAATTATTAATTAAATAAAAAATAAAACTTAGCTTTATTTGATTTTCATATTTATTAAGATATATTCAGTGACAGCTGCTTCGGTACACTGTACGTTCTTCAGTCGAAAGTATTTAATTCAATTTATTTTATATATTTTTTCGTTGTTTTTAAAAATTCTGAATTCATATTATTCTCCGACTTGGCAAATATAAGTAAAGCTAATAGAAGTTCTAAGAATAGGTTAAAATAATTTAACAATTATATTAACAATTTACTATTTTATTGCTTTTGAAATGTACTGTACGCGAAGTTGTATTCTGTGTTGTGTGATTACAAAATATGTTACATTGAGCAACAAAAAATAAACTTTTTTTGTATCAGAAAGAAAAATATGCGATTCTGATAGCTAGTATTTTTTCTCCTGAATTCAAATATGATATCGGTTTTTCTCCATCACGCAAGGTTTGCGAGAGACAGGAATTTATAATTTCAAACACTTAAATATTTTCTACATTCGTAACTACACAATATTCGAACATTCAGACTCGCCTAGAAAGTAAAAAAATGACGATTTTCTGCTATATTTTGCCTGTGGAGCATCCCTCCTTGATGGCCCAACAATAATCGGCCAGCATATTAGGATTCCATTTGCCTTGATATCTCTTTTCCATACCTGAAATCTCCTGAGTTATCTCATTTGGCTTTATTTTACAATGGACAAATGGACGAAAAAACGTTTATTGAAAAAACATTTATTTAAAATAATTAATTTAAGTTGAAATAAAAAAACTGTGGGTGATGGAGATATTCCGAATACATATTTGAAAACACGAAAAAAAGCTGCATTAAATACAACTGTCGGTATTCATGAGACAAAAATCATGTTGACCGGTGTTATTTAGCAAAATGCTAATATTTATATATTTGTTTACTATTACATTATTTACATATTTTATCAATATTATTATTAATATTAATAAAGTATTATTTTAATTTATTATTTTGGATTCATACATATAGACATTTTACCTCTAGAAAATAGCATTGGTCTTATGGGGTTATTCCATTAAATTAGTTTACCTTCATGCGCATTTCTCTCAACTCCAAATAAAAATGTATAATTTTTCTTTCTTTGAATATTTTTATTAATATCTCAAATAGCCTACTTCATAACGCATAAAATATATAATAGGGTTTATGAAACGTCCAGTAAGTTACCGTTTCTTCAATCGAGATGATGTGACACAAAGTCAAAGGCCTATATATCCCTAAAACAATAGGCCTATAAACATTTAGAAGTTAATCACAACATGTTATCTTTGTAGAGAAAGACCAAAGTTGTCCATAGGAGTTAAGGATCCAAACATTAATCGCCAATCAACCCTATATTTTATTATAGTAATTTACAATAATATCTGCATTAATGGCAACACCTTTTGTGCATATTACAACAATTGGAGAAATTTTCAAATAATTTAGTCTCACATGTTTTGAAATTTTCTTTAAAAATAGCCAGAATTATTCATATTAAATTTTTTCGTTGCTATCAAAACATTAAAAAAATATATAATACAGGCCTATCCATAAATAATATACGTTCAAAATATTATTTTTGTTCCACCAAATTTTGAGTTGTGGTTTTGTTCTCTAGGACGTAAGCTGCTGTCGATGGCGGCAAATCCGACTTAGTAATTATAGAAACTACACATCTAAGACGTAATGATATGGGCAAGCAGACAGACATCCGCCCTAATAATATGGCCTTGCTGCCGTACGTGATTTCCAAGCGGAGTTGTACAAATGGCTGCTACCTCGAATCAAATTCACTTCTCGGAGGCAGACTTTATAGGGTGTCTTAACAATTATATCTTCACTGGTGTAATATACACTATTTAATATTGAATCAATATAGAAAATAATTTATATTTAGAGCTGATTTGGACAAAATAATTATGTATTTTCTTTAAACATTGTTTCTGTAATGAAATTTAGTAGGCCTTATATGGAATGTAATAATAATTTTCTTCAGTATTATTTACTGAATCCAGTTTAAATACTTACTTTGCGCCTAGGGTACTTATATATAAAAATAATGTATTATCAATACCCTACAAGCCGGAATATCGATAATTCGATTCACCTGTGAGGTCAGGATTTTTAAATAGACATAAACCTTCTGCGGAGTCCACCGCTGTGGTATCGGGGTAGCGTGCTGCCTTGTCACGCAGCGGGCCCGGGTTTGATCCCCGGTCGGGATAGTTTTTCTGGGTGAGGTTTTTATCGGGGTTTTTCCTCACCTGTAAGACAAATGTCAGGAAAACTTTAAGGCCCAAACGGTTCCCGAAATCATATGGCCATCGCAATCATCATCATTCATATTCATCTTAGGTTAAGCTTAGGATTAGGGACTCTCCTGGCGCACCATTATCATCATCATCATCATCACCCATCATATCGGGGCAACGTAACCCCACCTTCCAGGCGTCCCAACCTCAGAAGTGGGTTACAAGTACGCCACGCCAGGAGAGAAACCAGGAATGTCGAAAGACAAACCTGGGGCATTTGAAAAAAAAAAACCTTCTGCGGCACCAATACCGTGGGATCGACTCAGCCTCTAGTGTAAATGAGTGCCAGACTGTTGTCCATGGGGTAAAGAGAGCCTTATGCAGGGCTGACATCTCGTGCTGATTGTGTAGAAAGTAGGGAGCCTTAAACTCCTCATACCCGAATGGTCTCCTAAATGACTGCAGTAGGATCACTTTACTTTTAATGTACTGTAGGCCCTATACTTTATTATACCGTAGGCTATAGGTATGTTATTGGAACAAGCGTCTGGTACTCATTTCCGTTAGAGGCTGAGTCGACCCCAGGGCCATAGTGCCGCCTGAGGGTTTGGGTCAGTTTAAAAATCCTGACCCCAAAGGGACTTGAACCCTCGACCCTCCGGCTTGTAGCTCAGTGCCTTAACCACTACGCTACGGCGTACCCCTATTTAAAATAGTGGCGTTTGAAATTTCTTATTAGCCAACAATGGTTGGGGAAAACAATAACAAAAAGGTTCATCATAATTTTCCTGGCTTCCCAGTATCTGTCCACGAAATTGTTGGTTGTTAGGGATGTGATTAGTATCCATATCTTCCACGGTTTTGCAGAGGATACATTGTTGAGTTGGTAGAAGATAGAGGCGATGAAGATGTGTATATATATATAATATGTTATTGAAATGAAAATCAAAAGAAAATCGATACATACGAAGATTTCTCCTTTATAATCATATAATTTGTAACAATATGTAAAAAATGCTAATTATATAGTATAATGGTTTTAAAAAAACTGCTGCTTCACTATATATATATATATATATATATATCAAAATAAAAGAGAAAATGAAAGCTACAAAGAGATAGAAGAGAAAAAAATTAACGTAATGAGAAGAAATAATCGATTGAATGCAGAGTTCCTTAGAAACCTTCACGGAAAAAAATAGAACATCACAGACTACGTGGGAAGAAGGTATTAAATGAAATATCTAGAAGAGGGGCCTTAAAACGGATGGAATTTGGATAGATCGGAAAAGGTAGAATATAATATATTTTGGCTTGGAGCACCGCGAAGAGAAGTTTATTTATTTTTCTCTTGGCATTGGACATTGTCACGAAATCAGTAAATGTTAGATTATATAAATGTAATTGAGTCATAAATAATTAAAATACAATCCATTTATACTCGGCAGATGCGGGAGATTTAAACGGTTAATGCAAACTTGTATCTGCAGCAAGAAAATAGTACGTTCTGAACAAAGATTCCTATTCAAAACGTTATCTACACAGTCTCCTCTACAAGCCCAAGAAGTTAGTGACAAAATCCTTTTTACCTAGTGTGAAGGAAATATTGAAATTAAACCTACCTTTAACTGGAAAAATAACTACTTTCTTAACAGGGCACGGGAAAATAAACAGTTATTACTACAGTTTTAAAATAAATGACAGTGTACATGCGGAAACTCAGAACAAACGATAGATCATCTATTGTTTGAATGTACAAAACTAGAAACAGAAAGACAGTTACTTACAAACAACATGATTAAGAAATATGGTAAATAGACATTCGATAAAGTAAGACTAGTACAAGAGTACACAGTTGAATTAATCTAATTCATTTTTTTTACCCTATTGTTTAACCTTATTGTTTTAGCTTTTTGTTAACTTTATTTCATTCTCACAGGGCACAAGGACAGGACACACATCCAGACCCAAGGTGGAGATTTAAAATCTCCTACCCCACCGGGAATCGAACCCGGGTGGCCGGAGTGGAGGGTAGGGACTCTTCCGACTACGCCACGGCGACGGACTATTGCTGAATTTAGACAGACTATAGAGCAAAACAAAGCCAAATCAATGAGTGGAACAAATAGATCAAAACATTACAATTGGCCGTAGAAAATGAATGAAAACAAAATAATTTTTGTAAATAGTTTTATGTAAATAATTTTGTAAATTAAAGCAAGTAATATTACTTTCTTTGTGATGGAACATGCTGACAAAAAAACCCAAGAAGTTTGAAATGGGAATTTCCGAACCTCCTGTATATTGTATGGATGTGTGTGATTCATAAGGTATTTGTGAAATGGTAAGTGATGATGACGATGAAAAATACGACCATTTGGAACAGACACAGCATGTAACTTTTAAAACAAAGACATGTTTCAAAGAACCATAAATACTACCATAACTCGAGGATGATCTAAAAGGAGAATGAGAGAATATTCAAGGGCAAGTACAAGAATATACCTTAAGGAGATGTAATGAAGGTGATCGAGCTATCATCTAAAGTTATGATGGCCATAATGATACTATAACTCTCAATTGAATCTTGATACTAGAACGAGGACAATACTTGAGCAAATTTTGATCTTGTTTTGTTTCCTTATAAGATACTATATATATATATATATATATATATATATATATATATATATATATCATAGCCAAGCATTTTAAGGCATCATACCTTACTATGGAGGGGCATGCCATAGCATAGTGATTAAGGCAATACCATTACAAGGCGGAATGTCGAGGGTTCGAGTTCTCATAGGCTCAGGCTTTTTAAACTAGCCTTCTAGTGGCATCATGGTCCTGAGATCGACTCAGTCTCTGATGTAAATGAGTACCAGATGTTTGTTCTAGGGGTAAAAGCGGACGTCATGCAGGGCTGATATAAAGTGCTGATTGTCTAGAAAAGTGGGAGCCTTAACATCCTACTACCCCAAGGGCTCCTAAGGCCTGTAGTGGTATCACTTTACCTTTACCTGATGTCAGCGAGTGACAAGTGTTAGCTCATCATATCAAAGAGACATATAGTAGGCAACTAAGATATTACTTGGATGGGAAAAGCCAATTAAATTTTACTTGGAAGGTATAAATTATGCTTGAAGTTCTTTGAGAGCCTGAAAATCTTCAGACTTTGGATTCGTGGCTTAAAGTCCCTCGCGGAGGAATTGTTCCATGGATTTTTCCATCCTAAAAAATCCTTCAAACTCGGGTTTTAACATGTAACCCTCGAGGCCAGAAGCAAGGAACGTAAGTGCTAGACATCGAGGCAAATCCTAATTCAAAATTAACATGTAATGTGAAAGTGATATTGCTAATCCTATAAAAACATTGAATATTTTTTAAAAATAATTTATACATATGTATAAAAATTATGTTCAGTTGATTGGAGGAAAATTATTCTTTATAACATTTGTCCAGCCTTATTAGAATTAGAGGCCCACCCAGAAATTATTACAGTATAAACACCTAATCTTGTACAGCGTTCCTGAGTACTGTTCTTGAGGTCCCGGGTTCAATTCCCGGTGAAACCATAGGAATTTTTCCTTAAAGGGAATTATTCCTGTGGTTGCCCATGGTCTGGAATTTAGGTTAAGAACTCTCCAGGCGCTTCATTATCATTTAGCACTCATCATATCATCGGGGTAATGTAACTACGCCTTCCAGTTGCCCCAACCTAAGAAATGGAATACAATTCTGCCAATGCCAGGGAAGAAAGCCAGAAATATCATAAAAGACAACCTGCTGGCATTAGACAAAAGAAAAAAATAAATATGTATATATTATTTATTTATTTATTTATTTATTTTTGCTAAGCCTCATGAAAACAATTGAGAGTCTGGTTGATGTGAGAAGTAGCGAAATATGTTTAAAAAACTTAAATTATGGTATAGGAATTGGATCGTGTGACCACTTGATTTCCTGTAGCAGTAGCGTCTCATTATTTGGAGCGTCCGGGGTTTAGCCCCTCAAGCAGGAGATTTAGGTCTTTATCTATTGAAAATATATTTTATTTTGCCACAAGTTATTTATATTATATTACTTTATATTTAACATACGCGACATTCAGATGAGACATTCAAATTTTCAGGTTATTTTCCATGAAAAGCTCTTAACTATCTTATTATTGAACTCGGAACTTCACGGCCATAAGCTATCCATACATTCCTATCCAGAACGAATATTTTGGAATCATTCCCTGTATAATTTATCCCTCATCTGGTTATTATTATTCTGCAAACTCATTTTTGGCTTACCTACCAGGCGCTTTCCTTCTGGTTTTCCTTTAAGAAACTTCCATACGCCTATTTTATGCCCCATTCGTCCTGCTCATCGTAGTCAACGGGTGACTTAACTGTTCTTATTACATCTAGTTTCCCAATAAGAGTAATGTATTTTCTTCTCCCTTAAAATGAGAAACGATATTTCGCATCCATATGGTACAACTAGCAGAACAATTATTCTTAAAAAATAGTATATTACGATGCGAGGTTGGGAAGTGGTTTTTACAGAAGTGAGGAAAAATGTTTAATTTCCGAGATTCTGTAAAACGCTTCACAAACATGCGTTGTACATTATTATTTGCACGTTGGCGTTTTCAAAATAATAAATAATAGTAAAATAATAACATCTTTGTTGGAAATATTTGCATTTATTATAAACAATTTACTAACGTTAACAGTGTGGGCGATGTTTATTAGTTGAAACAACAGGAGGCCTTGAGAACAATTATGATAACATGGCCGCAAGTACGTATTTATTGTTTTATATTGTTTCAAATAAAGTTCAGTTTAATTTAAAATGCAGTGATTTGTTTCGTATAATGTATATTAACACTACTTTTTCGATATTTTCTGTTATACATTGTACGTAGTATACATAGAGGGCATTGGTTTTTCTTCCCGCACGTGGGTGTAAATGTAATATTACAGTATAGTTATTTAGGTTAGCAACCCCGAATTGTAGGAAGTTGAACTTTCAATCATGGTCGCCATTGTTGGCAAGTACGACAAAACGCACTATCGCGCAAAAAAAGCTATTTTGACAGGTATTGATCACTGTGTATGCTGCGGTGGACTAGTAGTTATGTTCCTTGTCTCTGGTCCCGAAGGTCGCGGTCGATGTATTTTTTTTAGGATGGAAAAATCCAAAGAGCAAGTTCTCCGGGAGGAACTTGCCATGAGTTCCGAGTCTGGAAGATTTTCAAGCTTGGAAAACATCCTTTAAAAAATCCTTATATCTTCTTTTTCTTCCTTTCCAGGATTAGGTCAATGCGACCTGTTCCGGTCTCAAGTCCATCGTTTCCTTGGCCGTCCCAAAGGTCTTTTTCCATGTGGTTTGTAGGTATTGATCTTTTTGGGTAATCTTGTATTGTCCATTCTGTCTAAATGTTCTTTCCATTGGTATTTGTGCTCTTCTAGTTTATCAACTATTGAAAATATCTCCAGTTCATTTCTTATTGATTCATTGTGTAATCTATCCATGCGTGTACATCCTTTTTACGGATCTTAAAAATTTAATTTCAGTGGCTCGAATGTGTGAGATATCTTTTTTTTTATAAGTACCCAAGATCAGATTCATATAAAAGAACAGGAACAGCCATAATTTTATAAAACCTGAGCTGAGTTTCTCTTCGAGTCTTTCGGAGAGTTCTTCTTATAGTGCCACACATCATTTGATATCGGTTTAATTTATTATGTATATCCCAATCATAGCTATATATAATCGTTGCTGGTATATAGCAGAGACATAAACTAATGCACTTTTGTGCGCGCTTTTCCTATTATTATATGTTATATCTGAACCAAGATAGTTAAAGTGTGCTATCTGTTCTATTATTTCATTATTGATCACTATTTTTGCTCTGACTGGCACTTTGCCCTGAAAAGCCATAATTTTAGTTTTTGAAGTTGAGACTTTGAGATTATAATAGAGTCCTAATTGATTCAACATGTAAATGGCTCTTTGTTAATCATCCTCTGACTTATGTCTGAATAAAAAAAAACTAAGCAAAATTTACCGACCTCATCCTAGTAATCTTAATTGGCTGCTAGAGTCTCATTGGATCGGTAAGTTGACCATGTACCATTATTAACATCTGTGGGCAAATAAGAGTAACTACATTAACTTGGTCTAGTAATGCCTAAGAAAAGAGAGACTATGGTTCAACATTGTAGATAGATTGATCTCTTTGCATATTTTAGTCAAAAATATTTTCATATATGTTATTCATATAAATAAGGTAGACATTAAAAGTAATATCATATAATACTATAAACTCATTCTTAAAAAGTGAGTAGTTTGAAGTTGCGCACACATGATGAAGATAATTTTAAATTAAGTATATTCTTCACGTCAGTAATAAAAAATCACATAATTTAGCTGAGCAAGTTTGTCCGTGTTTTAACAAGTGAACTAAGCAAATCCTGTTATTTCGGCTCACCTACTTATTTATTTTAAAATAGAAAATAAGTTTGTCATATAACAGCTTAAAACATCTCGCAAAATACTTGTTTTAAACAACACTTATAAACAATTTAAGTGAATTATAATTTTATATTCAAGCTCAATTTCTACAATATCTATAAAACAAATTTGATTTCAGTTCGAATCAATGACACACAAACAGAATGGAACAAAATTAATAGGGGCATAAGACAAGGATGTGGCCTCTCGCCCTTGCTCTTTATCATATACATGGACAGAATACTCCAAGATTGGCGACAGATGAGACACGGTTCTATCCAAATTAATAGAAACCTAAAAATAGACTCCATGATTTTTGCAGATGATTTGGTATTAATAGCTCCAACAGAAACAGATTAACAGAATTCTATACACAATTTTAACATAATTGCAAAAAATGTACAATATGGAAATCAATACAAAAAAAACTAAAGTGATGGCCTTTTGTGGGAAATACGCTATACCTAGCAAAATTGTCTTGTATGATGAAATTTTAGAACGAGTACATGAATTTAAATATTTGGGTTATAATTTAACATTTCAAATTGAAGTTGATATATCAAAGAAAATAACAAATTACACAAAAAACAACGGGGATAATTAACAGTATAATGAAACCATCTTTAGTACAGAAGAACACAAGATTACGGCTTTATAAGGTTCTCGCAAGACCGTATTAAGATATGGTAGTGAAGCATGGACAATACGAAGAAGAGATGAAAGCCGAATAACAGCAAATAAGGTGCGATTTATGAGCCGTACTACAGCAGGCTATACAAAATGGGACCATAAAAAAAATGAGGAAATTATGGAAGAGTTGGATGTAGAACCCATTCTTCACCACATACAAAATTACCAGAACAACTGAAATGCCCATCTTCAACGAATGCCATCTCATATAATTCCAAAAGCCATGCTTCGTTACTGCCCCCGGCAAAATATCGCTGGGACGTCCAAAAAAGCGCTGGATGGAAAACTTCTCTTTGAGATCGTAACAGGCCACATGGCCTAATACTTGCATGGATTACGATGATGATATTCAAGCTCTTATGGTAGCTTTTATTCATTTTTCCATTTCTTTATTTCTAATACGAGTCCGTTTTTTTAAAGTCATACTGTGTGCCTAGTAGAGAATTGTCTCATTTGAACATATCACCATCAGCTTCCTTACGGACTTTCCTCCACAACTCTCTATTTCTGGCCATCTTCCTCCAGTGCCTGACTCAAGTTTCCTTAGATCAGTGACCACTCCATTCATCCGTCTCGATCTGGAACATTCTATTATTTTTCTTTCATTCCATTACTCGATTTGGAATTTCGTTCTCATTCATTCTTTTCACATGCCCTGTTCATTGCAATCTCGCCACTTTAATGGAATTGATAATATTTGGCGATTTACATAGAATACAATTCTTGTTTGTGTCTGTTTCTTCATTTGAACATCTAAGATCATACAGTTTTTAGAATGTTTGTTTGTATCCACTATATACATAGAAAAATTAGATACAGCAGAGCAGAGGTAAAAAAATATATATATATATATATGGGAATAATCTCTAAAAAAAATTAACTATAACAATCGAAAATAATGAAATAAAGATAAATTTTCTTCCTTTATTAATATTCTTGTATCTAATTAATATTTTATATTCTTTATGAAGGCCTTACAGGCTTTAAATCAGTTTTACGTATACAAATTAATCTAACCAAGGTTTCACTGACAACTCTAATAGAAATTCAGATAAAATTTAATCGGGAAATAATTTAAATTTAAAACTCTTCTTTGATTTTATTATTATTTATTAATTTTTAGGTTTAGAATGTTTGTTTATTTTTTAGAGTTTCCGTCAAAATTTCTTCCAAAAAGTATATTTTTTACAGTTTTTAAACTCTCTGCCGATTACACTGGTCGATAAGGTTTTCCTCAAAAGAAATCTGATTAGTGAATCTAGTGCATTTTTTCATACTGAATTCAGATATGTAGTCAGAATTTTTCCATCAGGCACAGTTTGTTTTTTCTTTTTTTTTTCTTTTTTTTTTTTGTGACAGCTACTTTTTAAACATTGATTTTAGCATTCTCTTTGACCTGTCATGGGATGCAACTTGCCCTTAAAAATGCATTTTTTGGACTCTCACTTAGACTTCTTTCCGGAAAATCTTGGGGCTATCTCTGATGAGCACGGTGAGCGTTTTCATCAGCAAATCTCCACAATGGAAAAGAGGTACTAAGGCAAGTGGAGTTCTAATATGCTGGCTGACTACTGTTGGACCAAGAAGAGAGATGTTCCAGATGCAAAATATGCCCGAAAATCACTATCTACCACTTTCTAGGTAAGTCAGAATGAGTTAGAGCTAGATGGATTTTATTAAAAATTATAAAAAATGTAAATGAATATCACAGAAAACTCTTGCCTGATAGGAAAAAAACTGAAATGATATTTAAATTCAGGATGAAAAATACTTCTAAAATCTCATATTTTATTCTTGTGAAAAATAAAGTTAATTTTTGTCGACCAGTGTTATATTATTCCCTGTTTCAAGTGCTAAATACTGTACTATTTCCTTAATATTTGTTTATCTATCCTTTATTAATAAAAAATAAAATTTGAAGCAGCATGCTTCCATGGAACGATTGGATCTCATGTTCAGTTGACATTTCATAATATTGAAACTGTGTAATTAAAAGAAAAACATAATAATAATAGGGAAAATAAAATAAAAAGAAGGAAGAAAAGAACATAAAATATAATAGCGAAGTAAACAGAATATTAACTTGACAAATTTTTATTTGCAATTCTTAAATATAGAGAGCGAAACATACGAATTAGACTGGAAGTGTACGTTCAGTTAGTAGCGTTGAGAAATCTTACTTTATAGGTCCCGGTTTCAAATAGTTGGGACGAAACGGGACATCGGCTCCCTTTCAAATCCTGACTTTATGTTACATGATTTTTTTCAGTTGACAAGGCAAATGCAGGATTGGATTTTAAATACAACTATCTATTTTATTATTAATCAGTAATTTATAAGTGATTAGTAAATAAAAACTCAGTGAACATGTACAAGAATACTAAATTACACATGGTTAGGCTATAATAAACACCTAAATTTAATAGAGACGTTATATGGCGTTAAGTTGGTTTGTAGATACAATTTAAATTAAAATGTTAATGAGCCCTTTAAAATAAATAATATTAAAAAATTCAATATTTAGGAATTTAATTTAAAGTTTTTGTAAAGCCTTGAGCCATAAAATGCTACTATTTTTAAAAGCTACAGTTATGTCACATTTAGATATTGCCAATATAAATTTAGATTTATTTTTGTTAATTTGGTGGTTAAAATAGTTTTTTGTTTTTTACCCGGGACTAAATTTAGGCTGATATCAGTAAATACTGAGGAATACCTATAAAATAAGAAAATGGCAACGGAATGTGTAGGAATTGTGCGTGTTGCATTGGTATCATGTCAGTTGCCCCGGGTGGTCACCGCTACCTAGATAGTTAGTTAGTGTAGGTATGTGCACACAGCAGGAGGTCGATATTTTTTTTTTCAGAGTCAGATTTCAACTCAATGCTAAACAGACACAAATTCAACCGCAACATTTATTTTCAACAAACCAACATCAAATTTGAGGCTTCATGAACTCAAAAGCGTATACTAACCACAAAACAATTACGCAGCAGTGAATTAATATAAATTCCATGAATAATTTTAACATGTTTATATCTAAAAATGTAAGAACGCAAAATATTTTTATTTTATTAGGAACATGTTATATATTTAGAAAGCGTACAGCTTGCATCGTAATATTGACATGCAAAGATTTAGCAAGCAGAACTGAGATAAAACAATGACCAAATACAGTGATCCTGCCCCGTATGAAGCGGGTCCGAATTTGATTCCCAGTCGGAACAAATTTCCTGAGTTTTTTCGGTTTGTTTCCCCTCTCCATTAAGGCACGTCGGGAAACTTTAAGCCCCAAATGGTCCGCAAACATTACTTGGGCATAATTATCATCCTATCATATGTGTCTTATTTAGTATGAATTTGTGAATTGATGGTTTTAATGTATCTTGACTTAAATGTTCGTGCTATCTTGGTGGCTCCAAAATGATCTCATCCCTCATTCTGGGAGGCCCTCCCTGCCCTGTTGTGGTAAAAAAAGTATACAGAGTATGTGAGCCAAGGTTTAAACTTCCTGTCCCGACAAGTCATGGTCACTTTAAGGTACGAGTGGCATTGGACACGTAAAAGAGGTACCTAAAATGGAGTGGTTAAACTAAGAATCAGAAAGAAGGAAAGAAGTATCATTAAATGAATCAATAAATAACTAATACATTGAAGTAACTTTAAAATAAAAAAGAAACCAAGCATATTTTTTTATAAAAGTATTATTAAATAAATTAGACATTGAGCTGATCCCTCAATCGGGTGGACTTCCATATCCTTGTGTGGTCAAAAAATTATGTAGGTATGTGATCTATAGTTCTCCCGACAGGTTAGGTCACTGTACGGCCCCGGGGGAGGGGGGGCGTATGACATGTAAAGGTACCTAATAAGGGGAGAGGTTAAATTGTGTCAATGGAATGGAATAATTATTTACTTACTCACTGGCACTATCGAACTCGCATGTTCATGGCCGCGCGGACATAAGCTCTCCATACATCCCTATCCCCAGCTAATGCTCTCCAATCATTCCCTGTATAATCTACTTCCCTCAAATCATAGTTAATGTTACTCTCCCACCTCATTCTTGGTCTATCAATTGGGCGTTTTCCCTCTGACTTTCCTACAAGAAGCTTCCATGCACGTCTTTCATTTCCCATACGCGCAACATGTCCTGCCCATCGCAGTCTACGAGACTTAACTGTTCTTATTATATCTGACTTCCTATAGAGACCATATAGTTCATTGTTATGTAGTCTTCTCCATTCACCTGTCTGTTCATTTCTCTTTGGTCCAACAATTTTCCTAAGTACTTTATTCTCAAATACTCGTAATCTCCTTTCCTCCCTTAAAGTTAGAGTCTATGTTTCGCACCCATATAATATAACTGGCAGAATAATAGTTCTATATATTTTCAGTTTAACGTTTTTTTAAGGAGTTGGACATCAAAAGTATCTGCAATGCATAATAGCATGCATTTCCAGAATTGAGCCTATGTTTAATTGCTTCGTGCATCTCATTCCTATTTGTGATTATAATGGAATGGAATTATTCAATAAATTAGTTAATTAAGTAACTAGTATATTGAATGAAAATCACTGTTCTTCAAAAAACATTTCACATCCCTGTTCAGGCTATATGGAGTTCATGTGAAACTGAGAGGTCAATTTATATAATTCTTTCGAAATAAATGTCCATAGTAATAGGCCTAGTATACAGTGAAACCCCTTAAATTGGCAATGTATCCGTACGATAGTCTACATTGGTTTAATTTATTTAATGCTTTTAATAAAACATCAGAAATAAGTTCTTACGTTCAGTAGCAGGTGTGACAATTTTGGGCAGAAAAAGAAATGAAGATATTAGAAAAGGCTTAAATATTTTTAATTTAACAAATAGAATTGATAATATGAGAAACAATGGTATGAACATGTTAAAAGAATGCATACAGACAGAATCTCCCAGTTATTAAAGCACAAACCAATAAGACATAGCTAGTGTTGGACCCATTTACTAGATGGGAAGATTCATTAAATCCCACTTGATGTGAAAACAGATCAAAAGGCCTAATTTCATTAAGTATAAGTAGAATAATAAAACAATAGAAAATCGAGAAAGTAAAAATGACTTAAACTCGTGTCCAATTACAAAACATGCAAAAATAACTTAAGAGTTTTACATGATATTGTTTTCAATGCGGTGCGACACATTTAACCCTTAAATTGGCAATGTATCCTATAGAATTCATCAATTAGTTTAATTAATTTAATATTTTAATAATACCGAAGTAAACGAGCGAGTAGAAATTACTTCAATGTGTGTCAAATTGGGCAATATACTTCCTAATAATAACAGGTTATTTATGATTTCGTTTTCACTGCATCTGTCTCATTTAAATAAACTGAAGCAAGAAATTAGTGTTTTGCCAATTTAAGGGTTAAGTAACTGCTTCGATAAATTAATGTTTCGCCAATTAAGGGTTAAAGTAATATATATATGTTATATTGCAGATTTTCGCGGATATAAGTATGAATAAGACAGTTTTCTTGGGTTTTCCGCGTCTTGGATTCACATTCGGCCCCTGGTCACTGACTCCGACGTTTCGGCAAGATCCCACATGCCATTATCAAGGAATAAGTTCGAGTCACAGTTTTGGTCTTATATAATTAAACAGATAGAGTTTATATAATTAAACAACTAGAGTTTTCACTGTGGTCCGTTTCCGAAGACGTACATAAGAACTAAACCTTGGATGGGTGTACGTCTTCGGAAACGGACCACAGCGAAAAGTCTATTTGTTTAATTATATAAGACCTAAACCTGTGACTCGAACTTATCATTCCTTGATAATGGCATGTGGGATCATGCCGAAACGTCGGAGTCAGTGGCCAGGGGCCGAACTTGAATCCAAGACGCGGAAAACCCAAGAAAACTGTCTTATTCATATATATATATATATATATATATATATATGTATGTATGTATGTATATATATATATATACCAAGATATAAGATAAAATAAGTTAAAATATACCTTCTTAGGTAAGATCCGTCGTCCTCGACTTATAAAATATGTATTCTTTATGCTTGTAAGCCTTTCAGAACATCCGTTCCATCTTCAGCTATCAATGATATTGTAGCGAAGAAGAACCTGCTGAAGATGGAACGGATGTTCTGAAAGGCTTACAGGCATAAAGAATACATATTTTATAAGTTGAGGACGACGGATCTTACGAAGGTATATTTTAACTTATTTTATCTTATGACTCTCCACCTCAAAGGTTTTAACAATGAATTTTATTAGTATTGATACCAAGATATGATTGAGAAATTAAGTTTAAAAATAGTAAATAAAATAATTTGGGCGGTGGATCCCTTATGCATTACAGGGTTCTAGATATTTAACGTGGGTCTTACCTCTTGAGAATATTTTAGTAAACAATGTCTTTATTTGTAAATTGAATGTGCGTTCACTGCCGCTATATGTAAATAAGGAGAGAGAGGCGGAACATACTTTTTTTTCCTTAAACATCAATCAGACTTGAGGCAGAATTCTTTAACAACATTTCCAAGAAGCAGTAATCAATATGACGTGTCAAGTATTTTTTTATTACATCGACTGCTTGATTAGTTTCTTAGCTTAACGACGGACAATAACTAGAGTGAAGTTGATAACAGGTAAAGAAGAAGTATGTGTTTGTCTTCCAATCAGTTAACAGTAATTACTCGACATTAGGATTTTTTAAAGTATATGTATACTCTGATGGACGTTCAGAAATAGAAAATATGTTCCGACATTTTTAGTTCTGCTTCATTTAAAACAATATATATGCCTTTTTTTTATTATTGGATCACTAAGAATGTTTTTTAACACTTCACACAAAAAGAGTAGTTTTTCATGTAAAGATTGACAAACAGTGTTGTCACATTTTACAAACGAGTAACGTAAGACCAAAAAAGTGAAGCAATTATGAATTATAATTTATCATAAATGCCACGAGTGGTTTATAATTTATCTAGATGATCTGGAAATCAAGAGTGGTATTTGTTAGGACTATTCAACGAATAAAAATAAGTTGTTTACTCACAAATCATTATTTAAATATAGTTATTTTAAAATATTTAATGTATCGGCCGCGGTGGACTAGTGGTTTGCTCCTTGCCTCTGGTCCCGAGGGTCGCGGGTTCAAACCCGGCCGTGGTCGATGGATTTTTAGGACGGAAAAATCGAAGGAGCAAGTCCTCCGGGAGGGACTTTAAGCCGTGAGTCTGAAGATTTTCAGGCTCGTAAAAAAATCCTTAAGCCTGAATGAAAAGGCCTCTAAGCAAAATTTACCGAATTTTCCCGTCCTAGTACTACCTTGGTTTCCTAGATATCAGTATGAGGCGGAACGCTAACCATGGACCACTCAAAATGACATTTATACGAAAACAAGTGTAACTAAATTAGTATGGTTCAAATTCTTCCCTGTAGGAGGAGAGCGCCTAAATCTCTGTAAAGGTAAAACATGGGCTTACAATACAATATATTTAATGTAAACGGCGATGTTTGAAAACAAATAAAAATGTGAGGTTATGTATATTCACTGCAACTTGATTATATTATTTATTGCCAAATAGGATCGCAATATTGTAAGAAAGCACCCTAGTGGAGGAATAATCAAACACATCAAACTGTATATTATAATCAACATTATAGTTATTAATTTATTTTTTAGTAAACAACACAGTAAATTCAAGTAATCTGTTCATTATTTGCTATATTCAATATATTTGTTGGAGAAAATTAATGCCCTGAGCTGTTCAGAATATTAAGAAAGAGGAGCTTTATAACAAAGACGGGAACTGATAAAGAGAATTCGATAAATATCGAGGTAAAACATTACTGTTATTGGTTGTAAAACGAAATTCATTGAAACGTGATTGATCATTGACTACCATTTGAGGCATCAGTTAAAGAGTCACGTTATATTGCGATACAAGTGAGGTAAGCACTTGTTACTGATCGAGAAATTTTTTTTAAATTTTCGAGATATGTTATACGTGCTTACCTCATGTGTATTACACACTATTTTTTTTTGTCGATGTGACTAATTTTTATTAAATATAGTAATAAATGAATTAAAATATTGGTTGGATGTAAATTACTTCTATGAGAAAGAAACATTTGGTGGCCGTTGCTATGTAGCTTTTCATTTGTTTTATTATAAGCAAGGATTGTTGGCTGTGGAGACATTTTTATATGTAGTACCGTGATTAGAATCTGTTCGATAATTTTATTATGGAAGGAGTCATGGTAGATGATAGAAAAATTGAAGAAGCCTGGAGAGTGGGATGTTCAGCATTAATTCCGGAAAAGTCTAAAGAAAGGTACGAGTTAGTGTACAAAACATTCAAGAAATGTCTTATTTTACATACCGAACGTGTGCTTTTTGAGTCCATATCAGCATTGCGATTTCTTTTGTTTGCATAGCAACCACATTAGATGTGGGAACGTTGACTTACTTCCAGTAAGTATAAGAAATTAGTCACATCGACCAAAAATTGTTTAATATACTCGCTTTATTTCATTACTAACTTATGCTGAGTATGATACATGCCCAGAAGTCAGTAGATATCAACGACGCTGGAAGGTCGCTGATATCAAAAGCGTCGCAAAATCACAATAGTTAGTAGCACACATCCTTCTGCTGATGATTGGAAGCCGGTTTCCGAAAGATCTACAGTTCTTAAAATATTTTTAAATATATATCCTAGTTGAGGACGACAGCACCTGCAGGTATATATTTCAATATTTTACTTTGTGTTTAGAAGGTCGACAATATGTAATGATAGCAACAACGTGTTTTATGATTCACTGGTGTCCTTCCATTACTGAAATCTATACGGAATGTTGTATCTAATATAGCAGGCCTAGGTTATATACTAGGTCGGGACATAATTACTGAAGGATTTACCTTCTTTTTTTTTTTTTCCTTCACCTACACGACAAATGTCAGGAAAAATGTAAGTCAAAATAGTTGGAGAACACCATCTTGCCATCATAATCACCCATTCATCAAAATCGTTTATTCATTACATTCCCTTTGTTTAGTATGAAAATGTAAGTGAATGGTGTTTCTTGTCTTAAATGTTCATGTTGTCTTGGAGTGGCCCAGGCAGTGAATTGATCATTCATCCGGAGAGGCCCTCAGTGTCCTTGAATGATCAAGAATACATCATACGATTCATAGTTAAAAATCCTCTCTTGACGTGCGTTTCTGTAATATCAGGGAGGCACGAAGCACGTACAACTACATACAACGGAAGATGTTAATTAGTAAAGAGAGAGAGAGAGAGAGAGAGAGATGTATTGTAACTCAAGTCATCTTAAGAGGAACTGAAATGACTTTACGAAAGACTAGACTTAAAATTAACACAGGTTTTATTTTATTCATTATATTTAAAAACAGTCCACCGTGTGGTCTCGAGATACGTACTGCCTTGTCACGCAGCAGGCCCGGGTTCGATCCCCGCTCGGGACAGTTTTTCTGGGTGAGGTTTTTATCGGGGTTTTTCCTCACCTGTAAGACAAATGTCAAGAAAACTTTAAGGCCCAAACGGTCACCGAAATCATATGGCCATCGCAATCATCATCATTCATATTCATCTTATCATCATCATCCTTCATCGGTGTGGAAAGCAACAGGAAGCTACCACACCTAAAAATTCCCTAGTAAAGCTGCAAAGTATAGCATGAAAAATGCTATGATTGCAGTGAAAGACCTGCCTTCGGGCAGAATTACTATGGATGGATGGATATTTAAAAACATGACATTTTTGTAGCAAACATTCATTCTTGCTGCATGTGCCATATAATTTTATATCCAAATCCAATATTAATCCAGCTTCATCATCGATTGCCCCTGACCTTCTTCAGATGTCTACGTCCTTCTTCTCTATTCAAAGTTCTTAAATCCCAATATCATCATCATCATCATCTGCATTCATGGATTAGGTCTGTTGACCCGTTCCGACTTCAGCCCATCTCTTTCTAGGTCTGCCCACTCCCAATATCCTGATATAATATAAGCAGAACACAACATAACATTCCTATTTCAAACTTGATCTGTCGCGCCATGCAGTTTTATTTAACGATGTTCTCTAACAACTCAGATTAGCTTCAACATTAAAATATAGGCGTGAAAGAGCCGACAAATTGTGCTCAGAAGCTTATTTCAAGTTTTATTTATTTTATTTTTTTAGATAGATGGATCATCGGTTGATTAATGTCTTTGACATCGTCCGATTCCTAATAGCCAATTTTGTCGGTCCATCCAATCTCCTGGTTGTAGATGTTTCTCCTTCATATATAAACATATTCCCTGACTCCAGGAGGTTTTAGGCCTTCCTCTGCTTCGTCTTCCCTCAGGTTTCCATTCCAAAACAAATTTTGGTAGTCGATCCTCTTCCATTCACTGAACATGTCCGTACCATCTTAATTGCTGAGTTTTAATATAATCTAAAATAGTGTCTTCAATCTTCATTTTCTCTCTTATAACTGGGTTCCTAATTTTTTCTCTTCTTGAAATTCTTGCGGCCCTTCGTATAAAATCCATTTCCATTGCCAAAAGGTACTTATTTGTTTTTTGTTGTTAATGGCCAAAGTTCTGCTCCATAAGTAATGATGCTTTTAACAATTGTATGATATATATTCATTTTATTTTTATTACTTATATTTTTATCCCACAATATTCCGTTGAGGCAAGCAATTGCAAATTTTCCTTTATTATTTCTATGTCTTATTTCCTCTTCATAACTCCCATTTTTATTTATTTTAATTCCTAAATATGTGATCTCCCTACAAGATTTTATTGTTTCTCCAGTCTCCAAAATTAAATTTTGTTCTGGTTCACAAATTGATAAATATTTTGTTTTTTTCATGTTCAAATTTAATCCCCATTTTTCATATTCTTCTATTACTTTTCTAGTCATATATTCTAAATCTTCATAATCTTGTGCAATTAACAATTGATCATCTGCAAAATGTAAATTGTACAAAGTTTTGTTGTTTTTTTTTTTTGCATCAATATGGGCACCCTAGGGGAGCCCGGGATGACCAGGTTGGCTAAGGAGGAGCAAACCGGGCCAGGGGTGAAACCCAGCAGCCAAAAGTCCCCGTGTTGAGCAGTAGTGGGATCGCGCCCACGAGTTGAGCTGGGTACCAGCCTGAACAATACATTCAGACCGACATCTTTTTAATCATTACTCTTCAACTATATTATTAAATTATTAATTTTGTTGCTAATTATTGAGACACGAGACACATGATTTTACTTTCCTCTCCCAGGAAGCAATACTAGCGATCTTCATTTAAAAATCCATCTACCCGTAGTCGGGAAGTGAGCAGGGTAACAATTAGTCCATCAAGATGGGCACATGAACTACATATTCCCGTAGTAATTAAATTCAAAAGACTGCAATGAGCCGGGTGTGAGACGAATGGGAAGTACATGTTTTTCAAATAAAATCTTAAACGACAGTAAAGTAAAGTAATCCCACTACAGGCCTCGGGAGGTCCTTGGGGTAGTAGGAGGTTAAGGCTCCCACTTTTTCTAGACATTCAGCAATTGATGTCAGCAGGGTTCTCAGCCCTGCGTGACGGCCGCCTTTACCCCAAAACAAGCGTCTGGTACTCATTTCCGTTAGAGGCTGAGTCGACCCCAGGGCCATAGTGCCGCCAGAAGGTTTTGGTCAGTTTAAAAATCCTGACCCCACCGGGACTTGAACCCTCGACCTTCCGACTTGTTGCGCAGTGTCTTAACCACAACGCTAGTATGAAATGTAAAAGGCGATTTTTTAACTCAAAGAAAATAAAGACCGACGCTATAGGATGAAAAGGTAATTAAGATTCTAAAAGAGTTGTAAAAAGAGAACACAGGACAGGCAAACCTTAATATTGGGCGGCAACGTCAATCTTGCAATATCGGAACAACTGATAAGATACATAATTTGCAAATTATTTTACAAAGCACTGCATGAGGTTTTCAAACAATTGAATGCTCTCCTAGATTAACTCATTCAAAGAACAAACTATTTAAAAACTACAAGGTGGGTACATATGTTCAAGCATGATTGCACAAGCGGCTTGAGTATTGATGGAAATTTCATCAAATCATCAAGCATCTCCGAACGTGGAAGCTTGTGCTAGCCAAAATTGTTAAAGATTCGGTTATATTTTGTTTTGCGAATATTTTTCCAAGGATCGAGATTGACCTTATTCTAGTTTTCTACGCCTATGTTTTGATATGGTTTCCGTCTCACTAACTCATTGGGTCTATCGAACCCGTAAGTTCATGGCCGCGTGGACATAAGTTCTCCATACATCCCTATCCTGAGCTAATGTTTTCCAATCATCTCCTGTATAATCTGCTTCCCTCAAATCATGGATAATGTTATTCTCCCACCTCATTATCGATCTACCAACTAGGCGTTTTCCTTCTGGTTTTTCTACAAGAAGCTTCCGTGCAACTCTTTCATCCCCATACGTACCACATGTCCTGCCCATCGCAGTCTACGAGGCTTAGCGTGATTTCGTCAGAAGCTGTTAAAATTGGCTTGTTGGCAGATGTCGGGGTATTGATTTGTCTGTATTTTGATTTTTTCTGTGTTATTTTTATCTTCTATTTGTCAGAATATTATTGAGACATTTAAGAGCTCTGGTAGTTATAAGATGGAAGAATAAAATGCAAGATAGAAGAGAGTGGTCAATTATTAAAGTAAGGCTATACTAAAAGGAACGTGAAATAACAGTAGACGTTTTATTTTTTCGTGTTCAGATTGCAGTTACTTTGTTTTATAGGCTGCTGCAAGGGTTGAGAAGATCTTCGATTTTTTCTGAATTGTTCTCGGTCGAAATTTTTAATTTAGATAGTTTGGAGTAGTTTATGAGTTTATTTGGTGGAGACAAGGGGATCATTCTTACATTTTCTTTGAATTTAATAACGATTTTTTTAAAGACCAACATCATGTCCAGGGCTGCACAGACGATGAGTTTAAGACACAGAATTGATGGACTGTGTGGTCTATATCCGGCGGAATCACCTTGCATACAGTTATTTTCTCCACGGTATAACAGACCAAGGAGGCCCTTGGCCTAACAGTGAGCTGATGGTATCAAATCCGGATGTGTTAGTCACTGAGCTGGACCATTATCCAGTCAGTATAGGGGTGACATGTGGTCAGAATGTCGGATCCCAGCCGTTATAGCTGGTTTTGTTAATCAGGAGTCGCTATTTATTGTAAATTCCCCACGATGTTAAGAGGGCACCGTTCCAATACTGTTTGAAATTCAATAAGAAAAATCTTCCCAATAGGAATTCCTGATTTGAGTTGATGACTGGAGAAGTGAGCTACGTGCTATTTATGTAAAAAAATCCAAGCGCGACAGGCCTAGAAGGCCCTTGGCTTACCATCCGGCTGCTGACCTCACGTCCACAAGCTTTAATCACAGAGGTATACGATCATCTAGCCAGTGTAGGGGTGACATGTGGTCAGCATGTCGGGTCCCCCAGCCGTTATAGCTTGTCTTCTCAGCCTGGAGTCGCTACTTATTGTAGCCACCCAACTGCCTCACGATGCTGGGTGGGCACCGGCAGTATGACCGAAATTCCATAAGAAAATGTCTTCCCCACAAAATCTAAAGTTATGGCCTTTCAAGGGAAATTCCCAGTAAGAAGTAAAATTTGTATTCAGAATTCAATATTAGAGCAAGTAAATTCATTTAAATACTTAGGATATAATCTAACTTATAATGAGGAATGTGATATATCCTTTAAAATACAAAACTATAATAAAACTTTAAGAATTATCAACCAAGTTTTTAAACCATCAAAAGTGCAGAGACACACAAGAATGAAAATCTATAAAGTTCTCGCTAGACCCATAATATGTTATGGCAGTGAAGCTTGGACCATCAGAACTCAGGATGACCGTCATATTACAGCCACGGAGATGAAATTTCTGCGACGAACTGCAGGTTATAGCCTTCTAGATCACCAAAGAAATTCAACAATAGCCAGAGAGTTAAACATCGTACCTATATCTGAATACCTCCAAGAATATAGAAATAATTGGCTAGCCCATATTCAGCTCATGGATCGTCACAGAATACCAAAACAAATTCTTCACTACATTCCTCGAGGCAGAAGATCTGTGGGTCGACCTTTTCGGAGATGGCGGGAGACCGTAACGGGCCATTGGGCCTAATACTTGAAAGGCAGATGATGATGATGAAATGTCTTCCCCATGGGGTCTCTAACCAGCGCAAGTCCTGCAACTCTGCTTCAAGGCTTCCTGCCTTAACCACTCGACTACGGCGCGGGACTTACATATGTCAATCCAGATGAAAAAAATCAGTTAAGTCACGTAGACTGCTATGGGCAGGACATGTGACGCGAATGGGGAATGAAAGAGGTGCATGGAAACTCCTATTAAGAAAGCGAGAGGGAAAGCGTCCAGTTGTTCAACGAAGGGTGATATGGGAAAATAACGTGAAACACGATTCTTCTGAACACAAACTGAAGATTGTGCAAGCATGCTTTTATACCTGGAGAGGCGATTGGTATTTGTGCATTCTTGAACTTGACCCAGGTAGCAAGGCAGCTGAGAACGGATTAGACAGCTCGGTTTCGATTACATAAGTAGGGAGATTTTTAACCTGTCATTCCTATCCTAAACACTCAGTCTCCTGTGATTCCGTGGAATTTTTGGTGGGGGTAAAACCGATTAGATCTTAGGACTAGCCACCGAATCTCATTTTCGTGCTCTTGGCTAAAAATCGTAAAGGGCGATAACAAGGTACCTTAAACGTACATTGGACTAGATGACTAGAATGAAGAGTACATACATAATCTCAAACCTAAAAAAAAATGAGCAATGTATGTTTTAGGCCCTTAAGGAGCAATTCCGTAATTATTAATCATTATTAGCCGACTTATATCTCAATTTGTCATTAGTACTTATTTTCTATTCCGGCAAATACCTAGATTACATCTCTCATGTACATCACTTCGGAATTAATTAATCAGATAATAAAGAAAGATTTTAAATTTCGGTAATGATTACATAAAATATTAAAATTATAAGTTCCCACTAGATATGAGCAATCATTAAAATTACTTGTTTTTTATAAGGTACGTTCAACTTAATAATAATTCTATGGTGTGGTAAATTTGAATATTCCTTAGTAAGACAATTTAAGTGTAATTTGTAGGTTAGTTGCCTCTCAAACCTGAGATTACATTAATTCTAACTTGGTGTTTAATTTTAAATTATAATGCAAATAATAAAAAAAGCAACTATGGTGAACAAGTATATTCAAAATTTCGACTGCTTGCAATTATATACTGTACCAAAATATACAACAGGAAATACAAATAGCTTAGATATTTAAGATAGTTTCCTAATTTTCATCATCATCATCATCAACAACAATGATTAAGCCCAATGGCCTGTTCCGATTTCATTATAGGTCGAATTAGTCCTTTCATCTCTTCAATGGTCTTCCCAACAACCTTCTCCCTTTTGGTTTATAATTACACATTCTTCTTGATATGCGCTGTTCATTTATTCGTAATACGTGCTGAAGGTAAGCATTTTGATAGTATTGTATTCTTTCACAGAGATTAAATATATTGAGTTCTGTTCTTATATCTTCGTTTTCTTTTTATTGGTCCTTTGGTATCCTGCTATTGCTCTCAACATCTTCATTTCTGCACTCTCTATTTGTTTACTATCTGCCTTTGTTAATGTCCAGGTTTCACATCCATAGATGAGAGATGGAACTGCCAATACTTTGTAAACTTTTAAAATAGTTTATTTTCCAGTTTTATTCAATAAAGTATGTCTAATTGTGCCACTTAGATAATTGAATCGTTGTATTTCAGTGTGTTTATCTAAATTTCTATCATTACCTAAATGACATCCCAAACAATTAAAATTCTGAACTTGGTCTATAATTACATTGTTTATCACTTTTTGTTCTTATTGCACATTTTCCTTTCAGAACTAATTTTATAATGAAATTTCCAACTGTACGATTCGGTTCAGATTGTAATATTTGAGCGTCTTTAAGAGGTCACGAGTCCCAACCCCATCTAATGAATATATTTTATGTGTTTTCTCAGAATATATTTTCTCAGTCAAACGAATAATCATTTAAAAACTAAATTTTTGGAAATATAAATTCAATCATATCTTGTATCCCCATGTGAGGAGGAAAGGGCATTCACAAAGTATTTTCATTGAATTCTATTTCTCGCCAACATTTCACTTCATTCCATATTTTTCCCTTCTGAGCAATTTCTTTCAGAGTATATTCTTCCATGTGTTTCTTCGCCTTCCTCTTTCTCTTCATTTACTATGAATAGATTAACGAGGTCCCCACTGTCTCTATCTTCCATATGGTCCAAGCATCTCAATATACAACTAGAGAGAAAAAAATAGGCCTGAATCGGGATTTGAACACAGGATCTGCATTTTTTTCATGCTGACACACTATTTTTGAGCTACCCAGGCATCGATGGACATTTTTTTTTTCTCGCTTTAAAACCTTGTGTACCGTTTGTAGTGAACATAATTCGCATTGTCCATAACGGTCGTTTCAGTCAAGAAGACATTATGATGTGATTTTCTTCCCTACCATATCAGCTAATTAGGAATGTAATATTGAAATTAATGTATTCAGGCTTCCCATTCGCATGCATTAGCTAATACAACTAAGAGAAAGAATTATGCCAGAACCGAGATTTGAACTCAGGATCTCCAGCTTTGTGCCCTGGCACTCTACCTTTAAGATGCCAAGGATCCAAGGACAGATACAAATATTTCTTTAAAACCCCATGTACCCTTTATAATGAACAAAAATCACATTATAGTAAGGACTGGTTCTACCAAGAAGACATGATGGGATTTCGTTCCATGCAATATCAGTTAAATACGAAAATTTAATATTGAAATTAATGCATTCATGTCCGAACTGGAGATCCTGGGTTCAAATACCGGTTCAGGATTAAAATTGTATTTTTATATGCAGTAACTACAGTATTGCATGCGCATAACAAGCCTGAATACATTAATTTCAATATTATATTCATATCATAGTTTCAAATATTTGGGCTGTGATGTTGGCTACAATGTGGAAAGAGATATTGACTCCAAAATAAATAAATTTCAGACGGTGTGTGGAACAATACAGAGAACATTCAAAAATAAAATTAGAAAAGAAACCAAGATAAAAATGTATAATGTTATGGCGGTTCCCACAATATTGTATGGATGTGAAACTTGGGCTCCAGTGAAAAGACAGAAGGATAGAATACAGACGGCAGAGATGCGGTTCCTAAGACAAGTAAAAGGATGTACAAGACTTGATAGAATAAGAAATGAGGATATAAGAGAAGAATTGAAAGTACGGCCTTTATTGGATAAAGTCACGAATTACAGACAGAAATGGATTGATCACATGGATGGAATGAGCAAGGAGAGATATCCATTGTTAGCCAGGAATTATCAAGCAAGAGGAAGGCGTGATGTTGGAAGACCTAGAAGACGTTGGGCTGATGCAATATGAAGTCGGAACGGGCAATTGCCTAATCCCTGGAGTGATGATGATGATGATGATATTCATATCAATATAAACTTTCCAGTATCCCTTTTCCCCTCTATTTCATCCATAAAGACTCTCGCACACTTCTGCCATCTTCCATTCTTATTAATGACTATTATTCTTTTATATTTTTTACTTTTATTATCAAATAAATATTTTAAGCAAGTTCTAGATTATTATTATTATTATTATTATTATTATTATTATTTTAGTATAATCTCAGGTAAGAAGAGTGAGCAGAACAAGAATACCACGTCAAATCTTAAATTACCAGTCACCAGGCAAGCGATCTTTGGGCAAACCCTTTAAACGTTGGATTGAGACCGTAACAGACCACTAGGTCCATCACATGAACGGAAGAAGATATTATTATGATATTATTATCATCATCATCATCAGCATAGTACATTCACGAATTTAGGCCATTTGTTGACCTATTTCGGCCTCAAGAGAAACACCATCCAAGAGTCTTTTGAGTGGACGTCCTGGTCTTCTTCTTCCTGAAGAAGGGATACTGACGTGTGTATAACCTCTCCTACCCAATTCTCATCCTCACCTTCTCGTGGTACAACCCGTTTTCACAAACGAGGCTCTGAGGACCGAGTCACGGCGCTATAACCGTTCCATCGGGTACTGAGTAAATGCGGTATCCTAATGCCTGTCCAGAGACTAAAAGGTAGCAGGCCTACCACTGGACTACTTAGCGTCGGGCCAGTAACCCGTCCTAAGGAACTTCAAAACTACTTTCAAGTCTCAACATGAAAAAATCCAGAAGGAATTATTATTATGTGCTTTCCTTATCAGATCTAATATCTGTAATTAATTTAACTGTAAAAAATGTATTATTTTAATATTCGTATAAGTAGGCCTATAATTTAACCATAATGAAGAGGACGAGAATACCTTACGGTTCTTAATTTTAACTGGTAAACTAAATTATTATTCTAAAGTCATTGTTAAAATAATAATAATAATAATAATAATAATTATTATTATTATTATAATTATTATTATTATTATTATTATTATTATTATTATTATTATTATTATTATTATTATTATATACTCCTTGCAAGGTTTTGTTATTAATAAATGCACTTTGTATTCATCATCATCCGTCACGAATTAGGTCTTTGTAGACCTGTTTCAGCCCCATCTAGCAGTCTTTTAAGAGGTCTTCCTGGTCGACGATGTCCTTTGGGCTTATACTAAATCATCATTTTTGTGATTCTTGAATTATCCATTATTTTTACATGGTTTAGCCACTTTAATTTATATCTGTTGAGTGTTTCTTCTACTGATTCTACTTCTAATTGTTCTAAAATTTCTTCATTCTTTTTTCGATCCATAAGAGTGTATCCTGCTGCCTTTCTGAGAAATTTCATTTCCGTTGTTTTGATTCTACTCCTGTCTCATTTTCTTAGTGTCCTAATCTCATTTCCGTAATAAAGGGAGGGTAATGCCAAAGTATTATATATTTTTATTCTTGTAGATTTTTGTACTAATTTAGCTTTTAATGTATTATTTAATTATTCCTAATATTTGTGTAAATTTTGTGATTTTCTTGTTCACATTTTTTTTTTCGTTTTGATAAGATCTTTCATAACCTATATACAGTAGTTGCAATTTCGTACTTGTTCTAGGCATTGGTTTTTGTGTATTAATTTTACTTTTGATTGGATCTTCTCCTAAGAATGCCATTACTTTTGACTTTTGTACTGATATTCCCATTCCAAAATCTGCTAATATTTTATTTAGTGTATAAAAGCATATTACTTTTAAAAATGCATTTATGTAATATTAAATGGTTTGTTTATATATATATATATATATATATTATTTAATTCAAATGTAGCATATAAAATATTATTTATTATATTAGTATTATAATAAAACGAAGTCTCAAAGGAACTAGAAAGGAGGCACTTTTAAAATTTTATAAAACAATGGCGGTTCCAACGCTACTATATGGATCGGAACGTTGGGTCTTGACCAAAAACCAGGAACGAAGAATAGAATCGTCAGAAATTAGGTTTCTGAGGAGTGTAGCTGGCTATACAATAATGTATCAAAGGCGAAGTGAGGATATACGAAGAGAACTGAATATATTCAAACTATTAGATAGAATTACACAATACAGAGATGAATGGATGGACCACATCAATAGAATGGATAACAATAGAATTCCGAAACAGATTCTTCATTACAAACCACTAGGACGAAGAAATGTTGAAAGACCCAGTAAAAGATGAATAGACCAATTCTAACATGAGATTGGAACAGACCAGCGGGTCTAATCCTTGATGCTGCTGCTGCTGATGATGATCTACAAATATCTTAAAATTAAGTAAATTATATAAAATAAATAATAGTTTTAAAAAACTAAAAGAGCACGCTTTATTAGAAAACCGAACTCAAAAATGAAAAATAATTTTAATTTCCAATACGCTTGGGATAAATTTAAAGTGGTCAACAAAAAAAATCATCTCTAACACATATAGAATGAAACTAGAATTATCAACAAAAAGAAAATAATTTTACCATCAAAAGCGTGGGGTGCTCTATATCAATTAATATATTTGATAATAAACAGATATCGGTAAAAGTAAAGTCTTTAAGAAGAAAACGTAAAAATCATAAAAAGCACCCCACGCTTTTGATGGTAAAATTATTTTCTTTTTGTTGATAACTCTAGTTTTATTCTATATGTGTTAGAGATGATTTTTTTTGTTGACCACTTTAAATTTATCTCAAGCGTGTTGGAAATTAAAATTATTTTTCATTTTTGAGTTCGGTTTTCTAATAAAGTGTGCTGTTTTAGTTTTTTAAAACTATTATTTTTTTTATTTTTTTAGTTTTAATATTTTACAGAATAAGATAAAAATGTAAATATCTTTAAATTTCATACTAATGTAGTATGAGCTAAAAAAGTATTACTCTTCTAAAAAAAATCCTCCCCAGCCGGATTCGAACGAGTGACCTAGGGATTACTAAAATTATATACCACTAGTTCACTGCTCTACCAACTGAGCTCTTACAACGATTGACTAAAAAGTCGACAAGTTCGTAACCTAGTATACCAGTTTTATTTTTTTTTATTTTCTGATGATTCTGGCCAGGAATTTAAAAACAAAATATGAAATTATTGTAGTGTCACGGGTCCTTTACAAGTATACAAAGTTTCAAGTCGATCCAATGTCTCTAAGTGGGTGAAAATCGTGTTCAAAGATTCCGTTACATAAATACAAAGACACTTTTTTTTGATTTTCTGATGATTCTGGCCAGGATTTTAGAAAATAAATATGAAATTATTGTATTGTCACGGGTTCTTTACAAGTATACAAAGTTTCAAGTCGATCCAATGTCTCTAAGTGGGTGAAAATCGTGTTCAAAGATTCCGTTACATAAATACAAAGACACTTTTTTTGATTTTCTGATGATTCTGGCCAGGATTTTAGAAAATGAATATGAAATTATTGTATTATCGTTATGATAAGTTAATATATTTAGCGTGAAAGAGTTTTTTACCTTTATCTTTAAATTATTTATTATTCAAGACTAACTACAAAAAGGTAATTTTATTTAAAATAATATTTACTATAAAATAATTCTTTAGAGAATTAAGAGGTAGGTTTTTGGGTGAAATTTTAATTTTAATTTATTAACAAGTATACAAAGTTTCAAGTCTATCATGTGTTTCTAAGTAGGTGAAAATCGTGTTCAAAGATTCCGTTACATATATACAAAGACACTTTTTTTTTTTGATTTTCTGATGATTCTGGCCAGGATTTTAGAAAATAAATATAAAATTATTGTATTGTCACGGGTCCTCTACAAGTATACAAAATTTCAAGTCGATCCAATTATTTTAAGTGGGTGAAAAACGCGTTGAAAGATTCAGTTACATAGATAGATAGATACAGGTCAAGCTAATATAAAGCTTGTAAAAAGAATAAAATGATAACACCTCAATTGTGCAAGCATATTTATGGATGTTACTATTTAAGAGTGATGTATTATCATTTTTAAGACAAATATCCTATTAATAGTTAAGATTACAACACAATTGAATGTCTGAAATATACGATAAACAATCTTTTCACGGGGTTTTTTTTTTTTAACATTAGAACACTTTTTTTCTGAAGATAGCGAAGGGAAACAGCTCACTAGTATTCTAGTTACAAGTGCCAGCAGAAAAGACAAGCAGGAAGATGGAATTTGAGATAGTGTGTAAACCAAGAGGGGGAAAAATCTGAAGTGAGGAGATGGCAGGTAAAAGTCAGTAAAAAAAGTACTTTTTTTTACAATGTTAGCATTCTTTTATTCTGAAACGACGTAGAGAAGGATTAATTTAAAGAAATAACTTTTTCATAGCATATCAAATGGCACAACTTCACCTTTATATAAAAAAAATAATTCTTGACACTTCAGCTTCGGAGAATCAAGGCCGACAATTAATGTTTATTGGTACTGACTGAATACGAGAAAACAGTATACTGAGACTCGATGACTATCGCGAAATAATTCCTCGAACTTAGTTTCAGTTTTCGAAACCATATTTCGTAACTCTTAATTCATGTATATTAAATATTTTCGGGATGCTGAATATATTTCGATTCAGGTTATTTTCAAAGCCCAAAATCCAACACAGAGCACATAGAATGCTATAATTAACTAACTAACTGGGCATTATCGAACCCATAGATTCATGGCCGCGCGGACATAAGCTCTCCATACATCCCTATTCTGAGCTAATGTTTTCCAACTATCCCTGCATATTAATTAAATAAAAATAAAACGTAGTTTTATTTGATTTTCATATTTATTAATATGTATAATCTACGTCCCTCAAATCGTGGTTAGTATTATTCTGTCATCTGATTCTTGGTCTACAAACTGAGTGCCTTCCCTCTGGTTTCCCTACAAGAAGCTTCCACGCCCCTCTTTCATTCCCAATTCGTGCCATATGCCCTGTCCATCGTTATGAAATATTCTCACCTGTCTATTCATGTCTCTTTGGTCCAGACATTTTCCTAAGAAATATATATATATATATTGTCATATATGCATTAATCTTTAAATAGCATAAGCAGCAGGAATATTCCACAATACAGCATTTCTCCTTCAACCCAAAGTGATTTATCGCCAGAGATTCCTGTCTAAAGCATTTTCTTCCTCAAATCTCTAGCATCCATCGTTCTCTAGGCCTGCCTCTTCCACTTCTTCCATTAGTTTTCCAATTAAGGTTCTTCTTTAGTATTCTCTCTACTTCTATTCTTATGAGGTGTCCATAACATTTCAAACTTTTTTCTTCTATTTTTCCTAATTTATGTTTATACCAGGTAAACTGTATCAGAGAGGAGGACATTTATCATAAGTAATGCCACGAATGATTTCCAAATTATCGATAAATTCACGACTCACGAAGTGAGGAGTGAATTTATCTAGAGAATTTGGAAATCAAGAGTGGCATTTGTTAGGACTATTTAACGAATAAAATTAAGCTGTTTACTCACAAACCATTATTTAACTATACTTATTTTAAAATATTTATATATTTAATGTAAACGGCGATGTTTGAAAACAAATGAGAAACGATAGGTTCGCTTCATCTGCTTCTTTTGTTTATCACAACAACCAGATCATACTACTCGTATTTATTGCCAAAGGAACGCAATATTGTAAGAATGATCTCTAGTGGAGAAAAAATGAAACACATCAAACTGTATATTAATTCATTTGTGATGTCGTATGATGTAAATATGACAATTATATTTTTCTGGATTATTACCTGGGAAAAAATACATTTAAGAAAGTGCAAACAGTGGTTTCTTTTTTTGGTGGTATAATCAATTGCTACAAATGTTGACATGTATGCACTATATATACAATCTGGTAGCCGTATTTCTTATAGGCTCAGTCACTGCAAAATAACGGTCGGACCTGTTCAGAATATTAAAAAGGAGGAGCTTTGTTTAATATGGTAATTATAGCACTGATAAATATTTCGTGAAACACGACTCTGATTGGTTGTAAAACAGAAATCATTGAAACGTGATTGGTCATTGACTCCCATTTGGGGCATGAGTTAAATAGTCATTCTTAATAGGAAAGAGTCGAAATAGTTTTATGTTTATTTAATTATGGTCATTAACGTATCGGATCCATAGAGTAGCAATTAAAATATGAGGGTAAAATAACTGATAAATTTTGCTTAGAAGTCCCTCTTTTCAGATCTTGAGGTTCTTTTGTGTCCCCGCGCCGTAGCCGAGCGGTTAAGATAGGAAGCCTTGGCGCAGAGCTACGGGACACTTGAGCTGGTTCGAGTCTCCATGGGGGGAAGAAATTTTCTCATGGTATTTCGGCCAGTATGGGACCGGTGCCCACCCAGCATCGTGAGGCAATTGGGTAGCTACAGTAAGTAGTGGCTCCAGGTTGATGAACCAGCTATAACGGCTGGGGGATTCGACATGCTAACCACATGTCACCCCTACACTGGCTGTTGATCATCTACCTCTGTGATTGACACATGTGGATGTGAAGGGCCAGCAGCCGGCTGGTAAAAGGGCAACCGCTGAAAAGTGGAAAGACCCTCAATCGGATCGGAGGTTCTTTTGTGCCGTAACTTTACGATTTTCATTATATGCTTTGCAGCTTTACTAGAGAATTGTAGGTGTAGTAGCTTCCCGTTGCTTTCCACACCTGTGAAGGATGATGACGATGATAAGGACGATGATGGCCATATGATTTCGGAGACCGTTTGGGCCTTAAAGTTTTCCTGACATTTGTCTTACAGGTGAGAAAAAACACCGATAAAAACCTCACTCAGAAAAACTGCCCCGACCGGGGATCGAACCCGGGCCCGCTGACAAGTCAGCACGCTACCTCGAGACCACAGCGGTGGACTAGTAATAAATATACGAGTTTAAATATACATCCATGGACCATTTTAACCCACACGGGACTAATTATGGGTTAATAAACAATAGAAACACACAGACTTCTGGCAATACATCTGAAGATCCAAAACACTGCAATCAAATATGAGCTGTTCAAAAGTCACAAAATAAAATTGACATAAAAAAGTAATAAGACGTTAAATTTGATGAAAAGCTCAAAGTGTATTCCTGAAAGCAATACTTATTGGAGTAATCGCTTTGTTTTGTTAGTTTTAAACAAAATGAAAACGTAAACTGATCCTACTACAGGCCTTGGGAGACCCTTGGGGTTATAGGAAGTTAGAGCTCTCATTTTATCAGTCAATCCGTAGCGAGATGACAAACACGGTTGTCAGCCCAGCGTGACAGCCATCTTTTACGCTCAGAACATGAGACTTGTACTCATTTCAGTGAGAGATTGTGCAAACAATAGAACCATGATAATAAGTTGTTTTAAAGGGCGGGTTTTCAACCATATGCCCAACCCCTCCAATCTGGAGGATCAGGTCCCAAATTTACAACAACTGGAACCCAGCTATACCCCCTAAACTAGGTATCTATTTTGGTTGCCTTTTACGGTATTCATGGAATGTCGTAACACTCGTAACACCATACATAGTAAGATATCTAATATATAAAAATTAATGTTTGTTTGTTTGTTCGTACTTTATGCGCGTCCGATTTATGTTCGTCCGATTGTGATGGGACTTTTTGCAAAATGTTCAGGAGGTTCCCGGGATGAACGTAGGCTATAAAAGAGTTGTGATACTCAACTCTTACAACCTTAAAAATCGCCCTTTGTAGAGGAAAACGTGAATAAAGTACCTCTTTAGATGCTTAATTTGCTTATGCTGCCTAAACCATAACAAATACAAAAAATGAATGTATACAGAATTGAATATCTCAAAAAGATTTTTAAGATACCGGTACATCACGAAACTCCGTTGAGGTCACTGTGTTAAAGTTTTAAGAATTATGAAACAGTACCTGATATCTCAGCCCTCGATAATTTGCAGTGTTGTTTTATAGGAGGCCTTTCGATATCATCTTCTGCTTTCAGTTTATATCTCAGCCGTCCTCAATAATTTGCTGTGTTTTTTTATAGGAGTTATCGAAAGGCCTCCTATAAAACAACACTGCAAATTATTGAGGACGACTGAGATATCAGGTACTGTTTTATAATTCTTAAAACTTCATCTCGAAAAGCTCTACAAAAAAGTCCGCGACAGTATATATTTATCTCTTACGGATAACTCACAATAACCATTTTTATCTTTCATTGATGCCAAGAAGATCCAGACAAGTACGTAGATTCCTGTGCAAGCATAGCAGCACATGGAGGGTATTCTTTTACGGATAACTCACAATAACGAATTTTGTCTTTTAGCTCATTTATGCCAAGAAGATCGAGATAAGTAGATTCCTGGGCAACACCGGGTAATCAACACGGGTAATCTTAAAATAATTACGATATACATTTATATTTATTTTTCATTTTACTTATTTAACTAATCATAAGAAGTACGTTAATTTATATCATTTATGCCAAGAAGATCGTGATGAGTAGATTCCCGGACAACGCCGGGTAAACAGCACGGGGTATCTAAAAATAATTACGATATAAATGTTTCCTTCAACTTATTTAACTAAGCAAAACATTTTCGTATTTCAGGTGATTTATGTCAAGAAGATCGGGATAAGTAGATACCCAGGCAACGCCGGGCAATCAGCACGGGGTATTTAAAAAAATATAAATTTATAATTATTTTTCCTTTTACTTATTCATCTAAACATAAAAGCACATTAATTTTCATTTATTTAGGCGTAGCAGCGCTCGTCGGGTATTGCTAGTACATATTAGTCCATCGCTTTGGTCTCAAGGTAGCACGCTGCCTTGTCACGCAGCGGGCCCGGATTCGATCCCCGGACGGGACAAGCTTCCTGGGTGAGGTTTTTTTCCGGTGTTTTTCCTCGCCTGTAAGACAAATGTCAGGTAGCTTTAAGGCCCAAAAGGCCCCCAAACATCATCTGGCCATCATCTTCATCTTCTTCCTTCATCGGTATGTAAAGCAACGAAGCTACCACACTTATAATTCCCTAATAGAGCTGCAAAGCATTTTTATGCTATGATTGCAGTGAAAGACCTGCCCTGGAGCAGAACAAATGATTTGGTTGAAGAGACCCTGACATTGAACTGAACGCTCATTTGGAGAGACCCTTCACGTCCTTGCGTACTGTAATCAAAAACACAATATATCTCACACACAATTATTATGTGTGATTCATAGATTAAGATTGGTCGTGCCACTGTAAGGCACGGGTGGTGTGTGGCATGTAATAGTACGTATTAGGTGAGATGTTGAACTGAGATAGTAGAATGGAATTTATCATCATCATCATCAGCATAGTAAATTCACGAATTTAGGTCATTTGTTGACCTGTTTCGGCCTCAAGAGAAACACAAACCCAAAAGTCTTGAGTGGACTTCCTGGTCTTCTTCCTGCAGGTTGATTGGAATTTATTTATGTTGTATTTTTTTACGAATTATGTTTAATGAAGAATGATAATAATGATAATAATAATAATAATAATAAATAATAATAATAATATTTACAATTAATAATGATTTTTCTAGATAGTCAAGATGTACAAACGTTTAACAGAAAAAAAAAAGACTAATACACACGAAGAATATAGAAGCAATAGTGATGATATAAATATTCAAAATACATAAAGACAAATTTAATAAAAATTACGAAAGTCTACATGGAACTAACGATGAATTTTGTGTCTACAGTGCAACAAAGTGTAGATATTATCAACTCTCGCTTCAAGAAGTCAAGTCAATATTGTAACTTCTGAAAACAGACCCGGAAATTGCACGAACTGAAAACCTACGACTGGGTGAAAATTAAGGAAACGTGGAACAATCAACACCCGTTACGCTCTGGTAATCCTTGAAATCCTGATTTGCTTCTTCATTTCATGGATTAAAAGATATCACAAATCCAATGACTTTTCTTGTTTCTTCGCAAATACAGAGTGATCCGTTCGCGAGACACCATACATTTCTTACAATGGAATTTAAAATTCTAAAATTATTATTGATGATAAACTAATACAACTAGTTTCATATTTTAAGTATTTGGGATGTATATCAGATTCTGATATATAAATCAGAATCCTGAAGAAAATCTAAAAAAAATCAGTGGGTTAAATGGTTGAATTTAGGAGATATTTCGGTAAAAAGACGAAAAACTTAGTAGATGAGGCTATTGTCTGCGAGATGCAAACATTTGAATCTTGCAAGGACCACTAGTTGCGAACTATATTAATAGCTACCTATAGTTTATTCAAGTTTCCACTACAATCTATTGCCAATGTTTATTCAGGTTATGTTAGGTAGGCTAGATTAGGTAAATTAAGTTAGATTATGTAAGATTAGATTATGATGGTTAAGAGTGTATTAATAGGAAGGTTATTAGAATAGATAGGTATCGGCGACCTTTTATTTCTATTAGTTTGTTTTTCATAAATGGCTATACTGTTTTAGTAATAATGATAAACATATTCTAGGGATAATATGGCATATTTTAGATTATTTTATGTTAGATTTTCATTCAATTACACTGGTCAACATGATTTTTGTCTCATGAGTACCAATAGTTGTACTTAATGCAGTTTTTTTTATCGTGTTTTCAAATATGTATTCGGAATTTCTCCATCATCCACAGTTTATTTCAATTTCAATTAATGGATTTAAATAATTAGTTTTTAATAAACGTTTCTTCGTCCATTTGTCCATTGTAAAATAAAACCAAATGAGCTAACGCAGGAGATTTCAGCTATGGAAAAGAAATATCAAGGCAAATGGAATCCTAATATGCTGGCCGATTATTGTTGGACCACTAAGAGGGATGATCCACAGGCGAAATATAACAGAAAATCGCCATTTCTTACTTTCTAGGTGAGTCCGAATGTTCGAATATTGTGTAGTTACGAATGTAGAAAATGGAAAATATTAAAGTGTTTGAAGTTATAAATTCCTGTCTCTCGGAAACCTTGCGTGATGGAGAAAACCGGATATCATACTTGAATTCAAGAGATAAAAATACTATCAGAATCACATATATTTCTTTCTGAGACAAAAAAAAATCATTTTTTGTTGTTCAGTGTTATCAGGTATTTTCAGGACTTTTTTAAATAAAAAACACACATTTATGTATATATACATTGCTGAGGTAATTATTTATATAGTTAGGCCTATAAAGTAATTTTAGTATTTTGTTTATGTTTATATGTGGTTAATTCGTATAGAATTGCGGCACATGAAATTCAGGGATATAAAGAGAAATGGAAACAATGTGTACAGCATATATATATTAACAGATATTCAGAAATTCCCCCTCCTCTATAGGCAAATTGGATGATGTGACAAAAGATACAAAATGAGATATACAGACCAGTAAGCCTAAAGAATTTAGCCTCGGAGTGGGTATTGGACCTAATTCTTGGTTCGGAGGAAGAAGGAGAGGTTTTTTTTTTTTTTTTTTTTTTTTTCATCTCAGGTCATTATGGTCGCAATTCAAATATGGTTTCTAAATGAACAATAAATTTTGCGCAGAGGCCTCTTTTATCAGGCTTGAGCTTATTTTACGTAAATCTATGATACCTTTACTTTACTTCCCTTCCAAAGGAAGCCATACTTGGGATTTTACTTTCTGAAGACCGGTTTCACATCTCTAATTTAGGAAGCAGACATAACCACAGTAACCACTATTATAAAGGAACTTAAGGGAGGTGATGGGTGAAAAATTGACCATTTGAGATCAAAATTGTCATTTTTTTGTTTTTTGTACTAAAAAATAGCCTGTACTCTAATGTAGGCCTATATATTGGCAAAGTTTCAGAGGCCTATGGCGCTTCTAAGTGTTAAAAGGCTGCGTAAATTAAATACCACCTGCATGCAAATCTTTAAACTTCTTTTTCCACACTTTTATTTTCACTGCATTTTTGTACATTCAAAATTGAATGGAATTCAGAAATTTTGCCCTAGAAGGTTCAAATTTTTACTCCAAATCCTAAAAACAATGGGTAACAAAGTAGTGCACGTGTTTCATGATTGAAGTAGTAGTTTAAGAAATAAAAAAATAAAATGTATGCAGTTATTTTATTTTCTAATTCCACACATGGGGTACAACATTTGTTTTTCTCTCTTAGTATTCACATTATAAGAATCCTAATGCATGATGTTTTTCTAAATATTTTAGGGGCCTTGTAGAAAAAATCAAGATTTTTACTAAAAAATTGTGGAACCCATTTAATTATAGTATATGCAATAAAAAAATATAATATATAATAACTCATAAAATAAATGTCTTACAAGAATGAAACTTAAACACATCATTATGTATCATACAGTGAATGTTTGTACAAAACATCAAGTAGCTAGCTCAAAAAATGTAGAAAATAGAAATTTCACCCATCGCCCCCCTAACTTGGCAAAGAGAGAGAGATGGAGATATAAAGGTAGATTCTTGACCGCTTTCGCCCAGTTACAAAAGAAATAACCCACCCTGTTTTCAGTTTTCCCCTTCCCCCTATTAACATCTGGTGAAGAAACACCGTCAACACTGGTGCGAGTGAGAGAGGTGAGTACAGCTGTCTCTTTCTACAAATTTCTTGCCAAGTTAAGCCAGGGAGACACTAGTCCATCGAGACCGTTTACTGCTCCATATAGTAATGAGTAGACTACTTGTTAAGATCCCGTGCCTGCCGTAGTCAAACGATTTCGAACAGGGCTTGGTGCACAGCTATGGGATTTACCCTTGTTCGAGACGCCAAGGGGAAGAGCTTTTCTCATGAAATTTTGACCAATTTGGGAGCGGTGTTCATCCAGAATCTTGAAGAATTTGGGTAGATACAATAACTAACAGCTCTAGGTTGAGAAAACAAGCTGTAACGGCTAAAGGACTTGATACGCTTGACCATATGTCAACCCTAAACTGGCTGGATGATCGTCCATTACCACATCGTCACCTTACTTTTAAATCCTAGTAATGTTTACATACAAAATTAAAACATTAAAAACATAGTTACTAAAGAATAACTAACTCACTGGCACAATCGAACCTGTAAGTTCATGGCCACGCGAACATAAGTTCTCCATACATTCCTATCCTGAGCTAATATTTCCAATCATTCTCTGCATTATCTCCTTCACTCAAATCATGGTTAATGTTATTCTCCCACCTCATTCTTGGTTTACCAACTGGGCGTTTTCCTCTGGTTTTCCTACATTCGTGCCACATTTCCTCCCCATCGCAGTCTACGAGACTTAGCTATTCTTATTATATCTGGCGACTTATAAAGACCATGTTAAATAGTCTTCTCCATTCACCTGTAGTTCATCTCTCTTTGGTCCAAAAAAAATTCCTAAGAACTTTATTCTCAAATACTCATAATCTCATTTTCTCCCTTAAAGTATGAGTCCATGTTTCGCATCCATATAGGCCTAATGTAACTGGTAGGATAACAGTTTTATGTATTTTCAATTTAACGTTATTTGAAAGGAGTTGGGACGACAAGAGTCCCTGTAATGCGTAAACGTATGCATTTCCAGAATTCAGTCTATGTTTAATTTCTTTGTGCATCTCATTCCTATTTGTAATTATTGTTCCTAGGTATTTGAATTCACCGCTTCTTCAAAATTTCCCTCATTTGTCATTAACTGTCCATTTACATTATATAATGCAGGTTTTTCTCGGGGTTCCTGCCGTTTTTCCCTGCCACAATTTCATTCCACCACTTCTCCATATTCGTTTCATTTCATTCATCTGCCCCTGTGATGGTGCGTCAGGCGTGGTCGGCCGGCACCCTTGCCATTCACAGACCTATATATATATATATATATATATATATATATAGGGGCTCATCTCATCTCATCCCTCTACCCGACCCTGAGTTGGACACGAGTTGAGGATATTTATTTATTTCTGTGTGTGACCACATATATATACTTTTATTGGCATTCGCTTATTAAAGAATAAGCAATGTTAAAAATGTCTTTATGCTTTCCTGAAAAAAATGTTAAATTAGACTTGTGAGGTTTTAGAAGTAAGGTGACTATGTGTGAATGCGACCCAGCAACCAGCTTGTGGGCAAGGATCTTCTAGGCTTGTCGCGCCATGGGGTTTATTAGACTTACATAATATGCATTTTTTTATTATTAATCACTTAATGTTTTGATTTAAATTGCTGATCTCGCAAACTACCAATTTTTTGGGAAACTTTGTGAAGGAAGTATCTAGCATACAAAGTTATAAAGGACAAAAAGTAACCACAAATTTCCGCAGTACCGGAGGGAACGTTGCATAAATTAGTAATGCCAAGTTTGGAGAGAAGTTCGAAGACCTCTAGGTCTATTATGGAGAATAAGTATGATGGATTAGAGACAATTATTAGCGGCACCAGTATTTTAACTTACTAACTAGCTGAAGAACACAGCATCACTCAGCCGTGAGATTCAACAGCCGGTTTCTAAGTCAATGAATACAATTACAACCCCTTTCTGAATTTTAAACTGTGATGACGTCTATAAATTATATTTTGTTCTAAAATAAATGCCTAATAAATAGGGCAAGGCAATTAATGATTTTGCAACTTTTTCTTGTGAAGGTTGAAACTTGCTTGCATATATGAAAATGTATGACATTAAAAAACGGATTAAATAAAAGCAATTCGTTAGGGCATTTTTTTTTTTTGCATTTTCTTAACTTTTCTAGGGATAGTTCATTTTTTGGCAATTTTTAGGTCATTTTGAGCATTTTTTTACATTATTTGTATTTGATTTGAGATTTGTATTATAATTCAGTATTTTTCCTTCTCAATACAATTTCTTGGAATTAAGTAGATGTTTTGCTAACTACTACCCCTATTTTTCAAGGTATGTACTTAATGAACTTGCCCACTTCTAGGAATTTTATTCAATTTCTTAGAGCTTATGCTAGCTTCTACTCCAATTTTGATTGTTAACTGCAATTCAAAATTGTTGTAAAAGTGCACTGTGTAATTGAAATGGATTTTCCGCAATAAAAGGTACTCTAATATGTATTTTTTTAAAACTTTTCTTTTAATATTTTGATAGCAAGTTAAATTTTGTGTAATTCAATTATCAAGTAAGTACTCAATCTAATAAATAGTATTTTTATTACTAATTCTTAACTTCTTATTCGTCTTTTTTTTATTGGACATTTTTTGTATTTTTAGGTCATAAATGCATTTTTTTATTTTGTATTTTTTATCAATTTATAGGTCATTAAATGCCTTGCCCTACTAATAAACAATCAAGGTGTCACAAGGGTTACGTCATGCTTCAAGAGTGTCGGCCTAAATGATTCAGGTGAATTGTATCCGCCTCTAAATTCGTGGTTCGATCATCCGATTCATGAAGAGGTCCATAAAAATTTACGGACGAAGGTAACTCTTGGAACCACTTTTCATCGAGTGGTATAAGGCATCATATTAAACCTTGGCTTAGAGATACAGAGGAGCTGTGCTGGTTCGAGTTCCAATGAGAGAAGACATTTTATCATAGATTTTCGGTTACTATAGGATCGGTGCCAACCCAGCATCGTGAGGAAATAAGTAACGGCTCCAGTTGGAGAAAACTAATTATAAAAGCTGGAGACTCAACATGTTGACCAAATGTATATGTGTGTATATATATATTATATCCACCGCTGTGGTCTCGAGGTAGCGTGCTGCCTTGTCACGCAGCGGGTCGGGCTCGATTTCCGGTCGGGACAGGATCCTGGGTGAGGTTTTTTTTCTCACCTGTAAGACAAATGTCAGGAAGCTTAGGGCCCAGCGGTCCCCGAAAATCATCCGGCCATCATCATCATCCTTATCATTATCATCAGCATCATCCTTCTCCTGTGTGGAAAGCAACGGGAAGCTACCACATATATAATTCCCTACTAAAGCTGCAAAGCATAGCATGAAAATGCTACAATTGCAATGAAAGAGCTGACCTCGGGCAGATGGAGATTATATATATATATATATATATATATATATACAGTTTTTCTCAGCCTGATGTACATATTCCATTGCATAACATGCCTAGATGGTCCTTGGCCTATCACCTGGATGCTAGCCTCATATCCACATGTATTGATCGCAAAGGTGTCCCATGATCCAGCCTTTATCAGGGGTGCCATGTCAGTATGTATGTATGTATGTATGTATGTATGTATGTATGTATGTATGTATGTATGTATGTATGTATGTATGTATGTATGTATGTATGTATTTTTTTTTATTTATTTTATTATTCAACTGCATGCTCCATTACGTGGAGTAATACTACATGCATTGTGGTGTTCTTATTATACAACTATAAAATTAAACAGTGTTTACAATTAATCTTACTTAAAGCTAGATGGTTTACTATATACAATACTATTGTTCTATGTTTTACTTAACCTAAAGTGTATCAAATTTAATTGTATTTGAAAATATAGAATATTTTATTATGTTGTGATCTGAACAACTTTCTTCATTGCTGATCTCCCATTCATTAACTGCTGTCAGTAAATTGCTGTTCACTATAGTTAAATCGATGTTGCTTGATCCTCTGCTGATTTGAAAGGTTGTGTTTATGCATTTTTCGTTTAATGTATGAAGTTGTTTACTGATTGAATATTCTTCTAGTATTTCTCCCCTTGGATTTGTTAGAACATCATGCCAAGTTGTAGATCGCGAATTGGTATCTACATTAATTATAACACCATTTCCTTTGCAAAATTCCAGTATTTCGTCTAATCTGCTGAATTGGTTTTGTATTGGTACGTTTATATCATAATATAAGCTGGCAGCATATAATTTCATATTCCCGTACTTTATTTCTATTAAGACTGTGTCTTCATCTGATAATTGTGTAATTAGCAGTGCACCTACATTGCTATTTGGAATAACTATGGTCGCTCTCTTCTTCCCTGTTCCGGATGTATATGTTCGATATCTTTTTATAATTCCATGAGTTTTGTTTTGATATGTGTAAGGCTCTTGTATAAATGCCATGTCTATTTTATTTTTAACAATCAGTTCCATGAGGTTATTTGTGGCTGCTCTTGAGTGCTGTAGATTTATTTGCATACATCTAAGTTTTGTTTGCGTTGGTGTAGTCTGTTGATGTTGCGCCATTTTAGTAGTCTATGTTCATTCTGTACTTCTTTAGAGTGGCGAGCAAACTAGGGCAGTTCTTGTCTAGCGATGTGTGATTTTCACATATTTTTTCTTTCTTGTTGTAGGTATTGTAAATTACACAGTTTATACATTTGTAGTCTGAAGTTGGAGCTGTACATTCTTTTAATTTATGTTTCCCTGCACATAGGGGACATGTTTCTTCTCGTGTACATTTATTTTGTGTGTGTGACAGTCTACTACATTTGAAACATCTTGAAACTGCGAGATAATCATTCAGGTGGCAAATTGTCCAACCGATCATGTATGTATGTATGTATGTATGTATGTATGTATGTATGTATGTATGTATGTATGTATGTATGTATGTATGTATGTATGTATGTATGTATGTATGTATGTATGTATGTATGTATGTATGTATGTATGTATGTATGTATGTATGTATGTATGTATGTATGTATGTATGTATGTATGTAGTGTAGTATGTATGTAGGTATGTATGTATGTATGTATGTATGTATGTACGTACGTACGTACGTACGTATGTATGTATGTATGTATGTATGTATGTATGTATGTATGTATGTATGTATGTATGTATGTATGTATGTATATATATATATATATATATATCCAATTATGAAGGGTACAGGAGGAAAACCGGGTGTTACCTTTTCCTTGAAACCTAGAACAAATTTTAGTAGTTCTATATCCACACTTCCTTACCTGAATGCCAAATATTGGAGGTAAACTATATTTTATTGTTTCACATTTCTAAATGGTGGTGCTTTTCACGGACTATTTAACTCATGCCACAAATGCTAGTCAATGACCAATCACGTTTCAATGAATGTTGTTTTACAACCAATGACAGTCGTGTTTCACCTAGCTCTTTATCGATTTCTCTTTATCAGCTCCTGCTTTTGTGATAAAGAAAGTTCCTCCTTTTTATTGTTCTGAACAGATCAAATCATTATTTTCTCCAACAAATACATTGAATATAGCAAATAATGAAAATATTCCTTTATTTTACTGAGTTGTTTACTAAAAAAATAAATGAATAACCCGTAATGTTGATTATGATATGTAGTTTGATGTGTTTCATTATTTCTCCACTTGGGTGCACGCTTACAATACTGCGATCTTATTTAGCAATAAATAATATGATCAAGCAGCAGTGAATGAACATAACCTCACATTTCTGATTTGTCTTCAAACATCGCCGTTTACATTAAATATATAAATATTTTAAAATAACTATAGTTAAACAATGATTTGTGAGTAAACAGCTTAATTTTATTCGTTAAATAGTCCTAACAAATGCCACGAGTGATTTCCAAATTATTGATAAATTCACGACTCACGAAGTGAGGAGTGAATTTATCTAGAGAATTTGGAAATCACTCGTGGCATTACTTATGATAATTCTAATGTCACCTCAACTCCATTTCGACAAAAAAGTGACTTACCTGGTTTTTTCAGCTAGATATAAAGGTTTTATGCATAATGTTGTAAATTTAACATTTTAAAGTTTAAGCCTGAAGGAGAATGATATGAAAATTGTCTCTCCACCTTTGTATTATAAATGATTCTCATATTTTAGTGCAAAGAATTGTAGCCGATGACGTGAGGGTCATATTCTGGAATGCTTTGAAGAGGGATCTCATTTCCGTTCCCCTTCGTAAGAACATGACCGCCCCAATACAGTTTTGTGAATGGACATTATGTTTTGGCTCACAATTCCAAGAAACTCTAATGTCCTATTGAAAATCAACAGCATGTGGTCCAGTTACTTCCATTTTCGTAGAAAAAGTAACACCTGCATAAATATTTTAAGCTATATAGACTATCAGGGGTATCCAAAACACCTATATGTCTCAATGTGCACTTTAAAAAATGTTACACTTTTTAAAAATGCTCAAGAGAGCAATTCATATTATTTACAGCAATAATATACATGAATGTCCACCGCTGTGGTCTCGAGGTAGCGTGCTGCCTTGTCACGCAGCAGGCCCGGGTTCGATCCCAGGTCGGGACAGTTTTTCTGCGTGAGGTTTTTATCGGTGTTTTTCCTCACCTGTAAGACAAATGTCAGGAAAACTTTAAGGCCCAAACGGTCCCCGAAATCATATGGCCATCGCAATCATCATCATTCATATTCATCTTAGATTAAGCTTAGGATTAGGGACTCTTCTGGCGCACCAGTATCGTCATCAAAACCCATCATATAATCGGGGCAATGTAACCCCGCCTTCCAGGCGCCTCAACCACAGCAGTGGGTTACAAGTACGCCATGCCAGGAGAGAACACCAGGAATGTCGAAAGACAACCTGGGGCATTTGCAAAAAAAGAATAATATACATGATATTTCAAAAGTTCACTCATAATGTAACAGGTTGATAAAAGAGAACAATGGGTAAATATTATATGTCAAATATACCTACCCTTCAAGATACTTCATATACGCCATTTAACATACCGTAAAATGGAGGAACAATGGCATCCAGGGGTAACTTTGGCATATACCAGGTAAAATTAGCAACATTGCTCATCATCACATTTTTTCCGCTCTTTTTATTCAATTAATATAGTCAATACTAATAACATTCATATCAAATTCCGCTGAGGTGAATAGTCATGAGATAGAATCTTAAAATATGTACCTTTTGGCAGGTGCCGTCGTCCTCAACTTATATTTTAAACATAATATTTTAACACAGTTGAGGACGACTGCACCTGCCAAAAAGGTACATATTTTAATTAATATACTTTTAAGTTAATTGATTTTAAAACTATGTCATTAAAATTAAAACATATTCATATTATATTATGGCCAGCCTCATGGACTAGTGGTCAGAGTTCTAACTACATTCCATGATGTCCATGACTCGATTCTCGGTCAGATCATAAGTTTTCCTTAAAGGGAATTATTCATATGGTTGCCCATGGTCTGGAAATATGGTTAAGGTTAGGTTAAAGACGTCCCTTGCGTAGCCGAGTGGTTAATGAAAGATGCCTTGGCGCAGAACTACGGGGCTTGCGCTCGCTCGTTCTAGTCTCCATGGGGGAAGAGATTAACTCATGGAATTTCAGCCAGTATGCGACCGGTGCCCACACAACATAGTGAAACTTTTTGGTAGCTACAATAAGTAGCGGTTCCAGGTTGAAAAAAACCAGCCATAACGGCGGGGGGACCTGACATACTGACCATATGTCACCCCTACGTTGTCTGGACGATCGTATACCTCTGTGAATGTGAGGCCAGCAGCCGACTGGTAGGACAAGGGCCTTCTAGGCCTGTGGCAACATGGAGATTTTTTTAGGTTAAGGACTCTCCTGGCTCTTCATTATCATTTAACACCCAGTATATCATCGGGGTAACTTAACTCCGCCTTCCAGGTGCCGAACCTAAGAAATGGATTACAATTCCGCCAGTGCTAGGGGGAAAAGCCAGAGATGCCATGAAAGACGACCTAGTGGCATTAGAACTATATACAGTATATGATATGAAAAGAAAAATGAATGCTTGAGTCGGGATTTGAACCCGAGTCTCTAAATTCTGTACGTTTAGCGCTGTAACCAACTGAGCTACTCACGTACTCCAACACAAACATACATTTGTCTTATATATGTAGTATTCTCAATTCACACAAGAGGTAGCGGGAAATCGTTCCCCCCTGACATCTAGTAGCCATCATAACAGGTAAGCAAATTTTTAAAGAGAATATTTACTTTATAGCAGTAATACCTTTATATTTCGTTTACCGGTTCACGCATTAATTTTTATTTTAATGACATATATGGTTTTCACTGCTTAATGTAAAAATGTAATTATATATATATATATATATATATATATATATATATATATATATAAAATTATTAATGCCATGTAGCTAGGATGGGTTTTCTTTAAGGGAGGAGAAAATATTATGAGCATTTTGAGAAAAAAAAAATGAAAATATTTGGGCCGAAGAGAAACGAACATGCAGATGAATGCAGACTTCATAACAGTGAGCTACATGGTATTTATAGAAAATCAGATGCATTAAAAACAGTAAAGTCTCAAATGACTGTTATGGGCAGGACATGTAGAAAGAATAAGGATTGAAAGGAAGGTAGAGACTCAGAGACTCCTTGTAGGAAAACCAGAGGGAAAGCGCCCAGTGGGTAGGCGAAGAATAAGGTGGGAGAATAACATTAATTATGATTTAAGGATAGTAAATTATACTAGAAAGGATTGGAAAACATCGCAGGATAAGGATGTATGAAGACTTGCTTCCGGGTACGAAATTAAAAGGTTAAACTGATCCTGTTATAGGCGGAAGGATCCTAGAGGAAGGTTCCCATTTTCTAGGCACTCAGCGCTAGAGTCAGCCGGTTTGTTATATTTGCGTTATGGTCGGCTTTACCCCCAAAACATGAGTCTGTTACTCATTTCATATAGGGGTTCATACGATTCCAAGACCTTGTTTCCATCAGGAAGTTAAGATCAGTTTAAAAATATTGAGCCCTCTGGGATTCAAACCTCGATCTTCCGGCTTGTTGCACATTGCCTTAACCAACTACCCCCGCCCCCAGGTTCGATAATGCCAGTGAGTTATTACACATCCAAGTTAACTGTGCACGGGCGGAGGGAAAGAATTTTAGCGCTAGTGTCGCCGAACTATTGAATCTGTGGAAGGGATGTAGGAGAAGACTGTACATCTGATCACGTACTGAAATGGTTCAATTTTAATTATGGGCGGAGAATCCCGAAACATGTGTGAATGATCTTAACATGGTTGTCATATTAATCATTTAAGCACTGAACGCTCAAGCGGTCGGATCATTTAAAATCACAGTATTTGTCGTCTCTCCGTTACCAGCTTCATAATTAATCACAACACAGAGCACCTCTGTGAAATCATAAGTGGCAACATGTAATGAGAAGTGACAACTCATTCATACACGTAACCCCAATAGTAACAGGATATCAAATTAGTAATTTTGCCAATGACCGCCTAGGCCCTAGAAGGACGGACCATTAAAATCCATAGTATTTGTCAGCTCTCTACCTGCAGACAAAGAACATATACAGAGGACGGGAAGTGGCAACATAGTAAGAAAGAGAAAGACAAGCATGTTAGTTAACATATTTTTCGCAAGCGCAGACTACTTGGTGGAGTAATAGTTGGACCTACCATTTTACCGCTAGAGACGTAGATTGTATAGAGTTTTCTAGCAATAAGAGAAGAAATATGACTTCAGCAGTTGGCCACCCCTGTAAATGTTGACATTGACATCCGGACTTTCTCGATAAAACTTATCACAATCACTGGATAGGCAAGAGAGGGCTTGCATTTTGCCCATGTCGATCTCCCGATAACGCACCACAGATGTTGTTTCTCGTGAGAAGATGTGTACAAAATCTTAGTTGATATTGCTGAGAAGTGTATCATGTTTCTGCAATTTCAATGGTCGTCTATATAACTTATGCTGTATATCAACGTTCCAGACAATCACTGACATGTAAATTCAGCCTACAGTAAATTCTTAATGGCCAACAGTTACAACAACTTTGTAAGTGAATAAATCAGTCCTCTTTGTGGAAATCATCATCAAGTTTTAGTAGCTCTACCCGTTCCGTCTTAAAGTAGTTATTCACGCCATCTCTCCAAAGGTCGGTCTATATATATATATATATTACTTGTTATAGTAACTACCTACCAGATGGCAGTGAAGACAGAGTTCTCACTACATCTCGTAATAATGTAGTATATAACACACACCACATATATATATATATATATATATATATATATATATATATAAAATAAATGTTTGTATTGGATTTGCCCTGTGGTGTAATGGATAGCTCGCTGGAGTACCAATCCAGATCCGCCAGTTTATGGTTCAGCCTTTTTTATAGCAACAGGCTTCCATGGGCTTCATGTAATTATTGGAACTACTTTCCTACTAACATGCTTACTCCGGCACCTCATTGGGTTCAAGTGATTAGGGATTAGACAATTTTGAAATTTGTTCTTTACAGACTGAATATACTCTATCAGATTAGAGTATCTTATACACTTTCATAATATTTAATCTCACTTTTTTTTCCGATCAGTCATGGAATATATACAAAAATACAGAAACAACTGGAAATCTCACGTAAGAAGAATGAGCAGAACAAGAATACCACGTCAAAACTTAAATTACCAGCCACCAGGCAAGAGATCTTTGGGCAGACCCTTCAAACGTTGGATTGAGACCGTAACAGGCCACTAAGTCTATCACATGAAAGTAAGAAGAAGAAGAAAATACTTTTTTTTCGAAAATCATACAATTTGAAAAAAAAAATATTATAACGATATTAATTTAACTTTATAACTTTCTCACAAATATTATTACCTTATAAGTGAGTGTCCACCACTGTGGCCTCGATGTCTTGTCACGCAGCGGGCCAGGCTCCTGGGTGAGTTTTTTTCGGGATTTTTCCTCACCTGTAAGACAAATGTCAGGAAGCTTAGGGCCCAACGGTCCCCGAAAATCATCCGGCCATCACCATCATCATCCTTATCATTATCATCATCATCATCATCATCCTTCACAGGTGTGGAAAGCAACGGGAAGCTACCACACCTATATTTCCTTAGTAAAGCTGCAAAGCATAGCATGAAGATACTATGATTGCAGTGAAAGACCTGTCCTCGGGCAGAATTACTATAGAATAGAATGAGTGCGTAAAGATAAGAAGAGAATGGATAACTATCGCATATCATACTAAATGGAGAAAGGAGACCAGAAAAATCAAGAAAGATCTGTCGAGATTCCTATTCTGTTTGAATCAGGTCCTTAGTCTATTCTGAAGAAGGAAGGCGAAGAAGATAATTTCGTTCACCAAGAGAGGTAACTGTATTACGCCAGTTTAAGCTATGCCTTATACATGGGGAAAACCTCTCTTGGTGAAACTGACCCCTAGTACCGTTATGTAGTGTGTGTGTGTTTGTAACATATACGCTTAATGGTTTGTGAGGATGAGAGATAATTCATATTAGTGCAAGACTGGAGGGAGTACGGCGGAGAGGACGATCGAGAAAGACAGACTGATGTGACGTTCTTTAGATTTAAGGAACTGGAGAATGAAATCTATAACCCTGTCCGCTCTTAAAGTGATCCTCGTCAAAACAAAACCGTGTGACCTGCTCGCTTTTCATTGGTTATGGACACCGATGTACGTTGTAGAAGTAATATCCTTCCGCCATTCGCGCCACATTTACTGCCACTTTTGACAGGGATATGACGACACAGCAAACAGAAGACTCGATACTTTCCGCCATTTTGTTTCATGAGAATATACTGAAGCATGACTCGAATGTATCACTCATATGTAACTAACTATTTTAAGTTGTAATTATTGATTAGGTAATTTAGAATATTTTGTATGTTTTGAAAATTATTATTTTCATTCACGAAGAATAACACATATATTCAGAGGGCATATTTTTAATTTAATGAAGGGAACTACTTTTTTCGCATACTTATTGCTTCTACAACGTACATCAGTGTCCATAACCAATGAAAAGCGAGCAGGTCACATGGTTTTGTTTTGACGACGATCACTTTAAGAGCGAACAGGGCGTAACAAGGTAATTGTCAACCATTACATGCCGAAATTTCTTCCAGAGATGCTTGTGATATATCAAGGTCATGTCCAAAAAGATCTGCCTTCTGAACTGTAAGGCATTAAAATCCAGCGCCAAATATCTCACTCGAACTATAGGGAAGTAATACAACTCGTGAACTGGTAGACTGAATAACCCTTAATACCTGCCGTCCACACCGCATCCCGCCTCATTTCACTCCACTCTTACTCATGCAGGGAGTCAATTTGCTCCGTATAGTGGATTGCCATTGCTGGATTGTATCTTCGAATTCTATGCCTTGCATTTAAAAACGGCAAATATATTTTTTTGGACACGGCTTTGGTACACCACAACACTTCTCTGGGAGAAATTTCAAGATAGGATTCGATATGCAATGGTTGACAGTTCCCTTGTAAGTACAAAAAGGTAATGGGAGACTGTTGTAAGGGAAATGAAGTTTCACTTCGGATAGTAGAGCTAAGAACAAGTTATTCCTGATTATAACAAGTAACAATGTTAAGTCCATATAGTCGATAGTTATATAATTTTGCTGCCGACTGTAAAAGTGATGGACTAAAGTGACGCTGAGGGCATAAACAGTACATGTGAAGACATTGCAGAGAGGTACACACCCCACTAAGAGAGACTGGAATGAAGTTCATAAAGAATGGAATGCAATAAAACTATTTACTCTTGTATTGCTTGACTGATGCTGTTTATTTCATTCAACTTTTCATTCCACAATTCCTTGTCTTATTGCCTTTCTTCCACTTTATTTTCTTTCGTAAATTACGTATGACTGGTCTTAACTTAATAACTTAATACAGCCATTCCATCTTTGACAAATTGTTAGAAATGTTAAAACATCGTCCACCAACTATCAACATAATGACTACTAGTTCATATATAATCTCTCCATTAAGCTTCCTGATTTTTTACTACCTTCTCTGGCCATCAAATTGTCTACAAAGCGATTATAATATATCCAAGGAAGGTTTATCTAATTTTCGTCTTAATATTTCTAGTGCCCCACTACTATATGCCCTATGATGTCCTAATGGTCCATGTTCCTATGCTTACGCCTTTTCGATTTTAAACTCTGGGTCACATACATTCTTTTTGGACCATACGTGGACACAGAGAGCATCACCGAATGAGAAATTAGCTCAATCTAGGACCTCCTCGATACAATATTAACATTTAAGACAAAGCATGTCACTCACTCACACTTTCATATTAAACACGGTGTTCGACCCTACAATATTAACGTCTTAAAGATTTCCTGACATTTATCTTACAGGTGGCCACCACTGTTGTCTCCAGGTAGCGTGCTGCCTTGTCACGCAGCCAGCCCGTGTTCGATTACCGGTCGGGACAACCTTTCTGGATGAGGTTTTTTCGGGGTTTTTCCTCGTTTGTAAAACAAATGTCAGAAAGCTTTGAGGCCCAAAAGGTCCCTGAACATCATCTGGCCATCATCATCATCATCATCATCATGCACGGTGTGGAAAGCAACAGGAAGCTATCACACCTACGAGTATAATTCCCTAGTAAAGCTGCAAACCATAGCATGAAAATGCAATGATTGCAGTGAAGGACCTGCTCTAGGGCAGAATACTATGGAATAGAATCTTAGACGTAAGGTAAACCTCCGAAAAGCATCGCCCAGGAGTTTATCCGGGCCCTCGGCGACGCTTTCTCGAGACAACAGCGGTGGAGCTCCAAATATTCTGAAAGTTTAAAATAAGATAGCTGAAGTTAGTTGAACATTCTTTAAAACGCTGGAAGCAGAATTCTCGAAGAATAAGATAATGATATTAATTTCAGAGATCCCTCATCACATTTCCTTGAAAGGGCAAGGCATGGAGCTGCAATAACATCACGATGCAGTCAGTATTAGTAATGATAATAGTGAAGCCAGTTTTAGCATACCATCACATATACAGACAGTAGCGGATTCCATACACTTCCTTCATTTCAAATTTACATTATTTATTCACGGTTACTGTAGATCTGTTTTAACGGAATTAACATTAACTCTCATTATCACTAGAGGGTGTAGAAATATCAAATTTCATCTTCTAATCTTTGAACAGCAATTAGGCGTGAACCATAAATATTTACGTTACAGGCAATGGCGTATCTAAAACACTCGAGGAAAAAATGTATAGTTAATTATAGACTATTTAACTCATGTCCCAAATGGGAGTCAATGGCCAATCACATTTCAATTATTTTTTATTTACAACCAATCACAGTCGTGTTTCGCCTCGAATTTATCAACCGAAGTTTGTCATATTACAGAAAGCTTCTCATTTTTAACATTCTGAATAGGTCATAGCATTATTTTGCAGTGACTGACTCTCCAAGAAATACGGCTACCAGATTGTATATATAGTGCATGAATGTCAGCAGATAGCGCATGCGGGAGATAATATAAAACATTTGTAGCAATTGATTGTTTGATTATGCAAAAAAAAACACTGTTTGCACTTTCTTAAATGAATTATTTTCCAGGAAATGACGTTGCAGAAAAATATAATTGACATATTTACATCATAGGACATCAGAAATTAATTAATACCTATAATGTTGGTTATAAATTTCTCTACTAGGGTGCATAATTACAATATTGCGATTCTTTGGCAATAAATAATATGATCTGGTTGCAGTGATGAACAAAAGAAGCAAATGAAGCATACCAAGCGTTTCTCATTTGTTTTCAAACATCGTCTCTTACATTAAATATATACATATTTTAATATAACTATTGTTAAATAGTGATTTGTGAGTAAACAGCTTAATTTTATTCGTTAAATAATCCTAACAAATGCCACTCTTGATTTCCAAATTATCTAGATAAATTCGAAATCACTAGTAGCATTACTTATGACAATATTTTCATATTTCAAGAACATTTTATATTTCTGCATATTTAAGCATTTGCGATAGTTTACAGATATCTTCAATTGATTACATTTTTTCTGGACTTTCCAACTGTTAGAAACGGGTTTATGAATAGAAAACAAACTTTTGAAAAAGTAATGAGAAAGGTTTAACCGAAGGAAGTTAATAAACGAATCGAAGGGTAGGTACAGTATTTCCAACCTCCACCACCGCCATGAACTTCTTTTACTCCATAGTGCCAGTGAGTTAGTTGTTACATATTGCGTTTATTGTGTATATTGTTATATTTAATCAAGTTTTATGTTACTGATTAGTAATTAACGATAACTGATTACTTTTAGATTTAAATTCTTGAAAACTAATTAATTGTAATTAAATACTTCACTGCCCTATAGTTTTATAATAATACTGTTTATTATTATCATTATTAAGATAAAAATAACAAATAATTCAATTTTCTTTCATTCAGAAGCTCATTATTTCCATTTTAGTATAACAATTTAATTTTTATATTAATGACATCACCCAAAATTGGAAAGTAATGTTAATACAGGTATAAGAATGGACCGTTTTAAAATATTAAACGTTTTATTGTATGCTGATGATGCGGTTATTATTCAAGAAAATGAAAATAATTTACAGTACTCTGTACACCAATAAACAAGTTATGTCAAGAATATAATTTTAAAGTATCAAAAGAAAAAAAAAAAGAAAAATAATGGCATTTTGGGGAAATGAACATATAAGATCAAAAATCATAATAGAAAACAAACCTCAAGAACAAATAAATTTTGATTATGTGGCTTGTAATTTTGCTATGAACACAAAAATTGAAAGAGACATAAATATGAAACTGCCGAAATTTCAAATGATATGCGGAACTATACATAAAACGTAAAGAACAAAACAAGAAGAGATACTAGATTGAAGTTTTGTGAAACATTGACAGTTTCTGAATTACTTTATGGGAGTGAAACTTGGGCAATGATAAAAAATTATAAAGTAGAATATACAAAGCGTAGAAATGAACTTCCTTAGAAGAACAAAAGGCTGCACAAGATTGGATCGGATAAAGAATGAAGATATAAGAACAGAGTTAAATATATATCCATTGAATGATAGAATCAAAGAATATAGAGATAAATGGTTTAGACATGTCGAAAGAATGAATGTAACAAGGTTATCGAAAGCAGCATTTAACTACAAGCCAAGAGGTTCAAGGAATGTAGGAAGGCCAGTGAAAAGATGGACAGAACAACTGTGAGGCGGAATAGACAATTTGCCTAGCCCGTGAAGTGAAGAAGAAGATTTAATGCTGACAAAGAAAAAAGTGTACTTAATTTTTTTAAATATTTTTGTTATTCCATATAATTTCATATTTTTGCTATCTCTTTTTCACATTCTGGCAAAACTTCCTTCTTAATTCTCCATACTCACTTGTTTGTCACAATCAGGTCTCCTAAAAAAATCTTAAGCTTACTATAAAATCGGTACGAGACGTGTTGCCGGCTCTGCGTGACGGCGCCTTAATTCCCAGAACATATGTCTGGTAATTATTTCCGTTAGAGGTTAACTCAACCCCAGAAACATATTGACAGCAGAAGGTTTAGGCCAGTTTAAAATTTCTGACCCCATTTGGAATTGAACCTACGACTTTTTGGCTTATTGCTGATTTTTTGGAATTCTTGCATACCATTTATAGATAGCGCTTTTAAGGAAGATATTCCTAGTATTGTCAAAGTTATAATCGTGAGTTTACCTCGCCTATTTTTAATAGTAAAAAGTTAAGTAAAGTGATCCCACAACAGGTCCGGAGGCCCTTGGGGTAGTAGGAGGTTAAGGCTCCCACTTTTTCTAGACAATCGGCACTTTATGTCAGCCGGGTTGTCGGCCCTGCGTGATGGCCGCCTTTACCCCCAGAACAAGCGTCTGGTACTCATTTCCGTTAGAGGCTGAGTCGACCCCAAGGCCATAGTGCCGCCAGAGGGTTTAGGATAGTTTAAAAATCCTGACCCCCACGGGACTTGAACCCTCGACCCTCCGGCTTGTAGCTCAGTGCCTTAACCTCTACGCTACGGCGTGCCCCATTTTTACTAGTATCATGTATAAATCTTGTCCGTCATATAATGGCAGGTTAACGGGTCAGATAAAAGCCAATTACACTGGTCATAATTATTTTTTAATAAACGTTTTTTCGTCCGTTTGTCCATTGTAAAATAAAACCAAATGAGCGGAGATTTCAGCTATGGAAAGGAGATATGAAGGCAAGTGGAATCCTAATATGCTGGCCGATTATTGTTCCATCAAGAGGGATGTTCCACAGGCAAAATATAGCAGCAAATCGTAATTTCTTACTTTCTAGGCGAGTCCGAATGTTCGAATATTGTGTAGTTACGAATATAGAAAATATTAAAGAATTTGAAATTATAAATGCCTATCTCTCGGAAACCTTGCGTGATGGAGAAAAACCGATATCATATTTGAATTCAGGGAAAAAAAATACTATCAGAATCACATATTTTTCTTTCTGAGACAAAAAAAAAGTTTTTTTTTGTTGCTCAGTGTTATTGAAGGTCTGTAACATCCAACGATATCTGCTGACTAGGCTTATTGAACCATCACAAGGGTAGGTGAGTGAAATGGAACGAAATTGATGGCATGAGTGTGGAAAAGTGGTGGAATTAAATTTTTGGAAGGGTAAACGGAGAAACCCCGAGGAAAACTTGTCCTGACTTCGATTTGTCCACTATGATCTCCATATATGACTAAGGCTACCATTTGTATGTAATTACATATTCTTTCCCTTTGCTTATACACGAGTAAAATTGATAAATGTCCACGAATTAGAAACTTACTTATCAATCTTATCATATATGAAAATTTATCATTACATATTTTACATATTTGAACACAATTACATATTTTTACGTATTTTAAAGATTTTTATGTATATTTAAATATTATGCCTCTTAATTAAAAAATATTTCATAAGCGGAAAATAATTTAAAACAATATTTATTTACATTAAAAAATTCGGATACATGATTGTACACTGAAACTGTTTTTTCCAACCTATACGAAAGCTGCTGAGAAACGGTCAAAGAAGAATTCCATTTACTAAACATGATAAACATAGATACAGGAAGACTCTGAAAACTTGAGTATAATATGAATGAAATAGTAGAAATATATAGGGGACACACCGTCGTATAGTTGGTTATGTCAATATCCTACAAGCTGGAAAATCGAAGTTCGAAACCCAATGGGGGTCAGGATTTTTAAACTGCTTAATCTTGAGGCGGCATCATGACCCTGGGGTTGACTCAGCCTATAAAAAAATTGTGGGGGTAAAGACAGTTATCACATAGGGCTGAAATCTCTTGCCGATTGTCTAGAAAGATGGGAGTCTCAATCTCCCGATATCCCTAAGACCTGTAGTGGGATCATTTTATAATAGAAACATGACAATACCCAAGTATTTAACTGTCTCATACCTTCAAACTTTATCTATCTTAAAGTCAACATTTAATATAAATTAATGTGAAAATATATTAATATTACATATATTAAGGAATTTTTATGTAATCTTACATATTTTACATAATGTTGTTACATAAATATGTACATATTTTGTATTTAACTGTCTCATACCTTCAAATTTTATCTATCTTAAAGTCAACATTTAATATAAATTAATGTGAAAATATATTAATATTACATATATTAAGGAATTTTTATGTAATCTTACATATTTTACATAATGTTGTTACATAAATATGTACATATTTTGCATGTTAAAATTACATAAAATCCTAGCCATAATAATGACCGAGACGCTAATTCAGAGATGAAGAGCGAGTGTCTAATCACTTGCAAATCGGAGCCGCCGCGATGGTAGTGGTAGTATTTCAATTCTGGAACTACTCAGATCATTAATATGTCAATCGAATCTGCGTGTGAAAGAGCAGACATATTTTACTCAGAAGCATATTACTTCAGAGTTGAGATTTATTTACTTTGAAAAATAAAACCTGTAAAGACTCTATAATGAAATTATAGAAGACAATGGCAGTTCCTATTATTACTTATGGATCCGAAACATGGACAGCGAACACAACTATCTGCCTGAATACAAGCTGCTGCAATGAAATTCCTCAGACCAATAGCAGGATATCAAAGAACAGACAAAAACACAACACAAAAATAACACAACAACTAAAAGTAGAGGCATTAAACACAACAATAGTAAAATATAAAACAAACTAGAAAGAACACTTAGCTAGGATGACTGAGAATATGATACCAAAAGCAGCATACAACTATTCGCCACGAGGAAGAAGAAATTTGGGAAGGCCAAAGAAAAGATGGAAACAGCAGCAATTTGGAGCCGGAACAGGCTAGTAAATAAGCCTAAATTCTGACGAAGAAGAAGAAGATTATTTTATTTGCCGCAAATCTACGACACGGGAATCTCGCATATAGGCCTACCTTCCCTGAGAAGGAAGTAATATACAAACTATTTTAAACCCTTAAAAAAGATCATCGACTCAGGTCGGGACGGAATAAAGGCGAGCACGTATACCATTAGTATATCTATTCGACATTCCACTATTATTAAGTTAAAAACTCTCCACCAAAACAATTAAACAACAAGTCAACGCGTTTCGGCTACTACGTAGCCATCATCAAGACTGAGCCCAGTGGAAGACTCTTTGACGTATTGACTTGTTGTTTTTAATTGTTTTGGTGAATGGAATGTTTTTTTTAACTTCATAATGTTTATACGAAGGGCAGAAAGAATTTCAATAGGAGAAGAAATTAGGAACTCAGTTATAAGGGAGAAAATGAAGATTGAAGACACTATTTTAGATTATATTAAAACACAGCAATTAAGATGGTACGGACATGTCCAGCGAATGGAAGAGGATCGGCTACCAAAATCTGTTTTAGAATGGAAACCTGAGGGAAGACGAGGCAGAGGAAGACCTAAAACCTCCTGGAGTCAGGGAATATGTTTATACATGAAGGAGAAACATCTCCAACCACAGGAGATTGGATGGACCGACAAAATTGGCTATTAGGAATCGGACGATGTCAAATACATTAATTAACCGATGATATCTATCTATATTTATCACCAACAATATCCATTTTTTTAAATTTTACTGTTAGTTCAATCAAGGAACTATGGAGGTGAGCTCCTACAATGATTAAACATTTACAAGATACGCGTTTTATAACAGAGTTCTTTAACGTGCTATACCTATCTGTAACATGAGACCAATGTTGATTAACTTCGCCTCGGAAGGAAGTCGCATCGTCGAATTTTATTCTTACGAAAAATAAAATTTACCTCGGTCGGAAGGGAACATTTAACCTCGTATCAATGACTTATCACGAGACCAGCAATGCAAATTTTTATAATTTAAATAAAATTAAACATCGTAAGATTCATTTTCTGTCCACCGCTGTGGTCTCGGGGTAGCGTGGTGCCTTGTCACGCAGCGGGCCCGGGTTCGATCCCCGGTCGGGGACAGTTTTTCTGGGCGTGGTTTTTCCTCACCTGTAAAACAAATGTCAGGAAAACTTTAAGGCCCAAACGGTCCCCGAAATCATATGGGCAACGCCATCATCATCATTCATATTCATCTTAGATTAAAGCTTAGGATTAGGGACTCTCCTAGCGCACCACTATCATCACTCGTCATAACATCGGGGCAACGTAACCCCGCCTTCCAGGCGCCCCAACCTCAGAAGTGGGTTACAAGTACGCCATGCCAGGAGAGAAACCAGGAATGTTGAAAGACAAACCTGGGGCATTTGAAAAAAAAAAAAGATTAATTTTCTTAGTTTTTTTAGATATGGAAAGAAAATATTTATAGTCTACATTTATATGGGTAAGACCCATGTCGGAAAAGACAGCATTTCCTTAGACAATATAGGCCTAATATATAAACCATCTTCCATGTATACTTTCATTATGCCTTTCTATTTTAAACTTTCTTTACCAAGCCAATTACTTAATCAAATTATAGATTATTATTATTATTGTTATTATTATTATTATTATTATTATTATTATTATTATTATAACTAACTCACTGGCACTATGGAAACCTCAGGTTTATGGTGCGCGGACATAAGCTCTCCATATATCCGTATCCTGAGCTAATGTTTCCCAATGATCCCCTGTATAATCTACTTCCTCAAATCATAGTTAATGCTATTCTCCCACCTCATTCTTGGTCTACTAACTGGGCGTTTTCCCTCTGGTTTTCCTACAAGAAGCTTCCATGCACGTATTTCATTCCCCATTCGTGCCACATGTCCTGCTCATCGCAGTCTACGTGACTTAACTGTTCTGTTATTATTATTTTTTCTATCCCTTGTCAACTCTATATTGTGTAGCTTATACCAATTATGTATCATTAATCAACATTTAGATAACTCATAATTGTTATTATATGTATAATTTAACCCTGGTGAAGTGGAAGAGTCTACAAGTCTATAGTCTGATAGTCTTTGGGTGGATTTCTCAACCTAAGTCTAAACCACGACCGCGGTTTTCCGATATTATTATTATTATTATTATTATTATTATTATTATTATTATATATATATATTTTTTTTTTGTAACACCTACAAAAAATGAATGAAAATTCACAGAAATTGTTATGAAATAGTCCCGCGCCGTAGTCGAGCGGTTAAGGTAGCCTTGGCGCAGAGCTACGGGACTTGCGCTGGTTCGAGTCTCCATGGGGGAAGAAATTTTCTCATGGTATTTCGGCCAGTATGGGACCGGTGCCCACCCAGCATCGTGAGGCAATTGGGTAGCTACAATAAGTAGCGGCTCCAGGTTGAGGAAACCAGCTATAACGGCTGGGGGACTCGACATGCTGACCACATGTCACCCCTACACTGGCTGTTGATCATCTACCTCTGTGATTGGCACATGTAGATGTGAGGCCAGCAGCCGGCTGGTAGGCTAAGGGCCTTGTAGGCCTGTCGCGCCAGGAGTTTTTTTTTGTTATGAAATCATAGACATTATTCAGACATTTGTTTTTATGTAATTAAGACCCGCAGATTTTCAGTTTTTATAGTTATTATGGATACAATAAAAAATAGGAAAACCGCAGTTGTGGTTTAGACTAACGTTAAGAAATCCAGCCTTTAAGTCCGTAGTCATTTATGTATTTTTTTAAAACTCATGATAATTATTAAGATTGGTTGGAGAAAACCCTCAGTGATGAGGAAAATTTTAAAAATGAATGAAGTGGAAGAGAAGACTTTACGGTCTTAACTCCATCTGGTTAAGTAAATAAATTAAATAAATAAATATGAGTGAATAGCGTGAATGAAATGTTCGTGTTGTCTCGGAAATGGGCCTGGCATTGAGTTGATCACTCCTGCGAGAGGAGGCGATCCATGCCTTTGCGTGGTCAAAAAAAAAAGCATTATGTGATCCAGAGTTTAACCCATTCGCTTCAGGTTTAAAAGCTCAATGCATTTCCCCAGAAACCGGATTTAAATTACCGTAAAATATATCGCCTATTATCAGACATTCAAAACAAACAAAAGATAACTGTACTTCAGATCACAATAAGGCTGAAGACCAAAACACGTTCCTCTACTATTCATAAATGTTAACAAAATATTACCCTGCCAAGGGATGTACTAAATATTGCAAAATATATAACAGCAGGGTTAAGGGAGTATACCTCTTTTTTTTCTTCTTTTTTTTTTTGAGGCGAATGGATTAAAACTCTCTCCACAGGTCGTGTCCCTGCAAGGCTCAGGAGTCGTGGAATAGGTAAAAATACTTTCAAATGGAGAAGCTTAACAAAGGAAATGAAAGAAAGGTTTGCCCAAGTTGGCACCACTGTCTTGAGAATTTTAACATTCTTTGTATCTTGCCACATAAGCTATAAAAGGGTAATAAAATTTGGCTGGTGCCTGTGGGCTGGTCAGTCTTTCTCTTAATTTTTCCACTCTCTCAACTGTAAAATTTCCAAATTGCTGCGTTGTAAACGATTGTGTTCCACGTCTGTACTGTTCCAAGTTTTAATCTCGATACCTTCATCCATCCGGAAAAACAAAAGATATGTCGGTCCTGTGGCCCATTCTTTAAAATTACAAATAGCTACTCAATGCCACTATCGAACCCGGAGGTGCATGGCAACTAACTCACTGGCATTATAGAACTCAAAGATCCATAGCTGCGCGGACATAAGCTCTCCTAATATTCCTATCCTGAGCTAATGCTTTACAATCATCCCCTATATAATTCGCCTTCCTCAAATCATGGTTAATGTTACCCTCCCACCTCATTCTTGGTCTATCTACTGGGTGTTTATCTTCTGATTTTTAGTCCCCATTCTTGCCACATGTCCTGCCCAACGTAGTCTAAGAAACTTAACTGTTCTTATTATACATGGTTTCCTATTAAGAACATGTAGTCGGCCGCGGTGGACTAGTGATTATGCTCCTTGCCTCTGGTCCCGAGGGTCGCAGGTTCAAACCCGGCCGGGGTCGATGAATTTTTTAGGACGGAAAAAGTCCTCCGGGAGGGACTTTAAGCCGTGGGTCCCGAGTCTGAAGATTTTCAGGCTCGTAAAAAATCCTTAAGCCTGTATGAAAAGGCCTCTAAGCAAAATTTACCGAATTTTCCCGTCCTAGTACTACCTTGGTTTCCTAGATGTCAGTATGAGGCGGAACGCTGACCACGGACCACTCAAAATGACATCTATACGAAAACAAGTGTAACTAAATTAGTATGGTTCAAATCCTTCCCTCTAGGGGGAGAGCGCCTAAATCTCTGTAAAGGGAAAACATAGGCTTACAATACAAACACAATTAAGATCATGTAGCTCGCTGTTAAACGTCATCTCCATTCATCTGTCTATTCGTTTATCTTTGGTCCAAAAATATTTCTAAGAACTTTTCTCTCAAATTCTCGTAATATTTTTCCTAACTTAAAGTACGAGTTCCGCATATAATGTAACTGGGTGAATAACAGTTTTACATAGTTTCAGTGTTTTTTTTACAAGTTGGTATAAGTCCTTGTAATGCATAATATCATGCAACTTAAGAATTGGGTCATGTTTAATGTATTTGTGCATCTCACTCCAGTTGTAATTATTATTCCTAGATATTTGAATTCAGTCACTTTTTCAAAAGTTCCCTCATTTGTTATTAATTGTCAATTTCCATTATATAATGTATTTCTATGTGTGGCCATATATTTAGTTTTATTTTTGTTTAATTCCAACCCCCATTTATTAGTTTTATTGAGTAGAATATGTGAAAGAAGGTTAATGTTAATAGATAATTGTGTAAATTTACAATAATCGCACAAAGAAAAAAATGATCTGCAGTAAAATAATACATTTGTAAAACAAAATAGTATTTATTAACTCATTAGCACTATCGAACCCCTGAGAGTAATATAGTCTACTCTGCGACTGGTTGGCCCCAGTGGTGAGTAACCCTTTGGTTCCTCCCCTCCTCGGGGAGAAACCAAGGGTTCCTAGCCTTGCGGTTCTTGACCGCGTGGACATGAGTTCTTCATATATCCCTATTTGAGCTAATGTTTTTAATCAGTCTCTGCATAAATCATCTCTCACGAATCAAGTCAATGATATTCTATTCTCCTACCAAATTATTAGCCATATAATCAAAATGGTCTAACAAGTTATAATAGACTTATCGTGACATCTCATAAGTAGAGATGGAACAATTGCTTCATAAATACGATATCGGTGTGTGGCTGACGTCAGAGGGAAGGGGTTAGAATAGTTTTCTGTACCGTCTGGTTACAGCATCATTGATTACACCACTTTAACATTAGTTATATTTCACTCCAGACCAGCCTCATCGGCTAGTGGTCAGCGTTTCTGACTACTGTTCATGAGGTCCCGGGTTCGATTCCCGGTCAAACCATAGGAATTTTTCCTTTAAAAGGAATTATTCCTGTGGTTGACCATGGTCTAGAATTTAGGTTAAGTTTAGGTAAAGAATTTTTCTGGCGCTTCATTACCATTTATCATCCATCATTTCATCGGGATAATGTAACTCCGCCCCAACTTCAGAAGTGGGTTACAATTCAGCCAATGCCAGGACAGAACACGAGAAATGTCGAAATGACATTCTGAGTCATTGGAAGGAAAAAAATAAAATAAATTCACTCCCTATGTTCCGAACAGTCAGTGCGCAACTTTTATATTCCACCGAAGTAGGCCTATACTTTGTAAGTGTGAATCCTGCTCTTGTTTACATCTGACAGCTGCGCTGTTCACAGTGACCTCTACTGTGTGGTTGAAGCTTAGTCAACCTCGCGTCATTGAAAGGTGAGGTTTGATATTTCCTCATGAGACAATCTACATTTGCTATTACCGCCCTCTAGTTCAGTTGTAATACTGTATGTACCTTCTCAAGTTGGTTGTTACATTCACCTGTACACTGCATAAACTTTTAATACAACAAATCTCCAATCCTGTAGCTTTGAACTCTTCCGATAAAGACAAGAGGCAAAGTCATGGCTAAGTTCGCCTTGAACTCGTATGACGTCACATGCAGATGAATATATGAGTGTGTGTGTGTGTGTGTGTGAGAGAGAGAGAGAGAGAGAGAGAGAGAGAGAGAGAGAGAGAGAGAGAGAGAGAGAGAGATGTACCGACTTTAATAAATCACGCATTTCTGAGGTGAAGTAGTAGGTATATGTGGCCAACCACAACAATTTTTCCTCGTCTGACAGCAACAAGATTAGCTCCATCTCGTGTTAGTTTGTTATTTCAGCCCTCGAGTGTGTGACCTTATCTTCTACAATAAATAGACCGGAAAGATTCGACCTTACCAAAGTCGTTTGGAAGCACCTAGGTATAACTGTTTTTTTTTTACAAGTCATATTTCTTTACTCCCTTTCTCCTTAACAGATATGATCTACAACATAATTCAGGCAATTAGAAAATTAAAATTGTTTTATTATTTATGGATGCTTAATGACTAGAGGGGGGTTCGATCTAGATGCTTGAGGCAATGCGCTACAGCCGAGAGCTGGCGAGGTCGATTCCCAATGAGGCCAGGATTTTAAACTGACCCATACATTCTGGCATCGGCTTCGGTGGCTAGGGGTTAAGTTCCTTGCTTCTGACCGAGAGTAGCGGATTCAAACCAGGTCGCGGTTAATGGATCTTTAGGATGGAAAAAATCCATGGGTCAAGTCCTCTGGAAGGAAATTAAAGCCTCTGAGCAAAAATAAATAGGCATTTATCATCCAAGTAATAGCCTACTCGATGTCTCTTTGAAACTATTTGCTTACCACATGTCACTCGCAAACATCTGTAGGGAAATAAGAGTAACAAACTTAGTTTTGTTAATAACTCCCGCTAGGAAGCAGTCCTGCCTCCGAGTGGGGAAGAAAGGGTGTAGACAAAACCATAGAGAAACTTAGAATAGAGGGAAAACTGAGTACAGTGACATCTAAAAATTTCGGTCGTTTACGATGAACTACAATGAGCAAACTACAATGGTAGCGCTGTTTCGTAGTAACAGAATATGTAACTAAATAAAACAAATGCAAGACACACGGCGTGTTTACTCGGGATTATGGTAAATTAGCCATTTTGTAAATTTAAATGTTGCTATCCTTTCGTTCTATGTAGACGGTACTGTAAAAATTATATATTATCGAAAGTTAAAATAATTACTTGGATTTTATTTTACTCTAATCTGTAAGTAAATTCAAGTTTGTTTACGTTTTTAATGTGAATCTATTTTCAAAGATATACCTACCAGAAGTGATAAAATTCTAAGATTTGTTAGGTTAGGAAGAGTGATGTTAGGGTACAACCATTTCTAATAAACATTTTAAAAAAGGTGACTTTATAATGGATTTCAGATGTACGACATGGCTTTAATAAATATTGTATAAAATATGTATGTGAGAATAAGGGGGTAGGTCAATTGTACATATTTATTAAAAGAGCTCATAATGCACGTTTTTAAATTTTAATAAACGAAAATAAATTAACATCTTTTATTTATTTCCATTCTTCCCTTCTGTTAAAATTAAAGGAAATCTTTAGGTGTGAGAGGCTGGGTATAAATAATTCCATAATTTAAGATTAATTAATACGTTATTTATTCCTATAAAAGTTCAATTTCATGATTATTCACCAGATGGCGTTATATAATTATAATTGATAATTTCACCACCAGGAGGCGCTGAATTTTATATTAGTACTAGAAAAAAATCGAAAAAATTTAGATGTCGTTAGTTGTTCTACACTAGCGCCGCTTATGGCATGTACGCGAAACTTGTCTACTTTCTTCTCTGGTACTCTGTGGACTAAACCATCTGGCACCAACATAGCTTTGAGATTGACCCATCTCTATCGGAGATGAGAACCAAGTATTATCTGGGTGTAAATGCGGCAGTTACTCAGGGCTGACAACTGGCTGACATCTCATGTCGATTGTCTAGCTTGCTGGGATACAATCTTCTACTATCTCATGGGCATCCTAAAGCCTGTGATGGGATCACTGTACTTTTTTTTTAACATCTAAGATCGTATCACATCTAGGATGTTTAAGATTATCCAAACCATTGGAAAGCAAGGCTGAAACATCATCTGTAAGTCCCAGTTCATTAAACTTCTTCTCAGTCCATCCATCAAACCCTCTTTAGGCCTTTCCCTGCTTCTTTGTCAGTCTATTCTCGATTCGAAGATGTTATTAAGGATTCTATCAGATAGCATCGTCTTGAAATGTCTGTACACTCTTAATAGTCTTTCTTCAATTGTCAGTAATACACTTACTTCAACTTTCATAATTTTCCTAATTTAAATGTTTCTATTTTTTTATAATCTGGACTTCCATAATGGTGTTCTCCAGTAATCCAGCTCTATGGCTAATAACTTGTTATATGGCTCCTGATCCATATAATACAATACTTTCTACAATACTCTTATAGATAAATGTCTTTGTTTGTTCTGTAAAGGATGTTTTTACTCTCAGCATGCCAATTACTCTCAGTCCATCGGTTTTTTTTTTTTTAATTTCTGATTGTGATGAACCTTCATTTTTTATGTTTGATCCTAGATATCTAAATTTCATAATATGTTTTATGGCATCCATTCCTATAATATATTTTACCAATATTCATTGGTAAATATTGTGTTTTATTTATATTAATTTGTAATCCTAATTATTCATATTCCTCGAATCCTCAAATAACTAAATAAAATTAATTAATTGAACTGCAACCTAGAAGTACCCGATTCTTTGAAAAAAATCCAAGTTTGTCGGCTCCCATAGTACAGTCTAAAACGCTAGAGCTTGAGCCCATTTTTTTGGATGGAAAGTTTTTAAAATTCACAAAATTTAGCGCGCACAAGCACAAAAAAATATTTTATAATATGAATATATTTTTCAGGCATCCATAATATAGTTTTTAATCTCTTACTTTTATCTTTTATTCTTGGTTATTAAACCATATATCTACGAATGTTGGGAATTTTTTTTTCCAGTGATCTTCCTCCGTTTTAGACTTACCTAAAACAAAAAAAAAATTGTCTATTATAACAAATATAATGAAGAATTAACTTATTGTTATTATTAGGGACCGGATTCTTGTGTAATAAAAGATAAGATTGCAATGCAAATAGTATATATTATTGAACTGTTTGTGTGTGAAACAAGATAAAAGACAGTCAAAAGTCTTACTTCTCATTATACTTTTCAACTGTTTGTATGTGGAACCAAAACAAAAGATAGTCATAAGTCTAACTTCTCATTACACTATGTTGCAATCTTAACTTTTAGTACACAAAAATCCGTTCCCTAGTTATTATCATACCATGAAACGGTATAACGAATAGTATCCATTAAGAAATTAAAAAAAATAAAAAATAGACTTATCTGATTTCTTCCGGAGTGACTGTAGTTATTATAACTGTCATTAAAACATAGGCTCAACTGCACTTCTACTAGCGCTTGATTTTTCAGTTATATTGTTGTAAAACTATAGCTTTTCATCTGTAACATTATTTAATATTTTGCTCTTTTTCAAATAATTTTTATAACATTATTAAACAATTTTGAATTACCGGTATTTATTTAAATATGCTAATCACAATATTATGACACTGTTAGGCAATATTGTGATGCTAACTGCTATTTTCTCCAGAGTATATTACTTAGTCTATGATTTTTCTATCGCTGTTTTGGGTTATCGCTGGTTGGATCAGCGTTAGGGAGTGATAAGTATGTTACACCCATTTTTAATAAACGTTTGGTAATTTTTACATTATTAATATTTTTTTAAACATAGATTTGAGGATTTATTGCAAAGATTGGTCATTTAAATTTCATAGCGACGGATAGAACCGAGGATGATAATCGATATGTGGTTCGTTGTGGGTTATCGCTGGCTCAGCGCATGCGCACTGTTGTTCTATAGGACTTTTGAAACTATTTCACGCTAGTTTAAGTGCAGTTTTTCCAAAACATATTTAGAATAATCTTGAATTTTAACAATACTAGCAATGAAAACGACATTTTAAGTTCCGTATGTATTTATAGAAAAAAACATCGAGCTCTCTTGTTTGTAACAGTTTTGGACTTAACTGGTTTTTCCGAGGGGAAATAATAATTAAAACGGAGGTCCCGCGCCATATCCGATCGGTTTAATGCATGGTACCAAAATTTCCACATCATCAGCAGAAGGTAGGTCTGTTTTCACTGATTCTGAATGCAATAAATGTTGCATTCAGGGTTACTGAAAATAGACGTATATTCTGCTGACGATTTGGCTAATCCAGGAAGGTATATTCTATTATATAATGTTCTGCCCTAGGGCGGGTCCTTCACTTATTTATTTTTTATTTATTTATTTTAACAACCATTAGAGCATCATAGATGCTTTAGGACGTGTCCACATTACAATCTGTACATAAATAACAATATAAAATATATCACATACGTACATAAATATATAATGAAACTAATTTACATTGCAATTAAAATAGACCATAATACCAAGGGGCAGCATTTTGACAAGAAAAGATGGGGATGCAATTCCAATCAAATATTTACAATTTTTAATTTAGGTATTCACCCATACATAATGGTATGTAAGACAATAAAATGTTCTTTACAGCAAGCTTAAATTTTCTGCCCTTAAGAAGTTTAACATTGGAAGGGAGATGATTATATAGATTACTACCTCTATGTGATATGCTGTTAATACTTCTGGTAAGCCTGTGAAAATTTAGGTGTATAATTGTTATTATACTTCTTATATTATAACTAATATATCAACGGAATTTTAGCATGAATTTTTTAAGTGTTGGGGGTCTATGTGTGCTTACAATGATAGACTTTTTGTTGCAAAAAGGAGCAGAGAGAAAAATAATTTCTCGAACAGATGTTTTGTTGGTGTAAATATGGAAATGTAGTGTGAGGTGCATTTTTATTTATCCATCACGCCGCACATACAGTATAATCATAAATAGCCACGGTGAAGGCCATCTCGTCCTGCACTAACAATCTGAATGGCTGTATGAATTCTTAGACCACACACATATTCAATAACTTTCATTGCTACAACGCTATCATCAATATAACAGGGTGTAACTAAAATTGCAAATTACTTTTATTCATACATTGTGCTTCAAGATATTGTTCACAATCATAATGTTTGCGAAATAGTAAAGTAGATAACTGGAACAGTTTCTTATTTAAAGTCACACACACACCCACACATATGTACATGGCATCATTCATAGAAACTAAAACATAAAACAAGGAAGGATACAAGATTGAAGATCTACAAAACAATGACGTTACCCACCGGTCTTTTTATATAAGTAATGAAGTCACAGTGGCAACACACAAGAGGAGCTCGAGTAGAATACAAAGTGCAGAAATAATCTTTCTAAGAAGGACCAAAGGATGCACAAAATTGGACCACATAAGAATCGAAATAAGAAGAGGATTAGAACTTCTATTCAATAAATGATAGAATTCAACCAACAACCCACGAACCGGGTCGCCTGGGAACAGCATTTTCAGAGAATGAGAAGAAACAGGGTTGTCCAAGATAGCATATCATTATAAACCAAAAGGAATAAGGGATGCAGGAAGACCTAGGAAGAGATGGAAGGGAACATTGAGAATTCGGAAGTGGCGAATTGCCTAAACCTTGAAGTGAATTATGATGATGATGATGATATACAACTTGTAGTTTTTTTTTTTGTTTGCAATATCATTTGTTTAACAAGTAAAAAGTTGTATTTTTTTCGCGTCGTGGAATCAAGGTTGGCCTCTGGGCATTGATTCTGACGTTTCGATATCACCCTACATGTCATTATCAAGGAATTATATCATTTCGCGGATATGATAAGAAAGATTTCTTGGGTTTTCCGCGTCATGGTTTCAAGGTCGGAATCAGTGACCAGAGGCCAACCTTGAATAAATGACGAGGAAATCCGAAACATTCCTTAATCATATATATATGATGATGATGATGATGGCCGGATGATTTTCGGGGCCATAAGCTTCCTGACATTTATCTTACAGATAAAGAAAACCCCCGAAAAAAACCCCACCCAAGAGCCTGTCCAGACCGGGAAACGAACTCGGGCCCGCTGCGTGACAAGGCAGCACGCTACCTCGAGACCACAGTGGTGGACATACATAAACACACATATATACACACAAACACACAGTCATTGTCATATTTTTGCGTCAGGTAGGATTAATGAAAATTTGTAGGCTAAAGAAAAAACTCAAACTCAATATTCATTCTTTCGAAATTCGCTAAATTATAAACCCTACTAGTATAGAGCGCTGTGGTCTCGAGGTAGCGTGCTGCTTGTCACGCGGCGGGCCCGGGTTCGATTCCCGGTTGGGACAGGCTCCTGGGTGATCTTTTTTTTCGGGGTTTTTCCTCACCTGTAAGAAACTTAGGGTCCAATGGTTCCCGAAAATCATCCGTCCATCATCATCATCCTTCACCGGTGTGGAAAGCAATGGGAAGCTACCACACCTATAATTCCCTAGAAAAACTGCAAAACATAGCATGAAAATGCTATGATTGTAGTGAAAGATCTGCCCTAGGGCAGAATTACTATGGATGTTGTATTAGTATAGAGTGTGATGCTAGGTCATGAAATGAGATTATAAGAAGCCCTATTTTTAAAGGTCTGAGATATGTAAGGTTACTAAACACACAATACAATTTGTAAATTTAATTCAATTTATGCCCGTATCTTAATCGTCATCATCATCTTCACGGATTAAACTGCAAAAGGTTCGTTCCGGTGTCGTGCAGAAAACTGATCACTTCATCGTGCTCTTGGCCGTCCCACACATCTTTACCCCTCTGGCTTATATGTGAACAACTGTTGTGTTAAACGATCTTGACCCATCCCTTGAATTTTTAGATTTTCTTTTAGATTTATTTAGCCTGGTGGAGTTAAGGCCATGTGGCCTTCTCTTCCACTCACCAGAACAAACATATGTTACATATGAATACAAAAAAATTACAACAATTGTCATATTAAACAGGACAAACATATGTTACATATGAATACAAAAAAAACAATAATAGTCATATTAAACAGGACAAACATATGTTACATATGAATACAAAAAAATTACAATAATAGACACTGAACAATTAATTATCTGTCATATTGAATAATAACGAAAATAATGTCTAATAATACAATAAAATTAAATACAATTAAAATTAAATTAATGATACAATGAATAAAAAAAGGAATAACAGCTCGAATCTACTATACATAAAAAGAAAAGAAAAAAATACACAGAAAGTAATAAACTACAATGAATTAATCTACGTTTTTTATACAAGGCATTAGGTATATATATTAACAAATCCCAAGTCTATTTTTATTAAATAATGCAAAAACGCATTATTAATTCTTAAAAAGTAATATTAGTGAGTTGTTTCTGTTAGTAATTTTATTTTCAATTTGTTTCTGAAAGATGGTAAAGTTTGGCAGTCTCTGACATAGGGTGGAAGTGAATTCCATGTTCTAGCAAGAGAAACTGTAAAAGATTTCGAATAATAGGTAGTGTGATGAGGAGGGATATATAGGACACTGTGCTCAAGGGATCGGGTATCTAAGTTATGTGTATCAGAGAGTTTAGTTTAGTGAATGTGGTTTCAGAAAATTTTGTTAGTATTCTTTGATTCTGTCTGTTAAGCAGAATATGTTAATATCATTCCTAATATCTTAATATTATAATAAAATATTAATTGAAAAAATAACACTTAAGCACTTGACTAATTTCTTCATATACACAGGCGCGTGAATATAAAACTATTATTCTACCAGTTACATTATATGTATACGAAACATGGACTATTACTTTAAGGGAGGAAAGGAGATCAAATGTATTTGAGAATAAAGTACTTAGGAAATTTTTTGGACCAAAGAGAGATAAACAGACAGGTGAGTGGAGAAGACTTTACATAACAATGAACTACATGATCTTTATAGGAATCCAGATATAATAAGAACAGTTAAGTCTCGTAGACTGCGATGGGAAGGACATGTGGCACGAAAGGGGAATGAAAGGAAACCCAGGGAAAAACGTCCAGTTGGTAGACCAAGAATGATGTGGGAGAATAACATTAACTATGATTTGAGGGAAGTAGATTATACAGGAAATGATTGGAAAACATTCGCTCAGGATAGGAATATATGGAGAGCTTATGTCCACGCGGCCATGTTCGATAGTGCCCCAGCGAGTTAGTTACACAGGCGCATATGCAAAGTATACATGGATTTTAGTATTTTTAATGCAAAAAATATTACGATGTAAAAATTTGGAACAGTATTTAATTAATGTATTTCACTCCCCTCTCAATAACAGAGGAGGTGGGCGTCAAAATGGCAGGTCCGGGAAGTAGAGGTATTGTTTCAGGTAACATTCTCATAATTCTTGTTAGATTCTCGCGACCTCTCTGCGCTGTTGTAGTGTAATGAAATGTTCGAAGAACAAGGGTGACCAAATCCACCTGTTGCTTGTGTTTATGGACAATGAATTAATCATGATGTGGGTTCAAAACTTACATTAAGTGATTTTACATATTTGTTATCAACAAATGCACTGCTGTACTGGAAAAATGGATACAACATGAACTAAGAGTGAGTACAGTCTTGTGTTTAATGTTATAGTTAAATGTATATACACATCATTCATAATGAATATTCCATGAGTTTATTTACCATGACTGAAGCGTCATAATTGCCGGATGTACTTAGATCTTGGTTCTTTAGGATATGCGAAGAACTTCTATCTATCTATCTATCTTTCTATCTCAGTATTTGGATTTAAAAGCTTGTTGCCCTCTAAACCTTATTATTTAATTTAGTTATCTGTGATCTCGACGTCACGCAGCGGACCCGGGTTCGATTCCCGGTCGGGACAGGCTCCTGGGTGAGGTTTTTTCGGGATTTTTCTTCACCTGTAAGACAAACGTCAGGAAGCTCAGGGCCCAACGGTCCCCTAAAATCATCCGGTCATAATCATCCTTATTATCATCATCCTTCACCGGTGTGGAAAGCAACGGGAAGCTACCACACCATTAATTCCCTAGTAAAGCTGCAAAGCATAGCATGAAAATGCTATGATTGTAGTGAAAGACCTACCCTCGGGCAGAATTATTATGGATGGATATATTATATTGCAGATTTTCGCGGATATAAGTATCATTAAGAAATTTTTCTTCACGCGGAAACCCCAAGAAAACTTTCTTAACTATATATATATATATATATATATATATATATATATATATATATATTATATGGTTGCGAAACATGGACTCTTGCTTTAAGGGAGGAAAGGAGATTACGAGAATTTGAGAATAAAGTTCCTAGGAAAATTTTTGGACAAAAGAGATACGAGCAGACAGGTGGAATGGAAGAGACTACATAACAGTGAACTACATGATATTTATAGGAAGCCAGATACAATAAGATTAGTTAAGTCTCATAAACTGCGATGGGCAAGACACATGACACGAATGGGGAATAAAAAACGTGCATGAAAGCTTCTTGTAGGAAAACCAGATATAAAACGCCCTGTTGGTAGACCAAGAATGAGGTGGGAGAATAGCGTTAACCATGATTTGAGGGAAGTAGATCATACAGGGAATGATTGGAAAACATTAGCTCAGGATATATATATATATACCACTGGAGTCTTTCTTCAATTTCTCTAATATTTGTATATGAACATTTATAAATTTTAATGGGATAAAATTTCAATATGTGTACTTTGGTGATAGCATTCCTGGCTGGCATCCCAGGGATTCGGGTTAAATTTCCATCTACCCCATATAAAATGTTATTTAAGTGTAGGATCTGGAATGAGTACCCTCTAATCCTTGAGGTCAATTGAGAAGATATTTTTTGTTATGAGAAATAGAGGAATTCGGTTAAAAAAAACATTCTAGATATTTTTTGTGCCCTTTCCAAGATATTGTTTGCTTTCTTTACATTGTTTTAATCTGTCCCTTTGTAGGGACACGACCTGTCAACTCTCAATGCAATCAATTAAGATTGCAATTTAGATATATTCCAGTTCAAACTCTACCCCAACCCCTTAAAATACAACTGTATAATCTTGATCACACAAGGGCACGGAGGGTCTTCCTGGATGAACGATTAGCGATCAGTTGAATGTCATGGCTACCTCTGTGACACCTATCACACAATCATTCAAACAAAATAAATAACAGTTTAAAAAACTAAAACAACACGCTTTATTAGAAAATCAAACTAAAAAATGAAAAATAATTTTAATTTCCAACACGCTTGGGATAAAATTAAAGTGGCCAACAAAAAATTCATCTCCAACACATCTAGAATAAAACTAGAGTTATCTACAAAAAAAAATTACCATCAAAAGCGTGGAGTGCTCTACATCAATTAATATATTTGATAATAAATATATATTGGTAAAAGTAAAGTCTCTAAGTAAAAAAAAAACTCCTGGCGCGACAGACCTACAAGGTCCTTAGCCTACCAGCCGGCTGCTGGCCTCACATCTACATGTGTCAATCACAGAGGTAGATGATAATCAGCCAGTGTAGGGGTGACATGTGGTCAGCATGTCGAGTCCCCCAGCCGTTATAGCTGGTTTTCTCAACCTGGAGCTGCTACTTATTCTAGCTACCCAAATGCATCACGATGCTGGGTGGGCACCGGTCCCATACTGGCCGAAATACCATGAGAAAATTTCTTCCCCCATGGAGACTCGAACCAGCGCAAGTCCCGTAGCTCTGCGCCAAGGCTTCCTGCCTTAACCATTCGGCTACGGCGCGGGACAAGTCTCTAAGTAAGAAAACGTAAAAACCATAAAAAGCACCCCACGCTTTTAATGGTAATTTTTTTTTGTAGAAAACTCTAGTTTTATTCTAGATGTGTTGGAGATGATATTTTTGTTGACCACTTTAATTTTATCCCAAGCGTGTCGGAAATTAAAATTATTTTTTTCATTTTTTAGTTCGGTTTTCTAATAAAGCGTATTGTTTAGTTTTTTAATAATGCAAAGGTTCCTGATTCCTGACTACCTTCTCCTGGCCACCTAATTTCCTGTAAAGCGACTATATCCAAGGGCGATTTATCTAGTTCCCGCGTTAATATCTCTAGTGCCCCACTATTGTATAAAGTCCTAACATTCCATGTTCCTAGGAACATGTCCCTGTGTTTGAGCCTTTGGCATGGGTTCCCTGAAGTAGTCCCCGCCCGGAGAACCGAATGGGGGACTATTTGACCTCCGGAAAATTTTACCCCAGATGAACCCATGTCCGCATTTCTTGACGGTTGTATTTTTACGGTGAAAGATCGTCACTCTTTCGCCCAAGGTACTTTTTTCGTCTGGCTTATCACCTTCGACCAGTCCGGCATGGGTAACCCTATCGGCAGCAATGCTACCGCCGGCATAGCTCTCAGGATCAATTTAGTTTTTTAAACTATTTATTTTTTTATTTTTAGTTTAATTGATTGTCATAAACCGGAATCCCATGAAAATTTAATTGTTTACGATATTTTTAGTGTCTAGGCACGAATATAATTATATAATCATAATTTGTTAACATGTCTGAAGAAGGTACAGTGTACCGAAACAGCTGTCACTGAATTATATAATAAATATGAAAATCAAATAAAACTACGTTTTATTTTTATTTAATTAATAATTATATATTTTTAAAATTATTATCTAACGTTATTATAATATTTTTGAATATTTTAATATAGGTGAATAGTTATAGTTAATAGTATCTTCTCATATTTTTTGGATAAATTACAGTGTGGTATGTTTACAAAATTGTCATTAATATTTTACAGAATAAGATAAAAATGAAAATATCTTTCAATTCGATACTATTGTAGTATGAGCTAAAAGTAATGCTCTTCTAAAAAGAAAACCTCCGGGTCGGATTTGAACCAGCGACCTATGGATTACTGAAGGTATATACAACTATAGTCCACCGCTCTACCAACTGACTTACTAGAGGCGATGAACTAAAAAGTCGATAAGTCCGCAACCTATTGTACCGGTTTTTATTTTTTTTATGTCCTGATGACCAGAATCTTACAAAAAATTATTAAATTATTGTATTGTCATTGGTCCTTTACAAGTATGCAAAGTTTCAAGTCGATCCAATGCTTTTAAGTGGGTGAAAATCGTGTTGAAAGATTCCGTTACATAGATAGACAGATACAGGTCAAGCTAATATAAAGCGTGTAAAAAAAATATGAATGGTACTGAAGATTATGATAACCGGATAGTGATCGGGGATTATTTAGGCCTTAAAATTTTCTCTGACATTTGTCTTTACAAGTGAGGATAAACCTCGAAGAAGCCTCGACCTTGAATCGAACCGGGACCCACTGCGTGTGTTCTATGCCCTATAACCACCTCCCTTCCCTTTTCCTAATTCCTATTACATCATTATATAAGAAGTAGTTTGGTGCTCATGTCCATTCTTTCTACATAACTCATTCAACTTAACATGCCTTATTATTTCCTCCTTCCAAAATCTGATGTCTGAATGAGATCTCATCATTCAACATACCATTTTCACACATTCGTATGGCCGTGGGTGATTGTCCCGCGTCGGGACATGGGTGCTTCCCCAGTGGGAAGTTTCTTAATCCAGACTAATTTAGTTACGCTTATTTCCCCACATATGTCAATTAAAGATCATGTAGTTAGTACATCATCTCGAGGAGCTATTTAGTTTTGCTTTTTTGAATGTGGTTTATCTACTTGTTTAATTAAACTACCTATTATATCAATAAAATCCTATCAGACCAAGAACTTGCCCCTTGTATTTTTCCTTCCTAAAATTCCATCGACCCAGGTCAAGTTTGAAACCGCGACTCTCGGAACTAGGCCCAATTCCTGATAACAGCTTATTAAAAATGTCCGGCCGCAGTGAAAACAATGGGCAATTTTTAATTTCCGGTTTCAAGCAAACCGCCACTTCTAATGGTAGGAAATGGCTGATTTTTTTGAGAATACCTTCATTTTATTTTAATACCATATACTGAGTTTCATTGCGAATCATCGAAAATTGCAACCGCTAGGACGATTTTTAAATTTTCGTTTTAGGCGAACTCCTATAGCTAATTGTCCGATTTTTCTCGTTAACGAACTCGATCTTACTTTTTATTGATTGCTATATACCAAGTTTGGTTCTGATAAAACAATAATTGCGATCTCTAGTGCGTTAATGGACACGCACTCATGCAATCAAACCCACACTTACACACACATAGGCCCTATTGTTATGGTAGTGATCATTTTAGGTGTTTATTAAATAGGATCGGCGAAGACCTATAAAAAAATATAATATTTTCATGAGAACAACCTCAATAGCTTCTTTCCTTAGGAATTCGTCAAAAGGTGAAACATTATTTATGTGATATTAAAAACTAAAATTAATTATATACAGTCTATTCTTTATATAGGTAACATGTCTAGAGGATAAGCGGGGAGGAAATTTCTAGGAATTTACTTTCCTCCACTCCCACATTATTATTATCATCATCATCATCATCATCTGCCTTTCAAGTATTAGGCCCAGTGGCCTGTTACGATCTCCCGCCATCTCCGAAAAGGTCGACCCACAGATCTTCTGCCTCAAGGAATGTAGTGAAGAATTTGTTTTGGTATTCTGTGACGATCCATGCGCTGAATATGGGCTAGCCAATTGTGTCTATATTCTTGGAGGTATTCAAATATAGGTACGATGTTTAATTCTCTGGCTGTTGTTGAATTTCTTTGGTGGTCTAGAAGGCTATAACCTGCAGTTCGTCGCAGAAATTTCATCTCCTTGGCTGTAATATGACGGTCATCCTGAGTTCTGATGGTCCAAGCTTCACTGCCATAACAGATTATGGGTCTAGCGAGAACGTTATAGATTATTATTATTATTTTTTTTACTATTACTATTCTTACTATTACTATTATTATTATTATTATTACTATTATTATTACTATTACTATTATAATTATTATTACTATTATTATTATTATTGATATTATTATTACTATTACTATTAATTTATTATTACTATTATCATTATTATTATTATTATTATTATTACTACTACTACTATTATTATTATTATTATTATTATTATATTATTACTATTACTATTATAATTATTATTACTATTATTATTATTATTATTATTATTATTATTATTGATATTATTATTACTATTACTATTAATTTATTATTACTATTATCATTATTATTATTATTATTATTATTATTACTACTACTATTACTATTATTAATATTATATTATAATAATATTATCAATATTATATTATTATCAATATATTATTATTATTATCAATATATATTATTATTATTATTATTATTATTATTATTATTATTATTATTATTATTATTATTATTATTATTATTATTATTATTATTATTATTATAGTTGATAAATAGATGAGATTAAAAAAATGCCATTCCCAGGCATATTATTTGAATTATTTGTTTCCATTCAAAAGATAAAAATAACTTCAAACATATTTTGAAATATCAAAAGCAAAATTAAAACTAAACATAGTTCCCAAATTGAGTAGAAAAAAAAATTCGTTTCACTAACAAATATAGAAGTAGTGGATCGTGTTGTATACATATTTACGATCAACAACGAAAGTGAGAGACGGTAAGAATAAACAAAAGAATACAATAAAAACACTGTCCGCTTTGATGGTCGTCCGGTCTGCCATTAAATCTGCTCAGAATGGTCAGGAATGCTATGCCTAATGATAAGGCCATAGACCTAAAGCAAGAACTTCTTTTTCATTATACGTTATGAAACTTTCATTATACACAATGCGAATTTAGCGGTTAAAGGTAGATTTATCTTATTCAGAATATTTATTAAAACACAAAATAATAACTATTTCTACTATTCTATTCCTATTTAAACTGGGAGGGCAAACTCTCCTAGCACTACTATCTGAAAGATCGATTGCTCTTCCCAGAATTATGGAATGAATTGGATGAAAGTTTACAGTGTTATGTAGTTTGTTATGAGTAGATCTCGGATTTTAGGCAAAAACCTATTTTGTTCCTGAAGAGATAACTTAAAATCAAGTTATATTTATAGGTTTCATATGTTTATATGATCAAAAATAATGGTCCTATAGTGCCTAAAAATGCCTAAATCAACGTTAGAACCTGGAACTCACATTCTTCAGACATCACCGAACATCATGTCTTCCTCTAGAACAGCTATAAACATCCGTTTCAGAATGAGAGAAGCCTTCAGAACCTTCCTAGAGGTCCAAAATGACCGACAAACCTTGGAAAGTATCCATCCAAACTACACTCCCATATTGGCCTAGAAGAGTAGCCATTACATAATTACGTACTGCAACAGGACACGTCTGCCTAGGTAAACACTTCCATCGCCTTGGTCTTCTATCAACTCAACAATGTATCCTATGCAAAACTATGGAAGATATGGATGCTGATCACATCCGAACTTGCCCATCCCTAACAACCAGCAATTTCGTGGACAGATACTGGGAAGCCAGGGAAAATATGATGAACCTTTTATAATCTTTCTTGTTATTGTTTTTATTACTGTTCGTTTTATAAAATTTCATTTGGGTCTCTCTTGTTGTTTTGTTATTTAGTGATCGTTTTATCGTTCCACATATTCCCTGGAATTTTGCTATTTTATTAGTTATATCATTATCATAATTAAATTAAATGTCACATCCTAGATAATTGAGTTGGTTCACCTGTTCTATGATTTTGTTTCATATTACTATTTTTGATCTGATTTGATTTTTCCCTTGGAATGCCATTACCTTAGTTTTTTCTATGGATATTTTGAGATTATATTGTTCACATATATTATGTAACTTGAAATATTTACAATAACTGATAAAATAGATACATATAGACAAAAATGGAAGCAACACATAGACAGAATGAATGAAGATAGATATCCAAAACAAATAACAAAATACAAACCTAAAGGCACCCGAGATGTGGGCAGATCTAGAAAGAGATGGGCTGAAGTCGGAACGGGTCAACAGACCTAATCCATGAATGCAGATGATGATGATGATTATTGTCCGTTTTCCCCAGTCATTGTTTGACAAGTGTCAAACGCCACTGCATTTAAATAAATAACGTTAAAACCTTTTTTTTTCTCTTTTTTTTGCGTATATTCCTAAAATTCCCATATTTTTATCACTAAATCGAATCAAATGTCTTTATTTCATTCAGAGGAGCTAAAATACATATTCGTTTTCAGTATTTGGAACAGTATGTTTTTTAAATACTTTTCAAACAAAATCTGACATTTAAGCGAGAAGATGTAAAACAGTTTACACGTCCCGGAAGACCTTTCAGAAAACCAGATGTACGGGACCCTTTGTTAAACCCCCGTATTCCCTCAGAACACCCACATAGTGTCTGTGTTATTAGGTGGGGTGCTGTCAATTGACCGGGCTGAAAACAAAACTCTTCGTTTAATTATGTAAGGACATTGCATCATATCTAAAGGGTCCAAGTAATCTTTAATTAAACAGTGCCCCCATACGTTGAGTGTCCCCATTTCACACCGGATGGAAAAATGGAAGGTATGAACTGGAATGTATTAGCTGAGGATGGGAATCATTACATCAGTGAATTTAACGATGAACCTATAGTTTTATATAAGCTACAGTTAGTTTGAATACCGCTGTGGTCTCGAGGTAGTGTGCTGCCTTGTCATGTCAGTAGGACCGGGTTCGATTCCCGGTCGGGACAGGCTCCTGGATGAGGTTTTTCGGGGTTTTTCCTCACCTGTAACACAAATGTCAGGATGTTTAGGGCCCAACGCTCTGAAAATCACCCGGCCATCATCATCATCCTTATCATTTCATCATCATCATCATTTCACCGGTGTGGAAAGCAACGGGAAGCTACCGCACCTATAATTCCCTAGTAAATCTGCAAAACATTAGCATGAAAATACTATGATCGTAGTGAAAGACCTGCCCTAGGGCAGAATTACTATAGATGGATATAAAACTATAGGTTCATCGTTAAATTTGCTGATGTAATGATTCTCATCCTCGGTTAATTCATTCCAGTTCATAACTTCCATTGTCCCGCGCCGTAGCTGAGTGGTCTACTCTAGGTCATCACGTCTTGGTACATCCGCTGGTTCGAATCCCAAAGGGGAAGAAATTATCTCAAGAATTTCCACCAGTATAAGACCTTGCCCACCGACTATCATGCGGAATTTGGTAACCTTCCATTTCCCTCACCGTAGCGGAGTGGTCTGAAACCTGTCTTAACATATGAACTATTTCGATTCCTCATAGAGGTCGACATTGTCTCATGGAATTTCGGCCAGTATGAGACCGTTGTCCACCAAGTGTCATGAGGAGTTTGGGTAGCTACAATATATAGCGGCTGTAGATCGAGAAAATCATCTATAACGGTTTTGGGACTCGTCATGTTGACCTCTTCAACCCTATACTATCTGGATGACCGTCCTCCTCTGTAAATGGCACTTGCGGGTTTGAGGCCAGCTGGTAGGTCAAGGGTCTGTGGCCCTGTCGCCTCATGTAGTCAGTTTTTTCATACATTCCACTTCCCTAAGGGTTTTAATGTGAATTTCCCATGTGTGCCAAGAGTCTGCTAGGGTGGTCTAGCAAGATACACTCACTTCGGAAACCTAATTCACAGATTCAAAACCAGCCAGATTGGTGAATTCTCTACAGAATAAATATTTGTAGTGGTCCTACGGCTCATTTCAGGAAGAATTTGGGTCCTGCTTATATATGTACAACGCACATAAGAATCTCAAGCTTGAATCACCAGTAATAAGGTTTTGAGCATAATTTAGGACATGACCAGCTTTGATTATGAACGCTAATAGCTTGAGATATTAAATAACGTTATTAAATAAATTACTACCTACGCATTGAGCGTTCAAGATCTCGTAGACCTTGATGAGGGTATTTCCGTCCAGTGGTTCCTCATTCCAAAATATGAGTTTCAGTTCTGTCTCCTCTTATCATCTGTGTGATTTTGATTCAAGAGTTCTGGGATAACAATTAATTCAATATTGGTTTGACAGAATAGTTTGGAATATCTAACTGTTATGCTTACACTATTTTATTTTAAAATATACCCGGCCGGATTGAAAATTGCAATTATAAATATAATGTAATAGTAAAATTTTGAATCTCAAGGCCAGAAGGATGTGGTGTACAATTAAATTGCTAATCCCTCTGCAGTAACATATGTTGAGAAGTCGTATGGTAATTTGTTCATCGGAAGTGTACGTTCAACCGGGCGGCACCCATGGTGCTTTTCGACAGGAGTAGATTATGTTCGGCACAAGGTTTCACCTTCTCCCTTTCTGTTCATTATCATTCCTTATACAAAACACTTTACAGCATGCAATCTCAAAAAATACACTCCCATACTCCTCTCTATAGCCTACACGAAAAAAAAGAATAGATAATTTTGGTCAATGTAAAGTATTCTGCCGAAATGGTGCGTAAATTCAAAATAACATAAATACCATCTATCCGCACATTGCGGAACTCCAAGAACGAAAGTGCAATGAGTGGCATTAGAAAAAACGCACACGCCTTAAAATACAAGGAAAATAATTTAATACTGTATATCATTGCATGAAGCGAGATGTAATGAAAAATAAGAAAACACTTTACATATTCCGGGAAGTATATTATATCATATAAAATATTTTATATACTTATGTAACATCAAAAAAATAATTATTATCTACTTACATACTTTTAATCCTGTATTGTTTACAATTATAAAAAAATAGATAACTATTATTAAGGATATATCCATTTCTTGCATTCATACATTTTGTAAGCATTAAAAAATGAAATAGGAGTAGTAGTATGTTTTGCCTTTAATATCATCGTAAATTAAATATTTAAATTAACTAACCTAAGTGAACCATTTTAAATACCTGGGTTATGAAATCTCCTATTTTAAAAATTAAGATCTTTTTAACTAAATTAATAAATTTAATTATATATGTGGCACAATTAAAAGAATATTTAAAAACACAAGAAAGGAAATAAAACTAAAATTTTATAAAGCAGTGGCAGTCCCCTTGCTATTGTATGGTAGTGAATTTTGGGTTTAACTAAAAGAGAAGAGATCATACAAGCAGCTGAAATGAGATTTCTGAGAAGTGTAGCTGGCTGTGAATTTCTAGATAAAAGAAGAAGTAAAGATATTAGAAATGAGTTAAATATTTTAAATTTTTTAGATAAAATAAAAGAATCTATAAAAACCTGGAAAGAACATCTTCAAAGAATGAAAGATGAACGAATACCAAAAATTATACTTAATTACAAACCAAAAGGAGACAGGAATGTTGGTAGACCGAAAAAGAGATGGATTCAACTTTTTCAATGAAAATCTATGGGACCGGAACAAGTCATATGGGATTAATCCGTGATTGCGGGTACAATTCTTCTTCATCTCAATTTAACCTCTCACCTTATAGATACTTTTTCACATGCCACGCTACACCGGACGCATTTACACGTTAAGAATTTAAATAGGTTACAATACAAATGTTTCTTTATCAACATTTTTCAGGGCTGTCAGCTATCACTTTCCTATTGAAAAACGTTTCATTCACTTCCTCATTTGATTACTTTAATAACACTAATGTATATTTTTCTCCATTTTTAGTTATATGTACTGAATCTATGTTTTTAGGACCGACAGCCAGCTTTTGTTTTATATAATTGTTAAATATTTTCTGCCACTTAATTATGCAGACCTACAAGTAGCTGTAACGGTATGTAGATCACATATCACCCCTATAATGACTGGATGATTATCTATTATGGACCTTCCAGGACTTCTGCGCCATAGCATTTTACCTATGCTTTTAGAATCAGGTTACTAGTTTTTTTCTGTTATACTTTAGATACATTCACATTAGGAACTAAGTGTTTATTTTTCAGTAAACAAAAATTTGCTGGATGCCAAAATGATCATTAAAATTTTCGACCTATATAAATATGTTCTCGTATTGATTTTCTCTTCTTCCTCTTCTTCTTCCTTATATTACTTGACCTTTTTTTTTAACGTTCATCTCCCATAAGACTCATAAGGCAATGTTATTTGCGGATCGTCTGTGGCAATGTATTTTAAACAACACAAAACGGATTTAGCAAGTTTGAATTCAACATTAACATCTTAAATCAAAATCACCAACCGTTTCCACTGCTCTTCACTTCTCCATCATGTCAGTTCATCTTCATTCATTAATTTCATCTTCATTCATTCATTTCATCTTCGTTCATTCATTTCATCCCCATTCGTTCATTTCATATCATCCTTCATCTCATCTCATGTTAGGTATAAATAATCTGGTTTAGCAAACCACAGATGTTTAAAATATGTGACTGTGGTGATCTAATGGAGAGGAACACTCGTACTTCCTTATGACTTCGGAACTCAGTACGCAAACTTATAACATAATAGGGCCAATTAGAGGGATGCATCCCCTCCTATAGGCCCTACTCACAGCCCCAAATAGCATGGCGCGGATTAGTCATATGTGACATGGCTTGATGTGTGTCGAAACCAGAACAGAAGAAAACACCATTAATTGACTACATAACACCGTACAAGCGATTCCATTCCATTCATGTCATAGATGGGGAAAAGCGCGAATAGATCTTGCAGGTCGCATTGCTAGGGACGGACCCTCCAGGGTCACCAGTCATCAAGAACATTGACTTTTCCACCCACGCATGAATTGGACTCGAGCTTATAGAGTGAAAGGTACGAATCAACTCACTACGGGACGGGTTTTCTGTAGTCATAGGCCTAAGCATACGAATAATTTATGACGTTGCCCATTGTCTGTCATATAACTCTAAAGCTGTAAATCCTAAATAATAGCAGGGTTTACAACAAACAAATTAATAGTTGCCCAAAACAAGGTTGTAACTTTAACATGTTTTCCCCCCAAACAGTATTACAATAAAAAGGGTTATTTAATGCACTTTGGGCTTTTTCAATGTAAAACTCAACTTGGTGGGAGGAGATAAGGGTTATAACACTGTTATGGAGGGCTTCTCAAATATATAAAATACAAATAATGACAGATACCCCCAAGAAAAATGATAGAATGAATGCCGCTGGTAAAAGTATGAGAGGAAAAAGGGTTGTACGATGGAGATTGGAATGCCAGAGAAATGTGGAGGAAAATGACAAATTAATTTCAGAGCAAAAGATGTGAAATATTATGAAACCTGATAAATAAAATGAAATATATATTAATTTGGCCATAACTAACTAACCCACTGGCACTATCGAACCCGCAGGTACATGGCCGCGAGGACATAAGTTCTCCACACATCCCTATCCTGAGCTAATATGGATTCCCTGAATTAGTCTCCGCCCGGAGAACCGAATGCGGGACTATTTTACCTCCGGAAAATTTTACCCAAATTGCAACCCATATCCGCGTTTCTTGACGGTTGTACTTTTACGATTAAATATCGCCACTCTTTCCACCGAGGTACTTCTTTCTCTGACTTATCACCTTTGATCTCTCCGGCATGGATAACCCTTTCGATTTATTTGACCATTGCCTATTTAATTCAATTAAAAAATTGAAACTGCAGGAATGAAGTTCTTGCGTTCAGAAACAGGTGTAACAATTTCGGACAGAAAAAGAAATGAAGATATTAGAAAAGACTTAAATTATTTTATTTTAACGAATAGAATTGACAATATGAGAAACGACTGGTACGAACACGTTGAGAAATGCTTACAGATATAATTCCTCAGCTATTACTGAAGTACAAACCAAAAGGACATAGAAGTGTTGGACGCCCATTTACTAGATGGGAAGATTCACTAAATCTTACTTGTTGTGAAAACAGGTCAAAATACCTAATTTCATGATATAGAAGAAGAAGAATTATATTTTATTCACGGCAGAGCTTGATGGAGATTATTTGAGATGATGATGATGATGATGGTAATAATAGATAGATCATCGGTTGATTAATGTCTTTGACATCGTCCGATTCCTAATAGCCAATTTTGTCGGTCCATCCAATCTCCTGCTTGTAGATGTTTCTCTTTCATGTATAAACATATTCCCTGACTTCAGGAGGTTTTAGGTCTTCCTCTGCCTCGTCTTCCCTCAGGTTTCCATTCCAAAACAGATTTTGGTAGCCGATCCTCTTCCATTCGCTGGACATGTCCGTATCATCTTAATTGCTGAATTTTAATATAATCTAAAATAGTGTCTTCAATCTTCATTTTCTCCCTTATAACTGAGTTCCTAATTTTTCTCTTCTTGAAATTCTTGCTGCCCTTCGTATGAAATCTATTTCCGTTGTCAAAAGATACTTATTTGTTTTTGTCCTTGATGGCCAAAGTTCTGCTCCATAAGTAATGATGTTTTTAACAATTGTATGATATATATATATTTTTTATTTTATTACTTATATTTTTATCCCACGATATTCCATTGAGGCAAGCAATTGCAAATTTTCCCTTATTATTTATATTTTTTTATTTCCTCTTCATAACTCCCATTTCTATTTATTTTAATTCCCAAATATGTGATCTCATTACAAGAATTTATTGTTTCTCCAGTCTCCAAAATTAAATTTTGTTCTGGTTCACCAATTAATAATATGATGACAATAATATTAATAATAATTGTTTATTTTACTTGATGGAGTTAAGATAGATAGTAACATTATTATTATAGTTGGTATTAGTAATCAGTAGCAGTACGTTTACATTTTGCTGCGGCATATCTTGTTGCTTGTCAGTCTGATCTTGTGTATTTTGCTTAATCATTCTCGTTAGATACTGTATTCCATACGCAGAGTCTCATTTTAAATCTATCGTATGCGTGACGGACGTGCGAAGAATACAGAACTTCCCCTTTTCCCATACTGTTGTATACAAGGAAATATTCCATCCATCAGCTGTGTATTGTCCTCTACAAATTATACAAGTAAAAAAGTTTATAAAAAAAGATCTTTAAGTATGTTGTTATGTAGAGTGATGGGAGCTGGCAAAAAGTTCCACACAAGAAAATAATGACATCTAATTCCCATCCACAGACATAAGAACAATGTTAACCATCTTACTCCTACTTTATTATTTTTGTTATTCTTAAATATTTATAATGCAAGTTGTATGGAACAGCACGTGAACTCATTGAGAAATTTGTAAATATTTAGTACCGTGATTTAAAAAAAGTATTTTGGGGCAGGAACTGCATTCTCCTCAGCAAGTCTATTAATAGTCTGATTTTGCTCATTTATGGAATTTATCTTTCTTTTGTTAATTAAAACGTATGTATCAGGTTATTGACACGTTACGAGAAAAGTGGCGACCGCTAGAGCTACTACACTGGTCAACATGATTTTTGTCTCAAGAGTACCAATAGTCGTACTTAATGAAGTTTTTATTGTGTTTTCAAATATGTATTCGGAATTTCTCCATCACCCACAGTTTTTTTTATTTCAAATTCAATTAATGGATTTAAATATTGTTTTAATAAACGTCCATTTGTCCATTGTAAAAATAAAACCAAATGAGCTAACTCAAATGGTTTCAGATGGAAAAGATATATCAAGGCAAATGGAATCCTAATATGCTGGCCGATAATTGTTGGACCATCGAGAGGGATGCTCCAGAGGCGAAATATAGCAGAAAATCGTCATTTCTTACTTTCTAGGTGAGTCCGAATGTTCGAATATTGTATGATTACGAATGTAGAATATATTAAAGTGTTTGAAATTGTAAATTCCTGTCTCTCGAAACCTTGCTTGATGGAGAAAAACCAATATCATATTTGAATTCAGGAGAGAAAAAAATATTATCAGAATCACATATTTTTCTTTCTGAGCACAAAAAAAAAGTTTCTTTTTTGTTGCTCAGTGTTATTAAATTATGGCTTTCATGTAAAAATCTCATTTCTAAAGGTCATAGTTTGCTGATTTTTTGTAAATAACTTTCTCGTTTTATTTCAATGTCATATGCCGAGTTTCGTTGCAAAATATTGACAATATTTGACACTAGAACGATTTTTATATTTTCGTTTTAGGCGAATACCATTCCCAATGTTCCAATGGCTCTATCGAACACATATGTTCATGGTTGCGCGCACATAAGCTCTCCATACATCCCTATCTTAAGCTAATGTTTTCTAATTATCCCCTGTATAATATACTTCCTTCAAATCATGATTAATATTATTATCCCACCGGCCACTGATGAACTACTAGCTTCGTGAGGAACTTAGATAACTACAATATGTAATGCTGCACGTTGAGAAAACCAGCTATAACGGCTGGGGAATCCGACATGCTGACCATAGGTCACTGCTATACTGGTTTGATTATCGTTCAACTCCGTGATTAACACATGTGGATATGATACCAGCAGGCAGCTTGTAGGCCAAGGATCTTCTAGTCCATTTCCTCCCCCCCCCCATGGAATTAAGTTTATACAAATTTTAAAGTGAAAGAAAAATTACTCAAATTAATATTATTAGGGGGCCGACAGATAAAAAAAACAATAATCAATATATTGAGAGACCAATAACAATATATCAGTTTAATTTAAATGAAACTAATATCAAAGGAAATCGAAAAATAGTAGATTTTATCTTACTCTTACAGTCTACCTGTATCCATGTATGCACAGATTAAAATATATTACTGTATCTATCTATAATGACGTAACTGAGTCATAACCTCTCCTTTGTAAGGAATTACTAGACCAAGTTAATTTTTAGTTATCTTATTTGCTTAGAGATGTCATGGATGGCATGCGGTCAACACACCGACCCAATGAGACATCTAACAGGCAAATAAGGTATTATTAGGACGTTGAGGTGGTAAATTTTGCTTAGAGGCCTCTTTATTCAGGCTTATGGATTTTTACGAGCCTGAAAATATTCAGAATCGGGACCCGCGGCTTGAAGTCTCTCCCGGAGGTCTTGCTCCTTGGATTTTCCGTCTTAAAAATCGACCCCGGTCGGGTTTGAACCCGCGACCCTCGGAACTAGAGGCAAGGTGCATATATATATATATATATATATATATATACACACACACACACACACATGCATGCATACATACATACATACATATATATATCATGGGGGCACGCCGTAGCGTAGTGGTTAAGGCACTGAGCTACAAGCTGGAAGGTCGAGGGTTCGAGTTCCAATGGGGTCAGGATTTTTAAACTAACACAAACCTTCTGGCGGCAATATGGCCCTGGGAAATGAGTACCATACGCTTGTTATGGGGGTAAAGGCGGCCGTCACGCAGGGCTGACAACCCGGCTGACACCAAGTGCCGATTGTCTAGAAAAAGTTGGAGCCTAAACTTCCTACTGCCCCAAGGGCCTCCTGAGGCCTGTAGTGGGATCACTTTACTTTATATATATATATATATATATATATATATAGTCCACCGCTGTGGTCTCGAGGTAGCGTGCTGCCTTGTCACGCAGCGGGCCCGGGTTCGATCCCTGAACTTTAAGGCCCAAACGGTCCCCGAAATCATATGGCCATCATCATCATCCTTATCATTATCATAATCATCCTTCGCCGGTGTGGAAAGCAACGGGAAGCTACCACGCCTACAATTCCCTAGTAAAGCTGCTAGCATGAAAATGCTATGATTGCAGTGAAGGACCTGCCTTCGGGCAGAATTACTATATATATATATATATATATATATATATATATATAAGGGGCACGCCGTAGCGTAGTGGTTAAGGCACTGGGCTACAAGCCGGAGGGTCGAGGGTTCAAGTCCCGTTGGGGTCAGGATTTTTAAACTGACCCAAACCCTCTGCCGGCACTATGGCCCTGGGGTCGACTCAGCCTCTAACGGAAATGAGTACCAGACGCTTGTTCTGGGGTAAAGGCGGCCGTCACGCAGGGCTGACAACCCGGCTGACATCAAGTGCCGATTGTCTAGAAAAAGTGGGAGCCTTAACCTCCTACTACCCCAAAGGCCTCCTGAGGCCTGTTGTGGGATCACTTTACCTTTATATATATATATATATATATATATATATATATATATATCGTAAAACTAAATATATTCCCTTAACAGGCAAGCTTACATGAAGACCCATAGGGATATGGACGCAAAGATTCAATTATATTCTCATTAATGGCAGAAGACGAAAAATTGGCTACTGTACTTCTATGCTACAGTACTTATAATATATAATAAATATTAGATTTAGATAAGTTAAATATATATAATTACATTATATTCATATAATATAAGCAGCCACTACTCATTTATAGGAGATTGAGTAAGTGGATCTAGGGCCAGTCCGGGCATTCTTGTTATAAAGTATCAATTGATATCCTTATTTGTTAACTTAAGAAAATTAAGAGGGAAAAGTAGGTAACAGAGAAAATATTGCGAAAAAATTAAATTTCATAAATGTTAAAAATGCTTTTGACACATTGAAATAAACATATCTTCATCTTGAGACAGAATAATTTTAAATGTTAAATTTCCCATGTGTCCACGTGCTACTCCAAACAGGTAAATCAGTCTAAATAAATAAAGCTTATCATTTACAATGAAATTTAAGCGTAATCTTAACTTGTATCAGACTGGAGAAATGCTAGCGTGTTTCAGATTTCAAATGTGAAACGAGCCATAACGCGAAATTGTAAAGAGGATTTGAATTACAGCAAGCTCTCAAAAATAAGAAAAAAATAATATGCCAGTTCGCAGAAACTCATATCTTGTATAGTCGCTGAAACAAGCTTATAGGCCTGCATATATATGCAGACCCTCCCATTAATATTCGATTCTTCAGTTCTTAACAGTTTATACTATTTTGAAAATATCAATTAATTTGACTATTTAACTCATGCCCCAAATGGGAGTCAATGACCAATCACGTTTCAATGATTTCTGTTTTACAACCAATCAGAATCGTGTTTCACCAAATATTTATCAGTGTTATGATTACCATATTAAAGAAAGCTCCTCCTTACAATATTGCGTTCCTTTGGCAATAAATAGTATGATCTGGTTGCAGTGATAAACAAATGAAGCAGTAGAAGCGTACCTATCGTTTCTCATTTGTTTTCAAACATCGCCGTTTACATTAAATATATAAATATTTTAAAATAACTATAGTTAAATAATGATTTGTGAGTAAACAGCTTAATTTTATTCGTTAAATAGTCCTAACAAATGCCACTCTTGATTTCCAAATTCTCTAGATAAATTCACTCACTTCGTGAGTCGTGAATTTATCGATAATTTGGAAATCACTCGTGGCATTACTTATGAAAATAATGTAATTAAAAATCATGTAGAATAAAAGAAAAATAATGTTTTGAGTTGTATAAATAGAAAATAACAAAAGAAAAAAGTAACTCATCATAGGTATTAAAAATCTAAAGAATCCATTCATACTAATTCTGCCCGAGGGCAGGTCCTTCACTGCAATCATAGTATTTTCATGCTATGCTTTGCAGCTTTACTAGGGAATTGTAGGTGTGGTAGCTTCCCCGTCGCTCTCCTCACCGGTGAAGGATGATGATGATGATGATGATGATGATGATGATGCCATATGATTTCGGGGACCGTTTGGGCCTTTAAGTTTTCCTGACATTTGTCTTACAGGTGAGGAAAAAACCTCACCCAGAAAAACTGTCCCGACCGGGGATCGAACCCGGGCCCGCTGCGTGACAAGGCAGCACGCTACCTCGAGACCACTGCGGTGGACATCTAAAGAATATTCTATAATAAAGTAAGTAAAGTAATCCCACTACAGGCCTCAGGAGGCCCTTGGGATAGTAGGAGGTTAAGGCTCCCACTATTTCTGGACAATCGGCACTTGATGTCAGCCCTGCGTGACGGTCGCCTTTACCCCCAGAACAAGCGTCTGGTACTCATTTCCGTTAGAGGCTGAGTCGACCCCAGGGCCATAGTGCCGCCAGAAGGTTTGGGTCAGTTTAAAAATCCTGACCCACCGGGCCTTGAACCCTCGACCTTTCGGCTTGTAGCTCAGTGCCTTAACCACTACGATACGGCGTGCCCCCAGAATATTCTATAATAAAAATTAAAATGCATATTAATGTTTATTTTGAAAACAGATCTGTTTTCTTTCGGTAAAGATATACATATGAAAGAACACAGAAAAAACAATAATAGGCTATGTTTTATGAGGTCAAACTGTATACTAACTAACTAACTCACTGCCACTATCGAACCCTTAGTTCATGGCCGCGCGGACATATGCTCTCCATGCATCCCTATCCTGAGCTAATTTTTCCAACAATTCCCTGTATGTTCGACTTCCCTCAAATCATGGTTAATGTTATTCTCCCACCTCATTCTTGGTCTATCAACTGGCCGTATTCCCTCTGGTTTTTCCTACATGAACGGGACTTGCGTTGGTTCGGGTCCCCTTGGGGGAAGAAATTTTCTCATGGAATTTCGGCCAGTATGAGACCGGTGCCCACCCAGTATATTGAGGCATTTGGGTAGCTACAATAAGTAGCAACTACATGTCGAGAAGACCAGCTATAACAGCTGGGGGACCCGACAACCTGACCACATGTCACCCTTACACTGGATAGATGATCGTTTACCTCTGTAATTAACTCATGTGAATGTGAGGCAGCAGCCGACTGATAGACCAAGGGCCATCTAGGCCTGTCGCGCTTGGAGTTTTTTTTTTCCTACATGAAGCTTCCATGCACGTCTTTCATTCCCCATTCGTCCCACATGTTCTGCCTATCGCAGTCTACGAGACTTAACTGTTCTTAATATATCTGGCTTCATATACATATCATGTAGCTCACTATTAAGTACTTTTCTCCATTCACCTGTCTGTTCATCTCTCTTTAGTCCAAATATTTTCATAAGAACTTCATTCTCAAATCAATCCGTAGAGGACGCAAACGGGAGCAAATCTATTTATTCATATACGTATTTAATAGAAGCTACAGCTCAATAATAATAATAATAATAATAATAATAATAATAATAATAATAATAATAACAATAATAATAATTTTGCTTACAAAATCTAACAAACACGTCTAAAGATTTGATGGCATGATATATATATACACACACACACATATACATATACTGGAATAATACACTTGGTTTTGCTTGAAACTCTGACTTGTAGTAAAGAAGTAGATGTTATCCTCTAAAGACCTGATGATAAATATTCAGGCACTCTATTAGATTAAAATCGTCCACCTGTGTAAATGACACAAGTGGATGCGAGGCCAGCAGTCGGTTGGTAACCCAAAGGCTTTCTAGGCATATCGCGCCAAGCAGTTTTATATTAGATTAAAAAGAAGTCGTTCATCAGCAAATTCCAAAATTGTTACAGTATGTAATTATGCATGTGTGCTCGCAGGAGCTTGAAATTTTGAAATAACCGATTACAATATTTTGTTTAAAGGAATTTTTAAATTGCAGACCTACCAAATTTACCTAAGGTGAGCATATACACTACACTTAAAAATAAAAACAGTCAACGCCGCTCTTGTTGCTTCTAAAATAAAGAACTTCGGAGTTTGAACCTCGTATATTTAGGTATATTGTTGCATTTATTATATGCCTCGGTGCTGAGATACTAAACTGAGATTACGTCTAGCTTCAAACTTGTTTCATTATATGGACAAAATAATTATATTGTACAAAATCGTTTTTCTTATGTCGAGCAAGATAAAATTATGTACAACCCGAAAATAATATCTAGTTAGACTCTTAAGAACGAGTATAATTTGTATGTTTTAGGATAAGTAATATCTATGTTTCATGTAAGTTTCGTACCTCGTATATTATCCAACAAAAATGTGGTAACGCCAGGGCCATCTAGTGAAGAAATTTCAACAACTTATTCTCTAATCCCTCTCTTATTACTTAAGATGCGCAATTTGATTCTGCAGCAAAATACCATATTTTTATTTATATTTAATTTATTTAAAAAAAAACAAAAATTAATGGTTTATTTTAGGAAGTTATATTTTGAGGTTCTTTTAATCAAGTTTTTTTTTATCTGGAATCACCTTACCTCAATTTAATGTTAATTATACAGAAGTCAGAGGATGATTTACAAAGAGCCATTTACATGTTGAATCAATTTAGGACTCTATTATAATCTCAATTATACATAAATATAATTTCAAAATATCAATAAGCAAAACGAAAATCCTAGCTTTTAAGGGATCAGATACCGTAAGAGCTAAAATAATTCTGGAGGGGAAACCCATTGAACAGGTGAACCATTTTAAATACCTGGGTTATGAAATCTCCAATTTTAAGAATGAAGATCTATTTAACAAACTTAATAAATTTAATTATATATGTGGAACAATCAAAAGGATATTTAAAAGCACAAGAAAGGAAACAAAACTAAAATTTTATAAAGTAGTGGCAGTCCCCTTACTATTGTATGGTAGTGAATTTTGGGTTTTAACTAAAAGAGAAGAGAAGATCATAGAAGCAGCTGAAATGGGATTTCTGAGAAGTGTGGCTGGTTGCAAACTTCTAGATAAGAGAAGAAGTGAAGATATTAGAGATGAGCTAAATATCTTTAAACGCTTAGATAGAATAAAAGAATCTAGAAAAAAAACTGGAAAGAACATGTTCAAAGAATGGAAGATGATCGCATTCCCAAAAATATATTTAAATACAAACCAAAATGACGCAGGAATGTTGGTAGACCGAAGAAGAGATGGATCCAACTTTTGAATGAGAATCTATGAGACCGGAACAAGCCACATGGGCTTAATCCGTGATTGCTGCTGATGATGATGATTATAATCTCAAAGTCTCAACTTCAAAAAACTAGAATTATGGCAATAGTAATCAATAATGAAATAATAGAACAGATAGCACACTTTAACTATCTTGGTTCAGATATAGCATACAGCTACGATTGGGATATACACAATAAATTAAACCGATATCAAATGATGTGTGGCACCATAAGAAAAACCCTCCGAAAGACTCGAAGAGAAACTCAGCTCAGGTTTTATAGAATCATGGCTGTTCCTGTTCTTTTATATGGACTGAATCTTGAGTACTTACAAAAAATATATCTCACACATTCAAGCCACTGAAATAATTTTTTTAAGATCCGTAAAAGGATGTACACGCATGGATAGATTACACAATGAATCAATAAGAAATGAACTGGAGATATTTTCAATACTCGATAAACTAGACAGCACAAATACCAGTGGAAATAACATTTTGACAGAATGGACAATACAAGTAAAAAAGTAAAGTGATCCCACAACAGGCCCGGAGGCCCTTGGGGTAGTAGGAGGTTAAGGCTCCCACTTTTTCTAGACAATCGGCACTTTATGTCAGCCGAGTTGTCAGTCCTGCGTGACGGCCGCCTTTAGCCCCAGAACAAGCGTCTGGTACTCATTTCAGTTAGAGGCTGAGTCGACCACAGGGCCATAGTGCCGCCAGAGGGTTTGGGTCAGTTTAAAAATCCTGACCCCAACGGGACTTGAACCCTCGACCCTCCGACTTGTAGCTCAGTGCCTTAACCACTACGCTACGGCGTGCCCCCGGACAATACAAGATTACCCAAAAAAGATCAACGCCTACAAACCACATGGAAAAAGATCTTTGGGACGGCCAAGGAAACGATAGACTTTTGACCTAAACAGGTCGCATTGATCTAATCCTGGAAAGGAAGAAGAAGAAGAACATGTCTCGATATATCTTCTGTATCATCCTCAGCTTTGGCCAGACTGATGAGTTTTATGTTGTGAATCCTGGATGTCGATATCAGTTCTTCGGCCAGCCGGAAGAGGGAGCTGATATCGACATCCAGAGTTCAAACATAAAACTCAAGTGTCTGGCCAAAGCTGAGGATGATATAGAAGATATATCGAAACATATTCGAGAACAAATCAACATTAAATTGAGGTAAGATGATTCTAGATTAAAAAAAAAAACTTCATTAAACTAAAATTATTCGAAAATATGAAACTAAGGCGAATAGTTCTCATAAAAAGTGAGAACGGATAATGGAAGAAGCTTCATAATGTGGAATTTCATAATTTATTTAACTGTCCTATTATAGGCCTACTAATAATTAATATTGATGGTTTCTAATTTTTCGCTTCTCTACTAATATTGACTTAATTCATTTTAATTTTAGTTTAATTTCTATAAATACAAAATATCAATGGCCAGACAATCCTAGAAGGCCCTTATTCTACAGCCGACTGCTGGCCTCACATCCACTTGTGCCATTTACCACAATATTGACACTAGGTTACAACATAACAGTCTGCTAACAATCCCTATTCATAGCACTTCCTCTTATTCTACTTCTTTCACAGTAGCCTCTGCCCGCTCCTGGAATTACCTTCCTGAAGATATCATGGTATACAGCACACTTGGTACTTTAAGTCACGCTTATACAGTTACCTGTTGTCAAATATAATTTTTTTCGAGAGTTAAATTTATTTTATGTCATTAATAGGTTTTTCTCATTTTTCTATCTTGTCATCATCATCCGGTATCATGGCAGCTGCCGCCCTCTTCTGGAAACCAAATGCCAGTCCTCTCTGTCCATCCATTGATCTTCCTCGTGTCCTCTGATATTCATAGCTGCTTGTGCCCCTTCTATCCAAGTTTTCTTCGATCTTCCTCTCTTCCTCCTTTCCATTGGGATCTATTCCATAACAATTTTAGGCAATCTTTGCTCTGGTATTATTTTTAACATGGCCATACAACTGTAATCTTTTCTTTTCTATGTCTATGATGTCCGGCTCCTCTTGTACACCCACAATTTCCCTTATTTCTTTATTTCGAATTATATCCATTCTATCTTTTATATTTTAAATTTAATTTATTAAATGTAGATTAAATTAAAATATTTTGTTAATGATTATATTCTAGACATACTATTTAATATTTATTCTTATTGTAACTAGATGTAAGAATCATTTTTGTATTTTTTTCAACCTGGTTGAGTGATAGACAAGGCCTCAAGGCCTTTAACTCTGCCAGGTAATATAAAATAAATAAATAAAGAGGCGGACGATCATTCATATAGCATAGTGGTGACATGTGGTCAGCATGTCGAGTCCCCCTCCCCCCGCTATAATTGGTTTTTCTCAATCTGGAGCCGCTACTTATCATAAGTAATGCCACGAGTGATTTCCAAATTATCGATAAATTCACGACTCACGAAGTGAGGAGTGAATTTATCTAGAGAATTTGGAAATCAAGAGTGGCATTTGTTAGGACTATTTAACGAATAAAATTAAGCTGTTTACTCATAAATCATTATTTAACTGTAGTTATTTTAAAATATTTATATATCTAATACATCTGAGAAGAATGGCAAGAAATAGACTTCCAAAATTGGCATTCCAATATACTCCAACTGGACATAGGGACCAAGGAAGACCAAAACATCGGTGGAAAGATCAAGACCATCTTCGCTAGGTTTACCGTACAGGCCACATGGCCTAAAACGAATTTGTTGATGATGATGATGATGATGATGATGATATATCTAATGTAAACGGCGATGTTTGAAAACAAATGAGAAACGATAGGTACGCTTCATCTGCTTCTTTTGTTTATCACTGCAACTAGATCATACTATTTCAGAATATTAAAAAGGAGGAACTTTCTTTAATATGGTAATTATAACACTGATAAATATTTCGTAAAACACGACTCTGATTGGTTGTAAAACAGAAATCATTGAAACGTGATTGGTCATTGACTCCCATTTGGGGCATGAGTTAAATAGTCACCCAAATTCGTCATGATGCTGAGCACCGACCCTTACTGGCCGAAATTCCATGAGAAAAAAAAGTATCCATGGGGTTTCAAACCAGCGCAAGTCCCATATCTCTATACGAAAGACTTGATGTCTACAACCACTCGGCTACGACGTGGGACATTTTCTATAAATGTATACTTTACGTAATTATTTATGTTATTACCTTAATGTAAATTTTGTCTTAATTTAATATTTTACTGGTTGAATGGAGGAGATGACCCCATAGGCTTAACTCCGTTACTTTAAATTTATTATCTTCTTCTTCTTCCTTCCAAGTATTAGGCCAATATCCTATAGAAAATTTTCCCTCCAGCGTTTCATAGGACGGCCCGGTGATCTTCATCCTCTTGGTATATAATTATAAACAGCTTTGGGGATCCGATTTGAACTCATTCTTTCTAGATAATGTTTCCAATTTAGTTGGTACTGTTTAATATATTCCAAAATCCAATTCTTAAAAGATATCGGTTTAAATTTATTATTATTATTATTATTATTATTATTATTATTATTATTATTATCATTAGTAGTAGCAGGAACAACAAAAAGTATAGGAATTATTTTGTCCAATTCCATCTGGTTGTCTTACGACATTTCTGGCATTATCTCCTGGCATTGGCGGATTTTTAACCTGAGGTTGAAACACCTAGAAGGCTGAGTTACATCACCACAATGACATGGTAGATGATAAATGATAACGATAAAAATCCTTAAACGTAAATTTAACCTAAATTCCAGACAGGAATAATGTCCTTAAAGAAAAAAGTCTACGATTTGAGCGAGAATCGAACCCGAACCTGATTAACGGTAGTGAGAAGTTCAGAGCACAAGACCAATGAGATTGGCGGCTGTCCTGACATTGACTGGATTGTTACGTACATGTATTTTGAAGAAACAAGGCATGTAGACCAATGAGTGACTAGAAATCATTAAAAATTATTTATTGGAAAACTGTAGGGAAAAAGATAGCTAGAAAGGCTCAGATATAGGTGGAAGCATAATATTTGGGTGGATCTGAGGAACTGGATATAGGAGATATGTAGAGGGTATTTTTATATTTTAATTGAGGATTTAAAACCTTGAATTCGTTCTATAAATCATCATCATCATCATCATCATCATCCATACAAGTATTAGGCCGTGTGGCCTGTTACGGTCTCAAAGAGTTTTCCATCCAGCGCTTTTTGGACGTCCAGCGATCTTTTGCCTTGGGGGGAGTAACGAAGCATGACTTTTGGAATTCTATGAGATGGCATTCGTTGAAGATGGGCTTCCCAGTTGTAGTTTTGTATATGGTGAAGAATGGGTTCTACATCCAACTCTTCCAAAATTTTCTCATTTCTTTTATGGTCCCACTTTGTATAGCCTACTGTACGGCGCATAAATCGCATTTCATTTGCTATTATTCGGCTTTCACCTCTTCTTCGTATTGTCCATGCGTCACTACCATATCTTAATACTGGTCTTGCGAGAACCTTATAAAACTGTAATCTCGTGTTCTTCTGTACTAAAGATGGTTTCATTATACTGTTAATTATCCCCGTTTTTGTGAAATTTGTGATTTTCTTTGATATATCAGCTTCATCTTGAAATGTTAAATTGTAACCCAAATAATTAAATTCATTTACTCGTTCTAAAATCGTTCTATAAATAAAATAATTAATATGAAGACAAAAAAGTGTAGGTAATTATCAGCCTCATTATTTAAAACAAGAAATGCACGCTGTAATTTAGGGAAGAGAGGCATTTTGGAATGTAGTAAGAATTCAAGTCATTCAGCCATCACACGACAAGAGAGATCAACAGCAATGTAAACAAATGCCGATCATGTTTCCAGTACCAATGCTAACACCATCCTCTTATTACTCTTTTACTCTAATTATATATTTTTATTGTATTCCTATTTATAAACGTTTCAACAGGCAAGGTCATATCGCATCAAAACTTTTAATAGAATTCAGCATTGTGTATTTGTAAAATGCGATTTTTCGGGATATATATATATATATATATTGCTATAAAGTAAATATTCTCTTTAAAAAAATTGCTTACCTGTTATGGTGGCTACTAGATGTCAGTTGGAACGACTTCCCACTACCTCCTGTGTGAATTGAGAATACTATATATATATATATGCGTGTGCATGTGTGTGTGTGTGTGTGTGTGTGTGTGTTTGTGTTGTGTTGGAATATTTGAGTAGCTCAGTTGGTTAGAGCGCTAAACGTACAGAGTTTAGAGACTCCGGTTCAAATCCCGACTCAATCATTCAATTATATATATATATATATATATATATATATATGTGTGTGTGTGTGTGTGTGTGTGTGTGTGTGTGTGTGTGTGTGTGTGTGTGTGTGTGTGTGTGTGTGTGTGTGTGTGTGTGTCCACCGCTGTGGTCTCGAGGTAGCGTGCCTTGTTACGCAGCGGGCCCGGGTTCAATCCCCGGTCGGGACAGTTTTTTCTGGGTGAGGTTTTTATCGGGGTTTTTCCTCGCCTTTAAGACAAATGTCAGGAAAACTAAGGCCCAAACGGTCCCCGAAATCATATGGCCATCATCATTATCATCCTTCATCGGTGTGGAAAGTAACGGGAAGCTACCACACCTACAATTCCCTAGTAAAACTGCAAGCATAGCATGAAAATGCTGTGATTGCAGTGAAGGACCTGCCTTCGGGCAGAATTACTATGGATGGATATATATATATATATATATATATATATATATATATACATGATACATGAAGGTCTTTAGGGCAGTAACATGATAAGCCACATTCTGTTAAGAAATGAGATACTTCCATTTAAAACCAAATAAATGTATTGAAATGTCCATAAAATAATTTGTAAATGCACTGGAGATGAGTTAAAACATAGAGACACAATGTATTAATAACAATATTGCCCAATTAGTATTTATATTTTTTTAAACATTGAATCCTTGTATCTTAGAAAGTACAATATGTGGCTTATCACGTTATTGCTCAAAGCCCTTCATTTATATATTATAGAATATTATACTACATCAGACCTCTTAAAACTTACTAGGTTTGAAAAGAGACCCGCCCCTCCTACCCGAAACAGGTGCACTCCCCAAGAAACAATAGAACTGACAAATAAGTAGCATTGTCTTACCTTATCTTATCCAACGTAGGATTGAATAGAAGGGATGGGTTGAATAGGAGCACCTACTGAGCACTTGTCAATAGCTCTGTATTATATGGATGCGAAACACGATTTCTTACTTTATAGAGGAGAAAAATATTAGTATACCATAATAAAGTGCATAGGGAAAAAATTGGTGAATGGAGAAAACTACATAAAAGTGAGCTATATGACCGTTATCGGAAACCTGATGTAATTTGAACATTAAGCCACATAGACTGCGATAGGCAATTGGCCAACAATGAGATGGAAGAATAACAATAATGACTTGTGGATGTGAGTTATAAGGGGAATGTTTGGTAAATATTAATTGCGAATAGGGATAAATCGAGAGTTTATGCCCGCGCGACCATGAACCTCCGGATTCGATAGCGCCAGTAACTTAGTGTATTTGTGCTGTTGCATTTGTCATGTATTTCCTGCAGAAGGAAGTTCACAGTTTAATTTTAATTAAATTACACAGGTCAACATGATTTTTGTCTCATGAGTACCAATAGTTGTACTTAATGCAGTTTTTTTTATCGTGTTTTCAAATATGTATTCGGAATTTCTCCATCATCCACAGTTTTTGTATTTCAATTTCATTTAATGGATTTAAATAATTATTTTTTTAATAAACGTTTTTTCGTTCATTGTAAAATAAAACTAAATGAGCTAACTCAGGAGATTTCTGCTATGGAAAAGAGATATCAAGGCAAATGGAATCCTAATATGCTGGCCGATTATTGTTGGGCCATCAAGGGGCATACTCCACTGGCGAAATATAGCAGAAAATCATCATTTCTTACTTTCTATGTGAGTCCGAATGTTCGAATATTGTGTAGTTACGAATGTAGAAAATATTAAAGTGTTTGAAATTATAAATTCCTGTCTCTCGGAAACCATGCGTGACGGAGAAAAACCGATATCATGAATTCATGAGAAAAAAAATACTATCAGAATCACATATTTTTCTTTCTGAGACAAAAAAGTTTATTTTTTGTTGCTCAGTGTTATAGAAAGATGATTACAGTAGAATGTCTTAATTAAATTCAAATCTAGCATTTTCCTTGGTATCTAAAAAAAAAAAATTTGAAGTTGGTGGTTCGGAAATTTCAATCTGGGCTTCCCATATACAACAATTCTACTTCATGGAATATTCTTACAATTAAAATTTAATTTTTTTAATGTTTTTACAGAATGTATTACATCAATTTAGAAAAAAATAAGTTAATTGTATGTATCACTTTGTCCTTGTGGCAATCCTTTATTGAGGAAAGTTTTCTATAATAAAAATAAACACTACTCCCTGAGCTAACTTGCTTATTGAGGAAAGTTTTCTATAATAAAAATAAACACTACTCCCTGAGCTAACTTGCTTATTGAGGAAAGTTTTCTATAATAAAAATAAACACTACTCCCTGAGCTAACTTGCTCGACCATTAAACTGTGTGCTTTTCAAAATATAGGAAAGCTGAATCCAACCAAAGTCGATGGGAGCAGAATACAAACATTCTCAATTTGATTTCTGTCGAAGGGATGTAAAGCCATGGCTCAAGCCTCAAATTAGAGGTACGTCAATAACATTCGTGGTTATTTTACGGCCAGCTTTAGAAACTGCAACTGTAATGACCTGTGACGTTAAACAGTATTGTTAAATAAACCACCAATATCACTCCTAGAAAGATAGAATCTACTGAATAATACCTCTATAGTCGCATATGACTGACAAACCGTAAAAATACTTAATATATAAATGTCTATGAGTTTGTCTCTCCTTTATGGACTCAACAAAACTACTTGACCGATTTGAATGAGTTTTTTCTCCATAATTTAGAGAATTTTTCTATGACAATCCGGCGTGCGCTGCTACGCCCAAATATTCAGGATTATTAATTATATGGCATACACTGCGACAAACCAAACATGGCGGTTGCTTGAGTAAATTTTAAATTTCAAATTTCAGATAAAATCCCACTTCTAACGGTCGGATTTCGCTAATTTTTGGATTATATATATTATATATAATCCAAAAATATATAATAATATATTATATATATATATATATACCTCTGTTCATTTTAATTGGATATTCCGAGTTTTGTTGTGAAAAAATCGAAAATTGCGATAGTTAGAGCGATTTTGAAACTTTCGTTTCAAGTGAACTCCTACACCTAATGATTTTAGAACATAATAGATACGTAACGGCTAAACGCTCGCCGCATCTGAAATCCTGTATATACAAATTTTCACGAAGATCGGTTTAACCGTTTAAAATCTATAAAAGATAGATATACATACATACATTCGTTCATTTATATATGTAAAGATTATCCTACGTACTATAGGACCGGAGCTAAAAAAAAGCATCGGTGCACTAAAAAAGTTGCTTAGGTAGCTTGCCCTTCCTAAACCACAACAAATACACCAAATTAATATACATAGAATTGAATATCTAAAAAAAAATTCTACAAAAAGTCCGCGACAGCATATATCTATCTTTTACGGATAACTCACAATAACAATTTGTCAGCTTACTGATGCAAAAAAAGATCGGTTTAAGTTGATTCCCGAGCAACACTGGATAATCAGCATGGGGTATATAAAATAATTACGATAGTCCACTGCTGTGGTCTCGAGGTAGCGTGCTACCTTTTCACGCAGCGGGCCCAGATTCGACCCCCGCTCGGGACAAGTTTCCTGGGTAAGGTTTTTTTGGGAGGTTTTCCTCACCTGTAAGGCAAATGTCTGGATACTTTAAGGCACAAACGGTCCCCGAACATCATCTGGCCATCATTATCATCAATATGATATACACCTCATTAGATTAAATTTAGGTTTAAGGTCTCTCCTAGCGAATCATTACCCATCGTCTGCCCCATTGGGGCAGCGTAACCCTGCCTTCCAGGCGCCCCAACCTCAGAAGTGGGTTGCAATACGCCTATGCCAGGAGAGAATACCTGAAATCTCGAATGACAAACAGGTGGCATTGAACAAAAAAAAATAATTACGATATAAATTTATGATTATTTTTATTTTTTACTTATTCAACTGAACATAAAAACACATTTAATTTATTTAGTCCTAGCAGCGCACGCTGGGTATTTACTATTTATCATAAGTAATGCCACGAGTGATTTCCAAATTATCGATAAATTCACGACTCACGAAGTGAGTAGTGAATTTAACTAGAGAATTTGGAAATCAAGAGTGGCATTTGTTAGGACTATTTAACGAATAAAATTAAGCTGTTTACACACAAATCATTATTTGACTATAGTTATTTTAAAATAATTATATATTTAATGTAAACGGCGATGTTTCAAAACAAATCAGAAATGTGAGGTTATGTTCATTCACTGCTGCTTGATCATATTATTTATTGCCAAATAAGATCGCAATATTGTAAGAGTGCACCCAAGTGGAGAAATAATGAAACACATCAAAACTTATATCATAATCAACATTATGGGTTATTCATTTATTTTTTTAGTAAACAACTCAGTAAAATCAAGGAATATTTTCATTATTTGCTATATTCAATGTATTTGTTGGAGAAAAATAATGCTTTGACCTGTTCAGAACATTAAAAAGGAGGAGCTTTCTTTATCACAAAAGCAGGAGCTGATAAAGAGAAATCGATAAAGAGCGAGGTGAAACACGACTGTAATTGGTTGTAAAACAATATTCATTGAAACGTGATTGGTAATTGACTAGCATTTGTGGCATGAGTTAAATAGTCTATACAAATTATAAGTTGAGAAAATTAACCAGATCCGACATGCTGGCAAAATGTCACACATATACTGGCTGGATGATCATCCACTTCCATGACTGACATATGTGAATGTGTGATTGATGTATGTGAGGCCAGCATATTGATGGTAGACCAAGGGCCTCCTAGGCCTGTTTCGCCACGAATATTTTTTTGATGAGGAGGAGATAGATAATACAACTACTCTCGACTAGTTTCAAATCAATTTATTCTAGAGTTTGAATATTTATGTAACCATCTTGTTTTATTTTCATTTCATTTCTATGATCGGAATTCAAGTCATGTGGACATTAGACCGGCATATCTGACAAAATGATCGACTCTCACCTGTTTAGTTATGACAGTGCACGCATGAACATGTTGCGTGCAGTGTTTATAATGTTTTATTCTAGTGACAGGTGCACTAACACTGTACGCCAGCTTCTGTTTAGTACTCTGCATCTATATAATGGTTATTTAATATCTTTATATAACATAGCCAAGCAAAACGTATACCCGGGGATTGGTAGCACTATTGGCTCGCGCTACATACCTCACTGAAATATAGTAAGTTTGTCGGTGCAGTTTTTATTCCAGGTGCACTAACACATTACACCAGCTTTTTGTTTATAAATCTGCATATGTATTACGGTTATTTAATTACATCTTTATAAACTAACTCACTGGTACTATAGAACCCGTAGGTTCATAGCCGCGCGGACATAAACTCTCCATACATCCCTAGCCTGAACTAATGTTTTCCAGTCATTCCCTGTATAATCTACCTCCCTCAAATCATAGCTAATGTTATTCTCCCACCTCATTCTTGATCTACCAACTGGCAGTTCTCTCTCTGGTTTTCCTACAATAAGCTTCCATTCACCTCTTTCATTCCCCATTCGTGCCACATGTCCTGCCCATCGCAGTCTACGAGACTTAACTGTTCTGATTATATCTATATTCCAATAAAGATCATGTAATTCACTGTTATGCAATCTTCTCCATTCACCTGTCTGTTCATCTCTCTGTGGTCCAAAATTTTTACTAAGAACTTTATTCTCAAATACTCGTAATCTCCTTTCCTTCCTTAAAATAAGAGTCCATGTTTCGCATCCATATAATATAACTGGTAGAATAATAGTTTTATATATTTTCAGTTTAAAGTTTTTTGAAAGGGTAGCTTCCCGTTGCTTTCCACACCGGTGGAGGATGAATTTAATTATTGAGTAAGAAAGCTTAAATAATTTCATGGGACGATAAGACCCTATAGAGTTTTATAATTTTATAAATTAAATTGGTTGGGTTATTGTCTTAATTTTTTTAATTATTTTGTTGGTGATGATGATGGCCATATGATTTCGGGGACTGTTTGGGCCTTAAAGTTTTCCTGACATTTGTGTTACAGGTGAGGAAAAACCCCGATAAAAACCTCACCCAGAAAAACTGCCCCGACCGGGGATCGAACCCGGGTCCGCCGCGTGACAAGGCAGCTACATCGAGACCACAGTGGTGGACTCTGTAATGCACAGTAAAACACCCACATCCAGAATTGAGCCTGTGTTTAATTTCCTTGTGCATCTCATTCCTGTTTGCGATTATTGTTCCTAGGTATTTGAATTCAGCCACTTCCTCAAAATTTCCCTCATTTGTCATTAGCTGTCCATTTACATTATATAATGTATTTTTATGTGTGACCATATATTTAGTTTTATTGATATTTACTTCCAGTCCCTATTTCTTAGTGTTACTCAGTTGGTGTAATTAAATTCTCAATACAGACTTTGAAGACGTGTAGTGGGGAGCCAGGCGGTTACATTTAGCATTGGATCCAATGCCCGGAAACGTACTGTTTTCCCGCTACATACAAAATACCACAACACACTTCTCTCTCTGAACCTGCTGTTTGTCGTCTGGATCCACTTACAAGAAGGGTCATGTGACGATCACCGACGTCAACACACATACGGTACTACATAACCATGTTCTGGTACACACGATTACCAGTCCTTGGTCCTGCAACATCCCCTGCAGCCATAACCCGCGCCAGTAGATCTTCCTCGGATGCCACAGAGGTCTCGTAAATCAAGGATTTCATGTAATCTCATAGGTAATAATCTAGCGGTGTCAAGTCCGGAGAATGTGCAGGGTCTTTGACGCTGAAAATACGGGAGACCTGTATTTTTCCGGACACGAGTTCCTATGCTAAACGTAACCGTCTTGGTCCCCACTACACGCAATCAGTGTCTGTAATGAGAGTTTAGTTGCCACTCTGTATAACCTGGTCAAGCAGAGAATACACCCAGAATCTGGTACTGTTGCTGGCACTACATACCTTACTACAATACAGTAAGTTTGTCAGTGTACTGCTTTTATTGTTTTTATCCCAGTGACAGATGCACTAACACTGTTCACCAGCTTCTTGTTTAGTTCTCCGCATGTGCATTATGGTTATTTAATGACATCTATAGGCCTATATATAACTTTGTCAAGGAAGGCGTACACCCAGAGTCTGGTAATACTTGCTAGGACTTCATACCTTACTATATATATTAAGTTTTTCGGTGCACTGTTTGTAATATTTTTATTCCAGTGACAGTCGCACTAACACAGTTCACAAGTTTCTTGTTTAGTACTCTGCATCTGTATTATGGTTACTTAATGACATCTATAACCTGGTCAAGGAAGGAGTACACCCAGAATCTGGTAGCACTGTTGCTCACGCTACACAGGTATCTTAGTACAATATAGTAAGTTTGTCAGCCCTGGTGGACTAGTGTTTACTATGCTCGCCTATGATTTGAGGCATGCGTTTAAACTCCGTCGAACTCATTTAAAAATGTAAAATTCCCGAGCATAGCTTCCTTCGGAATGGAAGTAAGGTCGTCAGTTCCCTGTCTTAGATTTACGACTCTCACAAGATCCTCAAACCCGAATTAAGAGGCATCTTGAACAAAATATACCAGCTCTTTCACTCCTAGATTTGACCTGAACGGTTAAAGACCATTGTTAAATAAAACGTACTAACTACAAAATTATATTGTAACTGTTCTTAATCAAATTAGCTATACCGTTGATAATGTTACCAAATATGTATCATTTAGGCTTATTAAAGCTTCAATATATTTTTTATTGTTTTCCAAACTGTTATTTCCATAGATAATATACTTCTCGGGTTCTGTTACAAAGAAATTAACTTAAATAAACCTAGTTTCTGAACATAATATATATTGCTTATAACTTATTATTTATAATTTTCAGTACTCATTTTTTAATGGAAATGGACAGCTAATGACAAATGAGGGAAATTTTGAGGAAATGGCTGAATTCAAATACCTAGGAACAATAATCAAAAATAGGAATGAGATGCACAAAGAAATTAAACATAGGCTCAATTCTAGGAATGCGTGCTATAATGCATTACAGGGACTCTTGACGTCCCAACTCCTTTCAAAAAACGTTAAACTGAAAATATATAAAACTATTATTCTACCAGTTATATTATATGAGTGCGAAACATGGACTCTTACTTTAAGGGAGGAAAGGAGATTACGCGTATTTGAGAATAAAGTTCATTGGAAAATTTTTGGACCAAAGAGAGATGGACAGGTGAATAGAGAAGACTGAATAACAGTGAACTACATGGTCTTTATAAGAAACCAGATACAATAAGAACAGTTAAGTCTCATAGATTGCGATGACTAGGATATGTGGCACGAATGGGGAATGAAAGATGTGTATGGAAGCTTCTTGTAGGAAAACCAGAGGGAAAACGCCCAGTTGGTGGACCAAGAATGAGGTAGGAGAATAAAATTACCTATGATTTGTAGATTACACAGGGAATGATTGGAAAACATTAGCTCAGGATAGGGATGTATGGAGAGCTCATGTCCGCGCGGCCATGAAGCTACGGATTCGACAGTGTCAGCGAGTTAGTTAGTTAGTTAGGGGGCTACATGGCGCAAGTGATTAGATATTAGCTCTCCACCTCTGAGTTCCGAGTTCGCGTCTCGGTCTTTCCATGTGGGATTCGTGCTGGACGAATAGAATTCGGACAGGTTTTCCCCGTTTTCCCCTGCCAAAAGTACATTCTATCATTTCTCCGTACTCACATAATCCTTTTCGTTCCATTTAATTTCATCTGCCCCTATGATAGTGCGAAGGCCTGATCAGCCGACAAGGGCATTATTTGCAATTTTAAATGTTTAATTCGTAATGGTTTATTGAATAATTTACTTTGCGTAATGGACTTTTAAATATCGCCCATGTACATGACAAACATTCTATCAACTGTTGCTGGTCTTACATGCATATGTGTTAATCACAGAGATGAGGATCCGGTGATATGTGGTCAACATTTGGGTTCATAGCCTATCTGGTTTTCTCAACCCGAAGCCACTACTTAATTGTAATTACCCAATTCCCTCACGTTGCTAGGACACCACTTCCATAGTGACAGAAATTCCATGAGAAATTTCCTTTCTCCATGGGGATTGGAATCAGCGCCAAGTCTCGTAGATCTGCATTGAGGTTATGATGTCTCAAACCTCTCGGATATTGCGCAAAATTTGACATTAAATGAATGAATGCCCTATTAAGGGCTAGGGATTTCGCTAAGCAGGTAGCTCGTGTATTCTCATATGCTGAGCTAAGTCGATATTTCAATTATTTCATTATTTGTTTATCCTTCCTTTGTTCCTAGCTTATATACCTAATACTGCCCTTCGAAAGGGGATCCTGAAACATCGGACTCCCTCTGAAAATAAACTTTAATTAACTTCTGGCGCGACAGGCCTAGAAGGCCCTTAGCCTACCATCCGGCTGCTGGCCTCACATCCACATGTGTCAATCACAGAGGTAGATGATTATCCAACCAGTGTAGGGGTGACATGTGGTCAGCATGTCGAGTGCCCCAGCCGTTGTAGCTGGTTTTCTCAACCTGGAGCCGCTACTTATTGTAGCTACCCAAATGCCTCACGATGCTGTGAGGGCACTGGTCCCATACTGACCGAAATACCATGAGAAAATTTCTTCTCCCATGGGGACTCGAACCAGCGCAAGTCCCGTAACTCTCCGCCAAGGCTTCCTGCCTTAACACTCGCCTACGGCGCGGGACAAACTTTAATTACTGGTACTTATTAGTATCATTTTACTGGATGTGTGTGATGATGGTTTTTATAATATTGTTATTTTATACAAATCAAACCATAGTACTATTTCAATTTAAATGTATTCTTCGTAACTGTCTAATAGAAATTATTTTGACTCTATAATCAATAATTTGTGAATTGACGGAGAGATTGCTCTGACGTAATAGATAAAAATTTTGATTCAGATGAAATTCTTGAATATTTCACGCGACCCGCAAATTTAACGAACATGACAGTTGATTTTTCATCTTAATTGCAAACCCTGTAAAAAGTTGACATGCTGCTACTGAAGACAACTTTTTATATTTTAATTTCAAAGTGACACGTCCACCTATATGAACAACAACATAGCTTTTCAAAGAACAACTGTCCAATTTACATTGCTATGAAAAAGCTTGGTTCTTTCAAAATTAAATTACGGTATATTAATTTACAGAGACAAATAACACTGAGCAACAAAAAAGTTATTTTTTTGTCTCAGAAAGAAAAATATGTGATTCTGATAGTATTTTTTCTCCTGAATCCAAATATGATATCGGTTTTCCTCCGTCACGCAAAGGCATTTATAATTTCAAACACTTTAATATTTTCTACATTCGTAACTATACAATATTCGTACATTCAGACTCACTTAGAAAGTAAGAAATTACGATTTTCTGCTATATTTCGCCTGTGGAGCAACCCTCTTGATGGTCCAACAATAATCGGCCAGCATATTAGGATTCCATTTGACTTGATATATCTTTTTCATAGCTGAAACCATTTGAGTTAGCTCATTTGGTTTTATTTTACAATGGACAAATGGAGGAAAAAAAGTTTACTAAAAAAATATTTAAATCCATTAATTCAAATTGAAATAAAAAAAACTGGGTGATGGAGAAATTCCGAATACATATTTGAAAACACGATAAAAAAACTGCATTAAGTACAACTATTGGTACTCATGAGACAAAAATCATGTTACCAATGTAATAGGTACTATACAAAGTGATATTTTTTAGTAAATCTGTGGTTAGCTCCGCAGATTTCAGAACATTGTCCGTAAAGCACTCCTGGTCGATTAATTAAGAAGCTAGTTTGGTTTAATCGACCAGGAGTTGCATCAGCTTTTACTCCAAGTCTGGGAACGCTTCATACTAAAAGGTTCTGGAATTTGTTTACAAAAATTGATTGTTTTAAGTTCAATGTTAGGGAAATTTTGCTCATATGAACCTAGCGAGATCGCCAATTCATCTTTATTCGAGGTATTTGCTAATATTTGACAAATTTCCTAATTTGAATAGACTTCCAATCCACCTAAACGCTCAAATATTTTAATTTTTTGTTTATGTTGTTTAATGTGATTGTCAACACAAGACACATCAAGAAATCTATCAAGAAAGAAAAGAGAAAGATTAAAAAATAATATTTTTATTGTATTTTAAAAAGACATTTTGTTAAACAAATGTCAACCGCAATCTAATTGTGATTACGCAATGTAACTGCAAATTCAGGACTGAAATAGAATAGCGAAAATTGAATACTAAATTCTAAAATCGAATCAAAATTGCAATCGGCATAGATGATATTTTTACGTCCACTCCTTGATTTGATAAAAATGGACATACAAAGCAACACAGATATACGCGATAAATTAAAAGTTCAAATATAACCTTCTAACTAGTTCACCAGCTCTATGGAACCCTTATGTTCATGGTCGCGCGGACATAAGCTCCCCATACATCCCTATCCTGAGCTAATGTTTTCCAATCATCCTCTGTATAATCTACTTCCCTCAAATCATGGATAATAATCTCCCACCTCATTCTTGGTCTACCAACTGGACGCTTTCCCTCTGGTTTTCCTACCAGAAGTTTCCATGAAAATCTTTCATCCCCCATACGTGCCACATGTCCTGCCCATTGCAGCCTACGGGACTTAACTGTTCTTATTATATCTGGCTTCCTATATATATATATATATATATATATATATATATATATATTGTAGCTCACTATTATGTAGTTTTCTCCATTCACCTGTTCGTTCTTTTCTTTTTGGCTAAAATGTTTCCTAACAATTTTATTCTTAAATACTGGTAATCTTCTTTCCTCCCTAAAAGTAAGAGTCCATAAATGTGCAATATATAATAGAAGGAATTCAGAATTATCAAACAATTGGTTACATGTCCAAAAAAAATATACCCTCCTTGCTATCCTAAATAAGTATTGCAGCATGTACCTAAAGGACTTCGAGATAGAGGAAGACCAAAATTAAGATGGACTGACCAACCATATCTTGATATTTCATAGAAACAGGCTAAAATGGCCTAAATCTAAATAAGAGCATACTTAATTGTCATAAACTTATATTTTGTTTGATCGGTGAAAAGCGAGCTTAATATTCCAAGTCTCGTTAAGTTCATAAATACATTTTAAGCAGCTTTAAGGATTTTGTTTACTTGTTCCTTTTAAAAGTTTAGTATCTTCTATTTAATTCTGTCTGGGTTACTTGCTTGTAATATCAAAATATTATATCATACACCTAGAACCTTGAGAGTGATATGCTTTCATGTTACTTAAAAAGTTGTGAACGTAATACTGAAATGAATTTACTCATGCAAGCTATTCGCATGCAATAGTTAAACCAACTAAAGATCAAAATTTCTGTCTGAACAGGGATTTGAACCAAAGATCTCCAGCTTAACGCACTGCCACACTAACAAATTGTGCTATTCAGGCATTCCAGTTATATTAACAATTAAATGTCAATAGCATGTCTCAGTAATTAACGTCTATATTAACGTTCGTCTTCTGCTGAAGTTTATGAGTAAGTTACTTTTTACTAGTAGAGGTTACCAGCCTCTAGCCAAACCCCTCTTCCTGGAGGACAGGGAACTGCAATTTCGGAGTGTTCGTCTCCTGGAGAAGTTGCCTTCACTACGGCTTTGGGGACTTCTCTTCTCCCCACGTAACCCTTTGGACGGGGCCCTATCCAGGTACTACCCACTAGGCGAGTGGGACCTGGAGCTCACAAAAGGGCAGGGGCGCCTACTCCCTGGAATGGACTACCTCTTTCAAGGGCACCACTCGTTACCCTGCTGATGACCAGGTAATAATAGCAAATACGGAAGACGATCTTCAAAGGAATATTTTTAAATTACATAATATATGTGAACAATATAATCTCAAAATATCCATAGAAAAAACTAAGGGAATGCCATTCCAAGGGAAAAATCAAATCAGATCCAAAATAGTAATAGGAAACTAAATCATAGAACAGGTGAACCATCTCAATTATCTAGGATGTGACATTTCATTTAATTATGATAATGATATAACTAATAAAATAGCAAAAATTCCAGGGAATATGTGGTACGATAAAACGCTCACTAAATAATAAAACAACAAGAGAGACCCAATTGAAATTGTATAAAACATTGGCAGTACCGGTACTGCTCTATGGATCAGAAGCCTGGATACATAAAAAACAAGATATAAGTAGGATAACGGCGGCAGAAATGAAATTTTTGAGATCTGTTAAAGGGTGCACTAAGGAAGACAGAATCAAGAACACAGAAATAAGACAGGAACTTGAAATATTTGCAATAACTGATAAAATGGATACATATAGACAAAAATGGAAGCAACACATAGACAGAATGAATGAAGATAGATATCCAAAACAAATAATAAAATACATACCTAAAGGCACCCGAGATGTGGGCAGACCTAGAAAGAGATGGGCTGAAGTCGGAACGGGTCAAGACCTAATCCATGAATGCAGATGATGATGATGATTAACGCTCGTAATTGGCTGATATGGTAAGGAATAAATCCCATCATAATGTCTTCTTAAGTAGAAGCAGCCATGTTGTAATATGAAAAAAAAAACACAACTATGGGGAAATTCAAATAGAGAAAATTTTTATTTGCCCCTACGATTGCTTGAATAGCACAACTCGTTAGTGTGCCAGTGTGTAAAGCTGGAGATTTTGTGCTCAAATCCGGTTCAGGCAGAACTTTTTGTCTTTAGTTTATTAAAAAGTTCTACCCGTAAGTCACTGTACATTTTCACTCGATTCTCTATTTTCATCGATTAAAAAAGTCCAAGCTCTAAGAATAGAAATTTGTTTTTTTTTTTACATAATTTCCAGTTTGCATTTGCACTGTATTGTCCATTTAACTGCGAATATATTTGTTATATTCATATGAATTCGATTTTAATTAGAATCTTTCTTTTACAGATGCGTCGTCGTCGAACGAAGCTGTGCATTTACAACAGCGCCTGCGCAGTCTGAGTACAGAACTTGTAACTCTTCGAAATCGTCTCCACGTGAGTCAACCAGCAGCCACTGTGCCACCTCCCCCACACGCCAATAACAATAACAATCATCACAGTAACAATATTCATAGCAGTCAACAACCCATTGTTCCACCGCGACATACAACTCTCCCCACTGTACCTCAACACATCAACACTGTGGGTAAGAATATTACTGGCCTAAATCTATATTTAAGATTATGGAAATAAAGGGCTCGTAACTTAACTCTGTTATCATTAGGTATCAGGGTAGTATTAGTCATTCAAAATATCTCTGCAGGCGGACGCATCGCGAAGCTCTGTTTGTTGCTATACGTGACGTCATATAAGGCAGTGTACAGTGGGCAATGAATCACAGTAGTTGCCTTTTAATAGCACTTGAAAACATATCGTTAGCTCTTGAACAGCGATTTCATGTCGATGCAACAATTTGTATTGTAGACTTGCGTTGTATTGTATACGTATGGAGGCTCCTAAAAGTCTCCAAGAAAAGTGATTAATTCACAAGGCAGAAAGATAATTTAGATATTGCAACATGCACTGCTAACAAACTTTCTACTAGATCTGCACTGCCAACGTCCCACATCTCATTCCCCTCTGTCCTTCCTAGATAGCAGTGTTACGTGTTCTATATATTCCTGTATAAACACGACTGCAGTGCCCTCCGTCAACAATTGCGCGTACTCCTTAAACAGATAATAACTATATTTGAAGAGAAAAATCTTCGCCTAGACCGAGACTCGAAACCGGGACCTTTGGCTTGCCGGGCCAAATGCTCTACCCAACTGAGCTACCGAGGTGAGTTGCGATCTAGACGCAATTTTTTCTCTTATATACGTTGTAATTCTCAACAATAATAATAATAATAATAATAATAATAATAATAATGTAATAACTAATTTCTATACACATTGTTTACAAAAAGTGTGTCTTTGTCGAGCGTCTCCACTGCCTGCTCGGAGCGGACAGTGTGTATGTTCGACTCTCCTCAGCAATAGACCTGTTTACGTGACGTGTGGTTGTATCAGAATGCCGAAACAAAAATTGTGCAAAGGTGAGTCCATTCTTACTATACGACGAAGCGGACTGTATTAGTCATTGAAAATATCTCTGCAGGCGGAAGAATTACGAAGCTCTGTTTGTTGCTACACGTGCGTCATATAAGGCAGTGTATACTGTCAGCGTCCCGCGTCCCATTCCCCTCAGCACTCATAGATAGCAGTGTCACGTGTTCTGTTCCTGCATAAACACGACTGCAGTGCCCTCCGTCAACAACTGCACTTACTCCTTTAAACGGTTAATACTAGAAGTCTGTCCCGAGTAGCGCGTGTCAACGTGCACTTTGTAAACACAGCGGTCTAAGTACGATGCAGCCCAGCCTGTAACCCATACTTTTTTTTTCAGCCCTAGATATCATAAATAAATCATAATCACCACCACCAATATTATTTATAGATCCTAGCAGTTTCTTGACTACTGTACTCACTTCTAAACACAAGGTTTGGAGGTTCAAACTCGACCGGAGTCAACGATTCCTTCAAAATATAAAAATACTGACAAAGGAACTGTCACCATTACATGCCGAAACCTACCTTGAAATTTCTCTCAGAGAAGCGTTGTGATGTACCAAGGCCGTGTCAAAAAAATTTGCAGTTTTTAACTGCAAGGCACTAAAATCCAGCATCACATCTCTTATTTAAACTACAGGGAAATAATACAACTCCTGACTGGTGAAATGAATAATCCTAACAACCTATCCTCGCGCCGCGTCCCGCCAGACTCCACTCCGCTTTACTAACGAAGGGAATCCATCTGCTTCGGACAGTGGCTTGTCATTGCTGGATTCTGGATTCATTTTCTGTGCGTTGCAGTTAAAAACGGCAGATTTTTATTTTTTGACAGGGCCTTGGTGCATTACAACGCTTCTCTAGTAGAAATTTCAAGCTACGTTTCGGCATGCAATAGTTGTCAGTTCCCTTGTGAGTATGGCATTCTTCGTAAGCAAAGTAAAGCTGCTAATCTCTGAGATATTAAAAAGTGATCTTTATAAATGTTGTCATCATTATCTTCTGTGTATCAAAATCTATTATTAAATTCTGGAAAGAAAGGAAGATACACGTAAAATATATTTTTAAAAACTCAATAGCGCGACAAACCTAAAAGTCCTTCGCCCTACCAATCGGCTATTGGCCTCACCCACATTTTCCAATTACAGAGGTGCACGATCATTCCTCATTATAAATATAACACGTCAGATCCCCAGCCGTTATAGCTGATATTCTTAACCTGGTGCAGCTACTTATTTGGTGATCATAAATTGCTTAGGAATTTTATAGGCCAAATAGAGACGAATAGACATAAGTTATCTAACTTTCCCACGACATTCGTGGGAAATCTTATATAATAAGAGTTTAAGTCTAACTTACTGTGATGGGCAGGATATTTGGCACGATTAGGGTATAAATAGGGATATGGAACTTCTAATAGGAACGCCAGATGGAAAGCGACGAAGAATGATCTGGGGGATTAAAATTAACTATGGCTTGCAGAAGGTAAATCATACCAGCGAATGACTGAAAAACATTAGTTCAGGAGAGGGACGTATGGAGAGGTTTGTGTCCATATGACCATAAACCTCTGGGTTCGATGACAGATAGTTGCTTAATATTCTTCTTTACTTTACCCTACGAGATTTCAATGGATTGTTATCGGAAAATCTCTTTTATCTTCATAATCTTTAATCGTAGGCCCATATTCAAGCTTTTAAGTTTTTAAAGAATTTTCACTTAAAAGATACACCTACTTCATGTGAGAAGTAGTTCTTATGTTTGCATGCAACTTGTCACTTTTTTTTATAGGATTCGTCTCCTGGCCAAGAGATGTGTTGACGACACACATGTTTAAAAAGACATGGTTATACTACTTCCGCTAGCAAACATATGAGGGATTCTTAGAAATACATTATCTGACAATGCCTTTTGGCAAAACGTCTTGCACAAGCATGGCATCGTCACGTAAATTGGTTTTGAGAAATAGATTTCAAAAACATATTTTTCCTCGCTATCTCTCTCTGCTTTATAAGACATATCATGTATCCTTTTTTTTTTTTTTTTTGTTTCATGGAAGGAAATTTATTCTGATATTTACTGATAATCGACGAATTTAACAGATAGTGTGACAACACTACTTCTTCTTCCTCTATACGCATGAAAGCTGGCAGCTTGTTGCGTGTTCATTCACTACAGGTCCGGGGTATGGTGACATCCTTCCATCGTAGTTGTGGACTTCCTAATGGCCTTTTCTGCTGAGGTGTCCAGTCACGTACCTTCTTCACTAATCTACTGTTCTCCATTCTATCTATGTGATCGTTCCAATTTAGTCTTCTATCATTTATCCAGAGGTTTATAGGCTCAGTTTCACATTCTTCTCTAATAACAGAGCTGCGAGTTTTCTCTCAGCGATTTTCCTACGATTTTCCTTAAAACACTACAAACTCATATATTATATTACCTTTAGAGCCCGGAGTTATGGTTAAATGCCCTTTTTATTAGTGATAGTCATAAAGTAGGTGGTATTTATGATCTAACGAACATTATGGGAAGGTTTTTACTTTTGTCCTTTTTTGTACTCGTACTTTTCTGCTTATTTTGTACAACAATAAAATCATTGGAGAACATTCCAAATCTCTCAGCTTTATAGGAACTGTCACATATGTATACATTTTTTTTACTGAAGGAAGGAGATTGACTGACATTTACTGATAATTACTGCATTTAACAGATATCAGATAACCTGACAACTCTACAATTCTTATTGATTATATTAGCCTGTATTTATGGTAAAATGTATTTTTTTATTAGTGTTTGTCAGAAACTATTTAAGTATACTAAAAACATGGGAAGGTTTTACATTTGTCTTTTTGACACTTTGCTGCTTATTTTGTATTGCATTTTTTAAATTATTGTCTTATTCATTTTTTCTGATTGTGTAACAGGTTTTAGAAGTAAAGAGAACTGTTCATTTTATAAAGGAAATGTGTTTAAGTTGGTATACCTGATTGTCGAAAATGTACAATAACATGCCCGATTTAAAACGTAATAGGAATTTACATTATCTGACAAACAGCAAAATTCAGTGTGAAGAAACGTCTTGCAGTTATATGCAATAAATGATTATCAAAATAGCGAGTCTAGCATTGTGTTATCATTCTTGCAAATAATCCTTCTGCTCAAAAATGTAAATGCATATTTTACAGCCTACAGTAATATTTTTGCCTATCCATTTCTACATTTTTTAAAGTCTGAACATTTGGTCTCTAATTATTATTTGCTAAATTAGTGAGGTTTTTAATCTTGTGCTTTTTTCCTGTCTCGTATCATCCAATTTTTTACCAATAGGACAACCTTGGGTTTACTTTCCTGTTGGATAGTCTCTCTACAGCTTATCTCCATTTGTCTCTGTACTTAGGATTTTATTGAAGGTTGCTTTAACTTCGAGTTCTAATAATTCTGTGTTTGTGCACTTTAGTGATAGTGTCATAAATTTATTTTCCATCAAGTATGAATCGATTAGTAAAGATTTTTTTTTTACCTTTACCCATAGACTAAATACATATTATTATTATTATTATTATTATTATTATTATTATTATTATTATTATTATTATTATTATTATTATTATTGCGGATGAGCCCATGTAGGACTACGCAAAGTACTTAGAGGCGTTTCCTTTAAGCCCAAATTTCTTTCATTATTTTGCTATGAGCTTGTTTTCTCTCAACTGTCCAAGTTGTTCGTTTTTTTTTTTTTTCTCTTCGGTTTGTCCTCTTGGTCAACTTGCCACTTATTCACCTTAATTCTACATATATCTCTGTTTGGGATATCTTCTTTAGTAATTCCTGCCAATTTTAAGTCCTTTTTGACTTCATCAATCCACTTCATAGTATCCACTAGAGCTTTACTTCTCTTTTCGTAGAATTCCATTATCTGTTTTGTAAGCCTATTTGAGTTCATTCGTTTAATATGGCCATACAATTTTAACCTTCGTTTCCTAATATCACTATATGAATGTCTGTATATATTTTTATTTCCTTTTTACTTCTGAGTCTAAATGCTTCACCTATGACTTGTGGACCTAAAACTTTTCTTATAATTTTGCATTCGTTTGTCACTATATTTTCGATATTTTTTTTCTGTTCAAAATTAATGTTTCTGCTCCACAGAGGCACTCTGGTTTAATTACAGTGTTATATTGTCGTAATTTTGTATGTAAAGATATGCATTTTTTATTATAAGTGTTGTGAGTAAGCCGAAATGCTGTTTCCATTTTTTGGCATCTACTTTTATTGGCTTTAGTTTCAATTTCATTTTCCTGAATTATTTCACCAAGATATTTAAATTGTGAAACTCGTTTAATTTTTCCATATTTGGTTTCCAGGTATTTTGGTGCTTGTTTATTGCGTTTTTTTGGTGCTTGTATATTCCGTTTTTTCAAAAGAAATCTGCAGACCAACTTTCTGTGCAATGTCATTTAATAATTCAATCTGTTTTTGTGCTGTTACAACGTCACGGGTTAAGATTGCTAGATCATCAGCATATGCTAGGCATTCAATCTTCAATTTTTCTCTTCCTAATGTGATTGGTTGATTACATTTAAAAATTGTTTTGTGTTTACGCCATTCTTGTATTACTTTATCAAGAACACAATTGAAGAGTAGTGGAGAAAGTCCATCTCCTTGTTGTATTATTATTATTATTATTATTATTATTATTATTATTATTATTATTATTATTATTATTATTATTATTATTATTACAGTAACTGTTATTTTGCATTCTTAAGCTGTCCCATAACTGTTAAAAATAATCCTTCACTATTACTATTTTCTAAAATTTTCTCAAAATTTCAATGAGGAATATTTCTTTCCATTCACCAGGTGAATTCCTTCATGTCTTTGTGCGGTGAAAAAAAAAAGTAATCCTCTCCCAACAGGTTAGTGTACCTGTAAAGTCCGGAAGGCGATGCGCACAAAAAAGTGAGAGCAATAATTATATTAATAAATCAGATTAAATTTAGTAATATGTCATTTATATTCTAAATATTACTTACGCATTTTATTTTTTATGAGAAAGTCTCAGGAATTATTTTTAAGAATTAAGATTCTATATTAAGTTTAAATATAGGATCTGAAACAGTATCCATGCAGTGTCTTGAGAACAACTAAATGACGATTTGAAAATGATAAGTGGTGAAATCAGTTTAAGAGAACTGAATCTAACCGTATGTTTAGGTATTGCGTCAGCTAAACATGTGACAGAAAGAATATAAATTGTTCTTAGCTATCCGGAATTCTCATGCGACGGTTTTATTTATATACTTATTACATTGTTATTTATTTTGCTACCGATCCTTCCACTGCATTTTGTTTACAGAACACAAGTATTCTTAAAGTGTTTATAAAGCAAGCTACATAAAAACTTGTCCATGCATCTCACTTAAGTTATAAAACACGAGTTTTCCCTCTTTTATGACAGAACCTTTCATCGGAACGACAGGTAAGTGTCATCAGCAGCGGCTCTCTTCTGAGAAGAAGACAGCCACATCCTTGTCCCAACAACAGCAACATCATCAACAACTTCAGCAACAACACCAGCCACCTCTGGTGACGGTACCGGAGGACAATCAACAACAGTCTTCACAACAACAAGTGACAGTAGCGATGCGGCCTGTGGGCTGCGCAGAACTTGAGGACCTTATACACCTTGCTGGCCCTCTCACAGAGGACGCCGTATTGAAATGTTTACAGGCCAGGTTCTGCGCTTCACAATTCTTCGTAAGTAGCTTCCTCTTTTTTTATTTCCTTATATCATGTTAGTATTAATAAGCTGTTACTTTATGCTGACTATTTAACTCATGCCACAAATGCCAGTCAATGACCAATCACGTTTCAATGAATGTTGTTTTACAACCAATGACAGTCGTGTTTCACCTCGCTCTTTATCGATTTCTCTTTATCAGCTCCTGCTTTTGTGATAAAGAAAGCTCCTCCTTTTTAATGTTCTGAACAGGTCAAAGCATTATTTTTCTCCAACAAATACATTGAATATAGCAAATAATGAAAAGATTCCTTGATTTTACTGAGTTGTTTACTAAAAAAATAAATGAATAACCCGTAATGTTGATTATGATATATAGTTTGATGTGTTTCATTATTTCTCCACTTGGGTGCACTCTTACAATATTGCGATCTTATTTGGCAATAAATAATATGATCAAGCAGCAGTGAATGAACATAACCTCACATTTCTGATTTGTTTTCAAACATCGCCGTTTACATTAAATATATAAATATTTTAAAATAACTACAGTTAAACAATGATTTGTGAGTAAACAGCTTAATTTTATTCATTAAATACTCCTAACAAATGCCACTCTTGATTTCCAAATTCTCTAGATAAATTGGAAATCACTCGTGGCATTACTTATGATGATGTACTATTGGGTGATAGCGAGGAGATACTAAAGGCCAATACACACACACACACACACACACACACACTATTGAGTAACACTAAGAAATTGGGACTGGAAGTAAATATCAATAAAACTAAATATATGATCACACATAGAAATACATTACCGGTATATAATGGAAACAGACAGCTAATCACAAACGAGGGAAATTTTGAGGAGGTGGCAGAATTCAAATACATAGGAACAATAATCACAAATAGGAATGAAATGCACAAAGAAATCAAACATATGCTCAATTCTAGAAATGCGTGGTATTATGCATCACAGAGACTTGACGTCCGAACTCCTTTCAAAAAACGTTAAACTGAAAATATATAAAACTACTGTTCTACCAGTTATATTATATGGATGCGAAACCTGGACTCTTACTTTAAGGGAGGAAAGAAGATTGAGTATTTGAGAATAAAGTTCTTAGGAAAATTTTTGAACCAAAGAGAGATGAACAGACAGGTGAATGGAGAAGACTATGTAACAGTGAACTACATGGTCTTTATAGGAAGCCAGATATGATAACAGTTAAGTCTCGTAGACTGCGATGGGCAGGACATGTTGCGGGAATGGAAGACGTGCATGGAAGCTTCTTGTAGGAAAACCAGAGGGAAAACGCCCAGTTGGTATACCAAGAATGAGGTGGAAGAATAACATTAACTATGATTTGAGGGAAGCAGATTATATAGGGGATGATTGGAAAACATTAGCTCAGGATAGGGATGCATGGAGAGCTTATGTCCGCGCGGCCATGAACCTCCGGGTTCGATAGTGCCAGTGAATTAGAATTAGTTATATCATGTTAATTCACAAGTAATAATGTGGTGGAAGGAAAATATTTTTCAAGAAGAGAGTTTTAGTGAATTACAATTAGAACACCTTTCGTTAGTAAAACTATGTATAGGATGAAGCGTTGTTTACTCTCGCAATTGTTTCTAGTTTTAAAAAAAAGTTGTGTGTCATATATTTTATAAAGGTTAGATGGTAAGTGTAAAACAGTGTGGGCTCAAATTTAGATTACCGTTACTTGAATTTCGATACTATATTCTTGTGATAGTGTTGCTCCACGCACTTTTTCTGTCTTTACTAAACATTTCGTACTATTTTAAACATAACATTTTATTTATAGTTGAATGCAGGCTTTCACGGCCGGTAATCATGATGTTGAGTGATTCCGGGCTATGTGGCCGTGGTCCATTACTGGTGTTCCTACCAGACGTTTCTTCCTCAACTGCGGAGGGCACCTTCAGTGGCGAGTACTTCTAGGTGTTGTTTCCTGTCGGAGGCATTCACAGTCGAACCTCCGACCAGGAAACAACACCTAGAAGTACTCGCCACTGAAGATGCCCTCCGCAGTTGAGGAATAAACGTCTGGTAAGAACACTAGTAATGGACCACGGCCACATAACCCGGAATCACTCAACCTATTTTTTATATTTATTAAATATTTACCTACGCACTCAAAATGTCGCGTTAATCTCAAATTATATCGTTGTGCGCATGCGCGAACGCTTAAAGAAACTTCTGCTAGATGCGGAGATATCTCTGAAATCGGAAAGATCAACATTCAAAAATATATTTTAAGAAATGGACGTTCACTCACTTATTTTTGTTCCGTTGGGACAAGTTTGAGTACATCAGATTAGTTTACACTTCATTAAATAATATGCATGTAATTAAATTTGTTAGGTTCGGAAGGGGGAAGATGGTGTACATCCATTTCTAATAAACGTTTGGGAATTTATTGCGAAGGTTGGCCATCCCCCGATTTCACATATTTTTTTTAAGCGTTCGCGCATGCGGATTATGATTGTGTAGAACAAAAAAAAAACTTGGTAAAGGTAAACTAAACTTTTTCCACAGTTTGTAACAAGTGACTTTGAAAATTACTTCCTTTCAAATAAATACAAACAAAATTTGTTTACTGAGCTCACGTTACCTGGAGCGCAGACACGGTTTTGGCTTGACAACTTTTAGTACCTCTACTGGGGATTTAACAGGTAGGCATATGTAATAAATAAAGACAGAAATTAGAAATATTTGATAACATTTTTTTTAATGACACTGGATTAATTAGGTATATTACGGAAACCAACACAAATAATTCTAAATATTCCAATATCTGGAAATATTTGGGGGGAAAGGAGTTTACTGATTTAAATATTGCAGAAAAACGTAAAAAATAAGAAAGTTTAAATACCATGTGTGTATATTGGAAAGAAGCCAACATGTGTAACGTACAGATTTTTATGATCATGGCCTATAATAAATATATTTTACCATATCCGAATCTTCATATCATTCTACAAGAAATAAAGTTAGACCTCTTTGAGGTTCACGGCAAAGTAATGTGTTATTTACTATACATGTTCCTTTTATAACGGAGACAACGTTATATCTATTACAATAAAACGATTACCTTCTTCCTCTTCCATCACTAAATATAATGAACTGAATAATAGTATCAAGTAGGAACAATTTAACTCCTAGTTGTCAGAACCAGCCGTTTAATTGGGCCAAAAATGGTCCCAACAAATGTATGATATGTATTAATTTACGAAGTGGAAAAATGCTGTAATATAAACATCGTCATCATCATCCGGTATCATGGCAGCTGCCGCCGTCTTCCGGAAACCAAACGCCATTCCTCTCAGTCCATCCATTGATCTTCCTCCAATCCTCTGATATTCGTAGTCGCTTGTACCCCTTCTATCCAAGTTTTCTCCAGTCTACCTCTCTTCCTCCTTTCCATTGGGATCCATTCCATAACAATTTTAGGCAATCTTTGTTCTGACATTCTTTTGACATGGCCATACCACTGTAATCTTATTTTTTTTCTATAATGTCTATGATGTCTGGATCCTCTTGCAAACCCAAACATAATAAGCAATTACTAGATAATAGTATAGGGCCTATGTAAATAGCTTGGATATGGACCTGCGCCGCAGACAACTTTCACGTTCAGCGCAGATTGCTAGTACTGGGAGTCAGTCGTACTTTTCAGCATGTGTGGGTTAGATCGCCTCTACCAGCATATATTATACTGTGCTGTATTAAATCCTCTTGGTTCAATAATTCCCAATCGGAGTGTGATTAGTTGAAACCAATCTAATGAACCACTCACCAACTGATTTAGACCCCGCCTAGCATGGTCACATGAGTACTTCAACTTCCAGGATTCATTTCCAACGTGTAGACTTATACTCCATTAAGTAATCTGTTCAGGCGGAAAATAAATTTACTAACATGCTGTCTTTCTCTTCCTTATTATGTTGCCACTTCCTGTCCTCTGTGTATGTTCTTTGTCTGGCAGATAGAGAGCTGCCAAATACTATGGATTTTAATGGTACGTCCTTCTACGCGGTCATTGGCAAAATGATTAATTTGACAACCTGTTACTCTTGGGGCTACGAGTAGGAATGGGCTGTCCCTTCTCATTACATGTTGCCAATTGTGATTTATTGTGAGGCTGGTAAGGAAGAGACGACAAATGCTGTGATTTAAAATGATCCGACCGCTTGAGCGTTCCGTGCTTAAATGACTAATTTGACAACCATGTTAAGATATTTTACAAGTATTTAGTGATTCTCCGCCCACACTTAAAGTTGAACCATTTCAGTACGTGATCGGATGTACAGTCTTCTCCTACATCCCTTCCATAGATTCAATAGTTTGGTGACACTAGCGGTAAAACTCTTCCCCTCCGCCCGTACAGAGTTAACTTTGTGGTATAATATGTACTGTGCATCCAAGGCGATGAGACGGATCGCAAAGAGACTTTGCAAGGTTTGCTGCTTCTATGCACATAATATACGGGGTGAATCATAAATATAGCTATTCGTTTGATCGCGTTGTGTGATGAAAATTGTCATTACACGAAATATGAAATTACCGTTGGAAAGGCAATTATTCAAATTACAACAATGGAATAAATCAAAACAGTGTAGAACTTACGCAATTAGTCAAAATGGCGTTAATATGCAACAGCAAATTACAATTGCTGCATGGGCAATAACGTATGCTAATGATCGTGAGGCCGCAAGACGGGCAAGACATGAGTTTAACGTAGCATTGCAGTCGTCGACTGTAGGGAAGTAGAAAAAACGACTGCTGGAAACGGGAAGGATGCAGAAAATACCTCCTGGAAGGCCTCGCATTAGCACGGATGCAGAAACAACGAAGAGAATTGTGGAGGCGTTCGACGTTAGCCCACAAAAATCAACCCGCCAAGCTGCACGAGAGCAGTGATTTGTTTTGTTGTAATTTGAAGGATTCCCTTTCCAATGATAACATCATATTTCCTTTAATAATAATATTTCCGTCACAAAATGCGATCAAACGTACAGCCATATTTCTGAATCACTCTGTACTGTGTGTTATAGTGACGTAAGAACTCAGCACTTTGTCTCATAGCTTGGACGCACAATAATAATTCCTATGAAAAAGGTATAACTTTCAAATATCTAGATTATTGTTAACACACAAGCGAAGAAATTAAGTTCCGGCTTAAAGTAGGAAATTCGTGTTATTCAATCAAAGGTATTGACGTAAGAAAAGAAGCCAGCAATTTTCGAAAATCGGATCCTATTTGGAACCACAATATTAATGAAAATGAGGAATGGAGGAATCTTCACAACGATGTATTTCTCTCTTGTTATCGTTCTCTAATGCAGCCAGGGTATTTAGTCTGGGAGATCTAGATGAATAGGTCATGTAGCACTATAACCGGCAGTGGAAACGCTTTAAAATTATTTGTAAAACCCTTGAAGAAATTATAAAGGTTTAGATTAATAATTAGGTATAACTCCATAGCGTGACAGGCCTTGAAGGCTCTTGGCCTTCCCGCTGGCTGATGGCCTCACATCCACATGTGCCAAATATAAATGCGAACTATCCTCCAGCCATTACAGGAGTGACACGTGGTCAACTTGTCGAGTCCCTAGCTTTTATAGATTGTTTCTTGAATCTGGAGTAGCTAATTATTGTAGCTACCCAAATTCTTCATGAACTGGGTGAACACGGTCCCATACTGACCGAGAAAATGTATTCTACCATGTTAGAGAAGAGAGACTCTTCCTCTATAAATGGGGTATGAACCCATTAGATTGATTTAGCTTACTTTTCCTCTATAATTACATTTTAGTGTACGATGCACGAGAATTTTTTATATTCTTTGGGATAGTTTAATTATATTAAATATAAATTGAAGGTATGGATTATAGTGGAATCGAACCAGCGCATATCTCGTATCTTTGTGTCAAGGCATGATAACTGAGACCACTCTGTTACGGCGCTGAACACAATTTATATAAATCCAAGATGAATGGAAATGGAAACTATGATTTGAATTCAGTTAGCTGAGATAGAACAAATTTGAAACTCTTAGCGAATATAATATTGGTGACATAGGTTCAATAAGTTATACAATTAGTTAAATAGTTAAGAAAGACTATTATATATCTTTATACAGCGCGATCAGTATAGCATTGGACAGCAGACGCGAGGTTCGTGCCGTGCGATGTTGTTATGTCTGCATATTTCTTTAATTGAGAATTGTTTCATGTTCTAGAAAATATTGAGTTTAATATCGGAAAGCCAAAACCAGTCTGTTCTGGTATTTAGCTTTGATAGACAAAAAACCCAGTCTCCCGTCCAATGCTATACTGATCGCACTATACGTAAAAAATCATCCTGCGTATGTTTATGCTGGCAAAACTCGAAAAGTAGTCGATCGATTGATTTGAAATTTCGTACTGTCAGGTTTTAAAGTACGGTGCGTGTTTAGTCGCCGTCTATTATGTTCTAAAACCATTAAGTGTAAGAGTTCACCTGAAACAAATATTAAAAAATCGCTCTAGCGGTCACATTTTCGATGTTACACAACGAATCTCAGTACATGCTATTAAAATAAATCGAAATAGATAATAAAAACAATAGCGAAATCAGACCACTAGAAATAGGGATTTACCTGAAATCGGAAACTAAAAACGAAAAACATATAACGAAAAACAGGAAAAACGTCTTTAAATTATTATACTGTCACCATTGATTTATTTTCCCTAAGAATATTAAGCCATTATTGACTCTAGTAACCGTCATGTTTGTTTCGTCGTTACGTGAGTCACTAGATAAGTTTTGAGACACGGCAGTATGACGACAGGAATGCAATAAACTAATATACCATTTGAAAGCCCAACTCTCGAACGTCAAAACCATAGCACGTAGAAACAATTCCTTTCAGTTCTCTCTGAGCAGCACCTTTGTGAAGTAGTCTGTGCGTGGTGAAATCAATCGTGTCCTATGGAGCTTGAGAGGGAGTATTTTCTTGCTATGATTTTATATGATTTTAAGTGTGGTTTAAATGAGTCGTAAACACTTGAGCAACTCACACAAATATTTGGGGGACCTTGCTCCTTCGCGTGCAAAAGCTTTCTGCTGATTTCCTGAATTTAAGAGAAAGAGAACATCCCTTAAAGATGAAGGGAGAAGTGGGAGGCCAAGAACAGTCGTGTCTCTGATTAAGGAAGATTCACGACTGACCTATAAGGACATCGATGAGACCCTAGGGATTAGTTCGCCAAGTGTTTCCACCGTCCTGAACCAATACTTAAGGGTGAGGAAAATTTCTTCTCGATGGGTGCCACACGACTTGTCAGAAGGGCATAAGACACTAGGGTGGAATTGTGCAGATAAATACTGCTAAGATTCAACAACGGGAACTCCCGCCGGGTGTCAGGCATAGTGATAGGTGACGAAACTTGGATCTACCAATATGACCGTGAAACAAAGCACCAATCATAGATGTGGGTCTTCCCAGATGAGCAGCCTCCGACCAAAGTCAAAAGACCTAAGAGTGTGGGGAAGAAAACGATGGCCACTTTCTTCTCAACAAGTGGTCATCTGGCTACAGTTGTGCTAGAGGATAAGAGGACAGTTACTACTAAATGGTATACAGAAGACCGTCTCCACAAAGTCTTCTCAAAGATCCAGCAGAAGCCCAAAAATCTGACTCGAGACTCACGACTTAAAATCCCTCCCTTGGATTTTTTCATCTTAAAAATACATCGAACCCGGCCGGGTTTGAACCCGAGACCCTCGGAAGTAGAGACAAGGAATATAACCACTAGCCCGACATTTTATATATACATAGTATAATAAGATTGATGCACTCGCCGGCACTATCTAGTCTAGCAACTTCACATTTCATGTCATGTTTTCAATAGGAATGTGAACAGAACAATCTGCATTAACATATAGCATTTACATTTACCATTGAAATCAAAACAGTTTAGCTGAGAATTCTGCAGACTTCGAGACAACTCCCATCCTTCCGGCATTTTGTAAAAGCAACGAATCAACAATTCTACGTAGTTTTCTTTTACAAAGACGCAAGTTAATGCCCTCCAGTACTCTATCTGTCTATTCAAACCGTGCGAAATCTCGAACATAGCCACCTGCTAGCAATAAAATAATATATGTCAATGTCTGAGAAATAATATAGGCCTACACAGTTTTATATGATGGAGTTATATATACCAAGTTGGAAGAATACGAACCCCCAAGTCAAACAATTAATATTAAACTTCAAATGCGGTGTTTGGGCGTGATGCTGCAGCTGATATGAGATTTATGAAACATATGGTGGTTATACAAAATGGAATCATAGAGCAGATGCAGGCATACAGAGTGATAATTAGAGTCTGGATGTTAGGCACTTAAAAATTCAAAATAGGCAGACGAAAAGGCACTAAAAATCATTAATATAGGCACTAAAAATTCAAAATAGGCTCTTAAAAATGGACTACAATATAACTTTTTACAGTCTTACGTTAAGAATATAAACATATGCTATCAATAGCATGCGAAGATATCAACGGTGCTTTTGGAATTTGTTTTGCCTTTTTTAAAGGGCAGAACCCTCTTTGTATTGAAAAAGAAGCAAAGAACTTTTCTCCAAGCCTTAGAATCGGAGCATAATATAATGGGACATAGCTTAGAGCTATTTCGCTTAACGGGAATGCATGAGGTGAAAAAATACAATATTTACCTAACGGGAGTGCATTGAGGGGGAAACCATCTATCTTCTAGCTTATTGGGTTATTGCCACTCTTATCCTAAAATATTCTAAGGGAATTTATAAAAATAACACTTGAAAACTTCTATGAAATGATCTGTGCCATGAAGTTTGTCCATTTCAATTGATTTCATAGAAATACTGCGTTAATTTCAAGAAAAATTGCAAATTGGCATTTATAGGCATTATATGCTGAAATATGCATTTATAGGCAAAATTAACTTAATAGAAAACAACTCTTGGGTCATTGGTATGAACTTATATGAAGTCACTTTTACAATATCTATAATAAATAACTATAGGCATTTTCCCTAACATCCGGTCTCTAGTGATAACATGGCAAGGCATTTGATAATTATGCATAATTTTATTTTTAAAAAATGTGTATATGTGCGTGTGTGTGCGCGCGCATGTGCGTTTCGATGCCATCCACTGAAATTTTTTGAGCTTCGGGTTTCACGCTAAGCGGATGGATGATTCTCGTCTATATAGGATCATTTTTTCATTGTGTATAGCCTTACTGATTATTTACTTGACATGGAATAGTAGGCCTATACTACAATGTGAGGTTGGGATATGGTTTTTTACAGAAGTGAGGATATGATTAAAACCGAGCGACAGCGAGGTCTTTAATTTCCGAGATTCTGTAAAACACTTCACAAACGTGCATTGTACATTATTTTTTGCACGATGGTGTTTTCAAAAGAGATCCAGCAAACTATAGAGGCATCAGTGTTATGGCAGCAATTAGTAGAATGTTAAGTACAATTATTAAAATTAGATTGGAGGAACTAATACAAAATAAAATATCAGAAGAACAAACAGATTTCACAGCAGGTAAATCGTACCTTTATAATATATTTGTGATTAAGCAGATTACAGAAAAGATGTTGGCTAAAGGAAAAGAAGTTCATATGGCATTTATTGATCTGGAAAAGGCATAGGCCTATGACTCTGTACCCATCAACAGGCTTTGGGTGGCAATGGAGAAGTATGGAATATCTAAATCTCTTATACATTTTATAAAAAGAATATATGATTGTAAAGCAAGTATTAAGGTTAGAAATAGAGTATCTTTAGAATTTGATATGACAAAAGGATTAAGACAAGGATGCAGGATGTCACCAATATTGTTCAAGATATATTTAGAAGATGTATTAATGAAATGCAATAAGTCATGTAAGGAAATGGGAATCAACATTGATGACCGTTTACTGCACAATTTATTATTCGCTGATGACCAGATTGTAATAGGATAAGATAAAGAAGATATAGAATAAATATATGATTAGAAAGTTGGTAGATGCATTTGAGGTAGATGGACTGAAGATTAATTATATTAAACCAATATATGGAAATTCAGAAGACCTACAAATAAATATGATAATTAAACGTGTTGAAGAATTTAAAATCTTGGATCTATAATAGATAAATCTGGTACATGTGGAAAAAAAAAATATTAACAGAGTAAATTGTGCAAGGAAGGCGATTAGATCCCTAAATGGTCTTTTATGGAATAGAAATTTGACCAGGAAAACAAAAAAAGAGATTATACAGACAATAATAGAAAGTATACTTACATATGCATCAAGAAGCTGGACAATAAATGAAAGGATACAGAAAAGAATCTTGGCGACAGAAATGGATGGATTACGGAGAAGTATGAGAATATCCAGGCTACATATATCAGACAAGAAATGGATGCACAAGAAACTGTTATCGATAGGATAACAAGGAGAACTTTACAGTGGTATGGACATGTACAACGGATGTCGGAAGACCAGTGGCCTAAACAGGTGTTGGATTGGATGGTACCAGGCAGAAGGAAGTAAGTATTTTCAAAGTAATAAATAATAGTAAAATAGTAACATTTTCGTCGGAAATTATGAACAACAGACTAACGTTAACAATGTTAACCGACTAACGTGGCCAATGTTTATACGACAAACGCCGAAAATAATTTAGTTGAGACTACAGCAGACCCTGACACCAATCAGTCATAAAATGGCGGCAAGTACGGATTTATTGTTTTACATTGTTTCAAATAAGGGTCAGTTCATTTAAAATGCAGTGATTTTTTGTATAATAATTTATTATCACTATCTTTTAATATATTTATATATATACTGTACATTGTACGTAGTATACATAAAGGGCAGTGGTTTTACTTCTCGCACGAGTTACGTATTATGTAATTTTACAGTATAGGTCTAGTTATTTAGATTGACAACCCCGAAATTCAGGAAATCCAACATTCAATCATCGTCACCATTGCTGTAAGTAAGATAGAATGTTGATAATTCAGAATTTCTTCAACTAAATTTTGAACTTAAAATTTATCGCGTATATCTGTATTTCTTTGCTTGTCCATTTTTGTCAAATCTAGGAGTGGGCGTAAAAATTTCATCTGTGCCGCTTGCATTCGGTTATGAAAACAAAAAAATAAGGTAACAGGATTACACCTGCTGACTGTATCACTCTGCCAGTGACTGCAATAAATTAAGTTGGCATTTGGTATTCGTATCTGTCGAGCCAGGAATTTATTTTTTGCTACTATGATACTATACTAGTACTACCACCACTATTAGGTATTAAGTCGCACTGTGGCAGAGCAATCAAAAATATATTCCTGTCATGCCGCAGAGCTTACGAAACGTGCCATGTTTCTAGTCCTCATAGAATTTTTACCAATGTGTGGCAATGAAGACAAATATTAATAATTAATAAGGATTTATTGAATTTTATACCAAGTAAGTCTTTATGACTATTTAACTCATGCCCCAAATGGGAGTCAATGACCAATCACATCTCAATGATTTTTATTTACAACCAATCACAGTCGTGTTTCGCATCGAATTTAGCAACTAAAGTTTATCATATTAAAGAAAGCTCCTCCTTTTTAACATTCTGAATAGAGCATAGCATTATTTTGCAGTGACTGACTCTCCAACAAATACGGTTACCAGATTGTATATATAGTACACGAATGTCAGCTGATGGTGCTTGCGGGAGATAATATAAAAACATTTGTAGCAATTGATTATACCACAAAAAAAACACTGTTTGCACTTTCTTAAACAAATTATTTCCCAGGAAATAACGTTGCAGAAAAATATAATTGACATATTTACATCATAGGACATCAGAAATTTATACCTATAATGTTTGTTATAAATTTCTCCACTAGGGTGCATTCTTACAATATTGCGATCCTTCGGCAAAAAATAATATGATCTGGTTGCAGTGATGATCAAGCGTAACAATCGTTTCTCATTTGTTTTCGAACATCGCTTCTCGTTTGTTTTCAAACATTGCCGTTTACATTAAATAAATAAATAAATATTTAAAAAAAACTATATTTAAATAATGATTTGTGAGTAGAGAGCTTAATTTTATTCGTTAAATAGTCCTAACAAATGTCACTCTTGATTTCCAAATTCTCTAGATAAATTGGAAATCACTCGTGGCATTACTTATGATAATTTTTTATTAAGACCATGCGATATGGCTGCTCCTTCTTCAATTATTTATGTAATGATGGTCTATTAACCTATTCTATTAAATAAAGTTGTTATAATAGGAGATTGCAATGAAGATTTATATGATAGCTGGGATCACCCAGAATGGAAGGAATTTATAGGTAATTTGATTTTACTTGCCGTTCAAGTAATGCAGTGAAAGAGATACATTTACAACAATGCCGGCTTTTATTCAACTGTTAAACCAGCTCTGGGCTAACATGGTTACCGTAATGACAGAATAGAATAGGTTTAGGGGAAGATATAACTTCCTAGGTTGCGAAATATCATACACAACGGAAACAGATATAAATAAACTAAATAAGTTTAATTATATAACAGGAACACTAAAAAAAACTTTGAAAAATAAAGCCAGGAAAGACTATGTAATGCAATTATACAAGACAATGGTAGTGCCTATTATTACTTATGAATCCGAAACATAGACAATGACAACTCAACACTGCCAGAATACAAGCTGCTGAAATGAAATTACTCAGACCAATAGCAGAATAACAAAGATCAGACAAAAAAACACAACACAGGAATAAGGCAACAACTAAAAGTAGAGGAATTAAACACAACAATAGTGAAATACAGAACAAACTGGAAAGAACACTTAGCAAGGATGACTGAGAATAAAATACCAAAAGCAGCAAGAAGTTTGAGGAAGACCAAAGAAAAGACGTAAACAGCAGCAATTTGGAGCCGGAACAGGCTAGTAAATAAGCCTAAACTGTGACGAAGAAGAAGAGAAGGAATAGGTTTCGTACTGGCAACAACGAGAGAAAGTATGTGGTGTCAGTTGCCATAGGGAACAGCTACTGAAAGAAACAACCCCATCCAAATAGTTGTGGGGGATGAACAGTAAATGACCTTGAACGGTAAAGTAAGTTCAAAGAAGTTTGAGGAAGACCAAAGAAAAGACGTAAACAGCAGCAATTTGGAGCCGGAACAGGCTAGTAAATAAGCCTAAACCGTGACGAAGAAGAAGAGAAGGAATAGGTTTCGTACTGGCAACAACGAGAGAAAGTATGTGGTGTCAGTTGCCATAGGGAACAGCTACTAAAAGAAACAACCCCATCCAAATAGTTACGGGGATGAGCAGTAAATGACCTTGAACGGTAAAGTAAGTTCAAATGCCCTATAGCCATAGGCCTAGCTACAATAAACAGCAGCTCCCGATTGAGAAAACCAGCTATAACGGCCGAGAAACATCCGGCTTGATGATGGTTGAGTTCTTGACTAATGCTTGTAATTGTGAAGCCACAAGTCTGGTAAGTCAATGGCTTTCTAGGCTTGTAGTAATATGGAGTTTACTATCACCACCATCACTATTACTACTACTACTACTACTACTACTACTTACTTACTTACTTACTTACTCACTGGCACTATCGAACCCGTAGGTTCATGACCGCGCGGACATAAGCTCTCCATACATCCCTATCCTGAGCTAATGCTTTCCAATCATTCCCTGTATAATCTACTTCCCTCAAATCATAGTTAATGTTGTTCTCCCACCTCATTCTTGGTCTACCAACTAGGCGTTTTCCTTCTGGCTTTCCTACAAGAAGTTTCCATGCACGTCTTTCATTCCCCATACGTGCAACATGTCCTGCCCATCGCAGTCTATGGGACTTAACTGTTCTTATTATATCTGGCTTCCTATAAAGACCATGTAGTTCATTGTTATGTAGTCTTCTCCATTCACCTGGCTGTTCATCTCTCTTTGGTCCAAAAATTTTCCTAAGAACTTTATTCTCAAATACTCGTAATCTCCTTTCCTCCCTTAAAGTAAGAGTCCATGTTTCGCACCCATATAATATAACTGGTAGAATAATAGTTTTATATATTTTCAGCTTAGCGTTTTTTGAAAGGAGTTGGGACATCAAAAGTCTCTGCAATGCATAATAGCATGCATTTCCAGAATTGAGCCTATGTTTAATTTCTTTGCGCATCTCATTCCTATTTGTGATTATTGTTCCTAAGTATTTGAATTCAGCCAATTCCTCAAAATTTCCCTCATTTGTCATTAGCTGTCCATTTCCATTATATAATGTATTTCTACGTGTGACCATATACTACTACTACTGATAATAATAACAATATTAATAATGTTAATATATAATGACATCATCCGAAATTGGAAAAGTATTGTTAATATAGGTACAAGAATGGACCGTTTTAAAATATTAAACGTTTTAATGTATGCTGACGATGTGGTTATTATTCAAGAAAATGAAAATAATTTGCAGTACTCTTTACATCAATTAAATCAGTTACGCCAAGAATATAATTTCAAAATATCAAGAAAAAACAAAAATAATGGCATTTTGGGGAAACGATCATATAAGATCAAAAATCGTAATAGACAACAAACCTCTGGAACAAGTAACAAATATTTAATTATTTGGGTTGTAATTTTACTATAAACACAAAAACTGAAAGAGACATACATATGAAACTGTCGAAATTTCAAATGTTATGCGGAACTATACATAAAACATTAAAGAATAAAACAAGAAGAGATACTAGATTGAAGTTTTATAAAACATTGGCAGTTCCTGCATTACTTTATGGGAGCGAAACTTGGGCAATGACCAAAAAACTGCAAAGTAGAATACAAAGCGCAATAATGAACTTCCTTAGAAGAACAAAAGGCTGCACAAGATTGGATTGGATAAGGAATGAAGATATAAGACCAGAGTTAAATATATATCCATTGGATGAGAAAATCAGAGAATATAGAGAGAAGTGGTTTACACACGTGGAAAGAATTAATGTCTCAAGATTACCAAGAGCAGCATTCAACTACAAGCCAAGAGGTTCAAGGAATGTAGGAAGGCCAGTGAAGAGATGGACAGAACAACTATGAGGCGGGACAGGCAATTTGCCTAGCCCGTGAAGTGAAGAAGAAGAGGAAGAATAATGTTAATAGTAATAAGTATTTTGAATAATTGTTTTTGGACTTATTGCTTGCACATTTGAATAACTTGCAGGTAACGTCAAACGATACGAATTTATCTTTGTTACAGACATTCTTCATACCACAGTTAGATGCAAGTCATGGAATATTCTTAATATTTACCTAAATTATCGTGACTAATATTTTCTCACAAGAAAATAAATTGTTCTAAAACACTTTAATTCTGAAAATAGTCGTGAGTAAGCAAAACTTGTCAAATTCTCACGACGAACAACAATTACATTTAGGTTTTTAGGTAAGAAATTCTTGCTGCTAATGTAGCTATATTTTTTTCAGTACAATTAAAATACTGTATTAACTACATAAATTCCAATATTTTCAATGGTTTTTTGAAACATTCCGACAAGAATATAAATCGGAATTATCTTCTCATAAAGAGGCATAACATAAAAGCAGTGAAGTAAATTTCTTTATGCACGACTATGAAGCTCCGGATTCCAAAGTGCCAATAAATTAGTTGGTTTCCCAGTACACTACATTATCTGAGAGGATTGACTCCGATTTTGTAATTGAAACTAGTATTGGGAGATCCCGAGTTTAAATAATGATGCTAGCCACTTTAACATTTTCTTCGTCTTCAATCATCGTCGAACATTTGAAGTTGTGTTTTCGTCATCATCAAACATTTAATCATCATTTCATAGTAAATTAAAGTTCGACAAACCCTCCTAGTAAAGTAAAGTAATCCCACTACACGCTTCGGGAGGCCCTTGGGGTATTGGGAGGTTAAAGCTCTCACTTTTTCTAGACAATCGGCACTTGGTGTCAGCCGGGTTGTCAGCCCTGCGTGACGGCAGCCTTTACCCCCAAAACAAGCGTCTTGTACTCATTTCTGTTAGAGGCTGAGTCGACCCCAGGGCCATAGTGCCGCCAAAAGGTTTTGGTCAGTTTAAACATCCTTACCCCACCGGGACTTGAACCCTCGACCTTCCGACTTGTAGCGCAGTGCCTTAACCACTACGTTACGGCGTGCCCCTGACAAACCCTCCTAACTTCAACAAAATTACATTGAACCCCTAACAAGAAGTTTGACTGAAAATAAGTTTCAAATCTCAAGTTTGGTGAAGCTGGTTAGGAATTTTTAATGTTTTTATCATAAGTAATGCCACGAGTGATTTCCAACTTATCTAGAGGATTTGGAAATCAAGAGTGGCATTTGTTAGGACTGCCTAACGAATAAAATTAAGCTGTTTACTTAATAATTATTTAAATATAGTTATTTTAAAATATTTATATATTTAATGTAAACGGCGTTGTTTGAAAACAAATGAGATGTTTGGTTACGTTTCATTTGTTCATCACTGCTACTTGATCATATTATTTATTGTCAAATAGAATTGCAATATTGTAAGAATGCACCCTAGTAAAGAAAAAAACTAAACACATCAAACTGTATATTATAACCAACATTATAGGTTATTAATTAATGTTTTTAAGAAATAACTCAGTAAAATCGTTATTTAAAACAATTATTGAACACACAATTATCAAATGTCTTGTTCGAAGGAATGTGTTCATTATTTGCTATATTCAAGGTATTTGTTTGAGAGACAGTCACTGCAAAATAATGCTCTAACCTGTCCAGAATATTAAAAAGAAGGAGCTTTCTTTATTTTGGTAAACAGAATTCGATAAATAGCGAGGTGAAACATGACTGTCATTGGTTGTAAAACAAAATTAATTGAAACGTGATTGGTCATCGACTCGCATATGGGGCATGAATTAAATATTCCCATACTTAAATATGTAGTTTTTTTTTTCTAAATACGTGTATCGGATTCATATTTAATGTCAGAAGATATTGTCACATTTCTCCATGAAATGGTTCCGTCTCCATGATAGAAGAAATCTGCACTGTCTAGTATCCTGTTTAAAATTCTTCATACTTCGATTCCAAGTTATTTGGCCTCTCGTTAAAGTATCCTACCTCAAACCTTAATTTAAAACATGTCGGCCGCAGAGGTCTAGTGGTTATGTTTCTTATCTCTTGTCCCGAGGGTCGGGGGTCAAACCCATCGATGGATTTTTAGGATGGAAAAATCCAAGGAACAAGTCCTCCGGAAGGGACTTTAAGCCGTAGGTCCCGAGTCTGAAAATTTCCGGGCTCATTAAAAAGAACTTCAAGGCCTCTTAGTAAAATGTAACCGACCTTCTTCCATCCAAATTTCCTACTTATGTCTCCTCGAGGCAATGTACTAACCATGTGACCCACTGACATCTGTAGGGAAATAAATGTAACTAAATTAGTCTGTTTAACCTATTCACTTCAGGTTTAAATGCTCAATGTATTTCCACAGAAACCGGATTTATGTCACCGTATATTATATTGTCTATTTTCAGACATTCAAAACAAACAAAATATAACGGTACTTGAGATCTCAATAAGTGTGAAAGCAAAAACACATTCCTCAACTGTTCATAAATGCTAACAAAACATTACCCTGCCAAGGGATGTACAAAATATTGCAAAACATGTAACAGCAGAGTTAAGCAAATGTACCTCGTCTTCTGAGTTGAAGGCCATTTAACTGCTCGCGAGTCTACCACGTCTTTTGAGGCGAATGGGTTAAGAAACTTCCCACTAGAGGAGTACCCATGCCCCGAGCGGGATACACCTGGATCAATCATTTAAACACACGATCACCTGAAGACATCGCGTACGCACGCTTTAGAAGCACATAGTGTAGTTTCTCTCTATGAGCCCCGTAAAATCACTTGTAGACTTGGAGAACTGCGAGAGGGAGCAGAAAGACACGAGAAGCTTTAGCCTATCTCCATGTCTCTTCTCTTGCTAGTGGAATATCCAGCACGTAGACACGAATTCTGGCGGAAACTAACAAGTCAGTACGAAAATCCCGTGCTCTGAATGTTGTTAGGGCGAGAGAAATATGTTATTTTAATGGCAATTGTTTGTTTAAAATATTTTACGCACCCTACTATATAAATTTAAAACTAATTATAAAACCCTCCAGTGAACCCCGTGTCAATCCTTAAATTAGCGAAACACTAATTTCTCGTGTCTGATATTTAAATGTGTCGGACCACAGTGAAAACAAAGCCTATGAAACTGTAATCTTTATAAATAAAATTAACGTAAGTCTGTCTGTTTGACTGTCTGTATTTCTGTCTGTCCTTTATGGTCTCGAAAACAACTTGACAGATTTGAATTGGGTTTCTTCCACCATTTAGAGATTTTTTTTCTGGAGCACTTAACGTAGGCCCTATATAACATATTACTCTACGCAGTATTGGGCTGGAGCAAAAAAAAAAAAAAAAAAATGGTGCACTAAAGAAGTCACTTTTTGGACACTTAAATGGCTTACGCTGCCTAAACCATAACAAATACACCAAATTAATTTGCACAGAATTGAATATTTCAAAACATCTACTTTTTTTTTTGTCTTTCAGCACATTAATGCCAAGATCGAATACATAGATTCCGACAACGCCAAATAGGAGTATTTATCACAGGGTAGGCCTATATAAAAATAATTACGATATAAATGGATATTATTTTTCTTCTTACTTATTCAACATAAAAACACATTTATTTTATTTTAGACGTAGCTCCGCATGATGGGTGTTAGCTAGTCATAACTAAATTATTACTAAGGGTCGGTTTCGCCAACAGAGGTAACTGTATTACGCCAGTTTAAGCTATGCATTAGGCTATACACGGAGAAAACTGGCGTAATACAGTTACCTCTGTTGGTGAAACCGACCCTTAATATTGTCTCATTCGACACAAATTAAGGTAATTTTTACTCGTTCGTTTTTCTAATGTTTTATTAAAATCATTAAATAAATTAAATCAAAGGATCTTAAAGAAAGCATTGCCAATTTTAGCGTTAATTTAACCAGGAGATGTGTAAACTTATCTGGATAAACCATTATAAATTATGTTCTGGTGTCATATATATATAAGAACAAAATCTAAATATTAACATGCAAAAATAGTAGCATTATATAAAATATTATAAAGTTAATGTAGCAAGATGTATCAAAAGAAATGAGGAGAAGTGATCCATTAATGGAGGTTATGCAACCTCCCACTGCGCAAACTCCTGCCATAGGGGAGGAACTAGAATTATAACACACTGCAGGTGGCACCACCATCACGCACGCAGGCGTTCCAAGACGTGGAATAATAATTATATTCCATTTATTTCTTAAAAACTAATTCTGAATTAAAATGAATGTAGTTTACGAACCTCACGAAACTTGTAAAATGTTAAATTCCATCCTAGTGATTCATTATAAAGTAATAAAGTAAAATATGTAGAATTTCAGGAGTACAACTACTACCTGTCAAGAACATGTTATGCATGCCCCATTATGTTGCTAAAAATGTTCAGGATAACAAGGGAACATTTAACAATTTCAACACTAGAATTTTGCTTACGATTCTCAACCCAAAAGTCATTTATATGAAAAAAAAATTCAAATCAATCTGTAAAATAGTCAAATAGTACTTGACGCGCAAGCATGCATGCACGCACCCCCCCCCATACACATACACACAAACACACACACACACACACACACACACACACATATATATATATATATATATATATATATATATATATTCTCTTTAAATATGGTTACTTGTTATAGTGGCCACAAGATGACAATTGGAACGATATCCCGCTACCTCTCGTGTAAATTGAGAAAATTATATATATGTCCACCGCTATGGGGTCTCGAGGTAGCGTGCTGCCTTGTCACGCAGCGGGCCCGAATTCGATTTCCGGTCGGGACAGGCTCCTAGATGAGGTCTTTTTCGGAGTTTTTCCTCACCTGTAAGACATATGTCAGGAACCTTTAGAGCTCAACGTACCCCGAAAATCATCTGGCCATCATCATCATCATCATCCTTCATCGGTGTGGAAAGCAACGGGAAGCTACCGCACCTATAATTCCCTAGTAAAGCTGTAAAGCACAGCATGAAATAATGCTATGATTGCAGTGAAGGACCTGCCCTCGGGCAGAAATACTATGGATGGACGAAGATTATATATATATATATATATATATATATATATATATATATATATAAATGTTTGTGTGAGGATTCCTTAGGAGATCAGATGGTTAGTATGCTAAACGTACAAAGTTTAGAAACTCGGGTTCAAATCCCGACTCAGACATTTTTCTTATATTTTTATATATATATGTGTGTGTGTGTGTGTGCGTGCGTGCGTTACAATTAAATTTTTGACATTGAGCAATGCAAATTTAATTATAACATCGATAAAGCGTCACTGCTATAAAGTAAATGTTCTATTTAATTTGCTTACTTGTTACAGTCAGCTACCAGGTGGCAGTGAAGACCAAGTTATCACTCGATCTAGTAATAATGGAGAATATAATATATATATATCCCGAGGGCAGATCTTTCACTGCAATCATAGCATTTTCATGCTATGCTTTGCGGCTTTACTAGGGAATTGTAGGTGTGGTAGCTTCCCGTTGCTTTCCATACCGGTAAAGGATGATGATGATAATGATAGGGATGATTATGATGATGATGGCCATATGATTTCGGGAACCGTTTGGGCTTTAAAGTTTTCCTGACATTTGTCTTACAGATGAGGAAAAACCCCGATAAAAACCTCACCCAGAAAAACTTCCCCGACCTGGGATCGAACCCGGGCCCGCTGCGTGACAAAGCAGCACGCTACCTGGAGACCTCAGCTGTGGACCATATATATATATATGTGTGTGTGTGTGTGTACATTGAAGTTTATGTGTGGGAAAATCGTATTAACAGTGAACACTATAAGAGAGAACAATATAATTGAACAAGTAACTAATTTTAAATACTTAGACAATTTGTCATCAGAATTCAAAACTGATTTAGATACCAAAATAAACACATATTACAGAACCATTAACCCTTTATAGCTTACTGGTAAGTATAGTTACCACTTGGTATATCAGTTCATTTTATATATAGAAACCTATTTATAATGACCCTTATGTCTAGACTCTGTTTTTGTTAATCCTCTCTGGTATGCATAATCAGTAAAGATAAATTATACAATTTATGATTCACTATGATTACATGGGCCCAAGAAAACTGGATTTTTCATATTTCCACTTACTTATAAAATCCCTTTAGTATTGCCCTATAAAGGGTTAAACGCCATTTTGGAAAACATATGAATCCGTTTACAAAATTACGAATTCACAATATAACATCAAAATCAGCTTTAAAATTTGGCAGTGAAATATGGATACTGAGAAAGAGGGATACACAAAGATTGGAAGCAACATAATGAAATGTCTCAGACATATGAGAGTAACACGTATGGATCGTGTAAGAAATTAATCTATCAGGCAAAAATTTAATAAAATAAATATACTTCACAAAAATTAAAGAATACCAATAAAATTAGCTACAGCATGTAAGAAGAATGGCCAAGGACAGAATCCCTTGGCAGGCTTTAAACTACAAACCGAGGGGTAAATGAGACATTGGACGACCACTGACTATAGACTCATCTGATGGAAGCAGGAACAGGCTAATAAAAACCCTAAACCATAGCTGTTCATAGTGATGGTGAAGTTTCAAGAATTCGATAATCAGGACACGTACAAGGAAGCATGAGATACCCAAGACAACTATGGAAAATAAATTTGAAGGAGGAAGGAATGTTGGACGATTGAAACTGCGTTGGATGGATCTAAGAGCTGGTTGTTAAAGAAGTTTGGAAGAAGGTTGTGAGGAAGCCGAGGCTCGAATCGGCTTTAGTGCTGATGTTTATATAGGCCTACATAATTCCTCCCATAAAAAAAGCTGAAAATATATAAAACTGTTATTCTTCTAGTTAAATTATATGCATGCGAAACACGGACTATTATTTTAAGGGAGGGAAGGAGATTACGAATATTTGAGAACAAAGTTCTAAGGAAAAATTTAGGACCAAAGAGAGATGAATAGAAACGGAGAACAGACCAGAGGGAAAACGCAGTTCGTAGACGAAGAATGAGGTGGGAGAATAACATTAACCATAATTCGAGAAGAATAGATTGTACAGGGGATGATTGGAAAACATTAGCTTAGGATAGGGATGTATGGAGAGATATCCGCGCTGCCATGAACATATATATATATATATATATATATATATACACAAAGGGTAGGCAGTTTCAATATGGTGCAATTTAGCTGATTTGAGTTTTGGGCTCGTATATGTTGAATAGTCCCGCGCCGTAGCCGAGTGGTTAAGGCAGGAAGCCTTGGCGCAGAGCTACGGGCCCGAGTGGTGTAGGCAGGAAGCCTTGGCGCAGAGCTACGGGACTTGCGCTGGCTCGAGTCTCCATGGGGGAAGAAATTATCTCATGGTATTTCGCCCAGTATGGGACCAGCATTGTGAGGCATTTGGGTAGCTAGAATAAGTAGCGGTTCCAGGTTGAGAACACCAGCTATAACGGCTGGGGGACTCGACATGCTGACCACATGTCACCCCTACACGGGCTAGATGATCATCTACCTCTAAGACGGACACATGTGGATGTGAGGCCAGCAGCCGGCTGGTAGGCTAAGGGCCTTCTAGGCCTGTCGCGCCATGGAATTATTATATGCAATCAATTGAGTTGGTGTTTACTTGATGAAAATCCATTACTCATTTAACTAAATAAAAATAAAACTTAGTTTTATTTGATTTTCATATTTATTAAGATATAACTTAGTTACAGCTGTTTCGGTACACCGTACCTTCTTCAGACATGTTAAATTAATGAATTGTGTTATTATATAATATATTATATAATATATTATATATAATATATATATATATATATATATATATATATAATCTGGCTGTTTTAGGGACTTATCAAGCCCATATATAATAACACAATTCATTAATTTGTTAACATGTCTGAAGAAGGTACAGTGTACCGAAACAACTGTAACTAAATTATATCTTAATAAATTTGAAAATCAAATAAAACTGTAAGTTTTATTTTTATTTTATTAAATATTATTATATGTTTTGAATAAGTGCAACACATTATAATTTTTAATTAATATTACTTCTTAGATAATACATTTGAAAAATGCTTGATAAATAAAACCAATCGTTTGTCTTCTTGAGAGAATAAAAAAAAATCTTTGTTCATATTGGCTAGCTTCGAAACCTCCGAATATGAATATCTTTCAATTTTCGTTTTTTAAGATTTGACAAATCACTTTGAGTACACTTTTGAGTTCAGGAATGCAATAACAATAATCTATAGGAGAAACTAACTAAGCCGTTCTTTGTTCCGGAATGGCAAGTCACTGTTTCTCCGTCATCAATTAAATCCAGTAAGAGGAAGGTACATTTTCTTCTTATGAAGATATCAGCAGAATGCTATACTTCTGATTACAAGACATTAAATATTCGATTCGTATGTTAGTTTGAAGGCTCTCATCAATAATGATAGTATCTTACACGTCTGGATACGTTATCTATCAAGTACCATAGCTAGGTTCGGTTAGAGACAATTTAAATGTTTCATGCTACCAAGAAATACATCTTCTATCACAGTACCTGCATAATCATTAAAAAAATCGGTTGTAATGTAACCAGGCGAGGCCATTCTACTATCTGTTGAAATTATTATTATGGTTATATTATTATTATTGCTATTATTATTATTATTGCTATTATTATTATTATTATTATTGCTATTATTATTGCTATTATTATTATTATTATTATTATTATTATTATTATTATTATTATTGCTATTATTATTATTATTGCTATTATTATTATTATTATTATTATTATTATTATTATTGCTATTATTATTATTATTATTGCTATTATTATTATTAATTATTATTATTGCTATTATTATTAATTATTATTATTATTGCTATTATTATTATTATTATTATTATTATATTATTATTATTATTATTATTATTATTATTATTATTATTATTATTATTATACAGATTATCAGTTGATTAATGCCTTTGACATCGTCCGATTCCCAATAGCCAATTTTGTCGGTCCATCCGATCACCTGGTTGTAGATGGTACTCTTTCATGTATAAATATATTCCCTGACTCCAGGAGGTTTTAGGTCTTTCTCTGCTTCGTCTTCCCTCAGGTTTCCATTCCAAGACAGATTTTGGTAGCCGATCCTCTTCCATTCGCTGGACATTGCCGTACCATCTTAATTGCTGAGTTTTAATATAATCTAAAATAGTGTCTTCAATCTTCATTCTCTCCCTTATAACGAGCGTAAGAAACGATGTTAAATATGTACTAGTCATTTCTCTGAAATGCCATCGTAAATATGGTGATGTTAGATTACCATGAGCTTAAATTCTCACTTCATTTTAAGACATTTCTCACATTTTTTGGAAAATTCTTTTTTTTCTTTTCATGTTACTCAATTATTCATATACTGCAACAATAAATTGTGTTTTTTATGTTTTTTATTTTAATTTATGTAGATGACACGCTTACTCAATAGTGTGTGCGTGTTGTCCTTCAGTATCTCATCGCTATCGCCCAATAGTACCACATCATCAGCATAAACTAACAGATTATTAATACCATTGAGTTGTAGGCTTTCTTTATCTTCCAAAGATTTGATAGCATGCTCTAGTACAAAATTAAATAGCAGAGGAGATAGTGCATCTCCCTGCTTCAACCCATTGTGGATTTCAAAAGTATCCGAAAAATATCTGCCTACACGCACCCTACTCCTTGTGCCAGTTGGTATTTCGTGTCATTCAGACACGTTCGTATAAGTGTAACTAACTTTTTAGGAATTCCGAACTCCAACCGGATACTTATAACTTCTCCCTCCAGTTGGTATTTCGTGTCATTCAGACACGTTCGTATAAGTGTAACTAACTTTTTAGGAATTCCGAACTCCAACCGGATACTTATAACTTCTCCCTCTTAATTGAATCGTATGCCTTTTTGAAGTCTGCGTATAGTTGATGTACAGTACCATTATATTGCCATTTATTTTCTAAAAACTGTCTTATTCTAAAAATCTGATCTGTTATAGACCTGCTTCTTCTAAATTCACATTGTTGATCTCCTAGAATGTCATCAATATAAGGAGTAAGTCTGCTTACTAATATATTTGTTAGAATTTTGTACGAAGTTGAAAGTAATGAGATGCCCAGGTAGTTCTTGCAATCAGTTTTATCTCCTTTCTTATAGATAGGTATAATAATAGATTATTTCCATTCATCTGGAAGAGCTTCTTTTCCCAAATCATACTAAGCAACCGGCATATCTTGTCCATCAACGCCCAGTTGGTAGACCAAGAATGAGGTGGGAGAATAACATTAACTATGATTTGAGGGAAGTAGATTATAGAAGGGATGATTGGAAAACATTAGCTCAAGATAGGGATGTATGGAGAGCTTATGTCCGCGCGGCCGTAAACCTACGGGTTCAATAGTGCCAGTGATTTAGTTAGTTAGATGACACGGTGGCAAATAATTCCCCAATTTCTTTTATCTCTTTCAATAAACCATTATATTATTCATTATAAGTCTTTCTTACTGATATATTTAAATTTAAGTGAGTTATATTAATATAAATTTAAGTATAACAAACAACAAGTTCATTTCACATTTGTGGATTCAGAAAAGGCACATGACACTGTACCTTTACAAAAGTTGTGGGAAGCATTAGAATATATGGCCATAAACGATACAATTATTAATGCAATAAAAATTTGTATAAAAATGCAGTATCTAAAATTAAAATTGGAAAATATATATCAGAAGAAATTAAAGTAACAAAAGGCCTTCGTCAAGGTTGTAGCATATCACCAACATTATTTAAGATATTTATACATAAAGCACTGTCAAACTGGAGCAAAAAGTGTTCAGGAATGGGAGTACCAATTGGAGATGGATCAACAGGTACAATATATACACTGTTATTTGCGGATGACCGGATAATAATTGCTCAAGAATATGAAGACATGGAGTTTATGTTCAGAAAATTATTGGACGAATACGATAACTGGGGTTTGAAAATAAATTTAGAAAACACATTTTATATGGGATGTGGAGCCGAAACCGAAGATTTGATATTAGAAGATGAAAAGGGGTATATTAGAGGATGTGAAGAATTTGAGTATCTGGGAGTAAAATTAGATAAAGAGGATAAACAAGAAAGTGATATTAAGAACAGAATAAATAAAGGTAGAGCAATAACAGCAATGATGAATGGAGTCTTATGGAACAGACATATAACCAGGAAAAATAAGTTACAAATATATAATTCAATAGTGAGAAGTACTGTCACATATGGAGCTGAAGTTTGGAAATTCAACAAAAACTTATGTCGATGGAAATGGATTTCTTGAGGAGAGCAGCAAGATGTTCAAAATTAGACAAAATAAGAAATACTGTCATAAGAGAAAAAATGAATATTGGTTATTCAATAGTAGATTATATACAGTATAAGCAATTAAATTGGTATGGGCACGTACGACGAATGCAAGAAGAAAGATTACCCAGGAAAACATTGGAATGGTGTCCACCTGGAAGAAGGAGGAGAGAAAGACCTCGAAACTCGTGGATGCAGGAAATAAGAACTGGAATGAGAGCAAGAGGACTGGAGGACATGGATTGGATGGAGAGAGACGAGTGGAGAAGAAAAATATAACTTTAGACACAGAAAGATGTGTAAACATTAAAATTTTGTATATAAATAAATAAATAATTTCTAAATATTTCAAGTTCATACATGTTATTAATATTTATATATGGCAAATAATTTTAATAAATCTTACATATTAATAAATACTGCTCTTTCTAGATTAATATATATATATATATATATATATATATATATATATATATATTATTTTATAATACGTAAGTTATATTAAAAGTTATTTGCCATATATAATAACATATATGAACTTGAAATAGATACAAATAATTATATAATTAAATTTATATTAATATAATCCAAAAATTTAGATATATCATTATTAAATAATAAAATAACGTGAATGAGAAGGAATACCATGAAATACATTTTTTCTGTTGCAACTTTTATAATAAATTTCTCATGAAATTTCAATTTATTTTACTCACGTTAAACAAAATAAATGTTTATTGCACATCATAAGCAGGTATAATTACCTGCAGTTGCCTTGATTAAAGTTTTCGTGAAGTGTTTAATTAAAGATCATCCACGATGTATCCGTCCATAAGACTATTTCAACTGCATATTTACAGAATTTCAACAAGTAGAGAGAAGCACGAACCGGACCTGTAACGTGGCCAGCACGAGCCATCTCTGAGATTGACTTTGCATTTCAAGTCACGCGTGCTGCATCACGCAAACACACGAATCTGAATAAATAATCCCATAATAAAAAAATTAATATTACGCACACGTACAACTGATTCTTTCTCTTTCTATAAAGAAATGCCGAACCAAAATCTTACCCTCATCAGCAAAGATTACTCCTTGATTATCCTGTGTACTTTTTTCCCCAAATGAATATTGTTCTTTGATTACCTATTTTACTGTTTTCCGTAGAATATTATTTTATACTTATCTTTATTTATGCCTTCCAGTAAAACAAAAAGTCCACCGCTGTGGTCTCGAGGTAGCGTGCTGCCTTGTCACGCAGTGGGCCCGGGTTCGATCCCCGGTCGGGGCAGTTTTCTGGGTGAGGTTTATATCGGGGTTTTTCCTCATCTATAAGACATGTAAGGAAAACTTTAAGACCCAAAAGGTCCCCGAAATCATATGGTCATCATCATCATCCTTACCATTATCATCATCGCCATCATCCTTCACCGGTGTGGAAAGCAACGGGAAGCTACCACACCTACACAATTCCCTAGTAAAGCTGCAAAACATAGCATGGAAATGCTATGATTGCAGTGAAGGACCTGCCTTCGGGCAGAATTACTATGGATAGAGTAAAAGAAAAATGATCATGCCCGCATTTTTTACAATTTGAGAAAACTGCATTTTCATTGATGCATTAGTTTATTTAACATATTATACGATATAATTATATGACAAAAAACTGACAGGGAAAAGTGCACTTTTGAGCAAGGTCAATTTTCTCCTTAACACAGGTAATTATTGTATTCTTGAATTACACAAGATATACATATATTAAATCCACCAATCCGATATTTTACTAGGCCTATATTTCTACTGAGCCAAGTTCCAGCTGTAATGAAAACAAACTAGATGTATGGACTGTATTTTCATTGGTTGAATAACCGTTTACCTTTAAACGTCTAAGAAAATGTAGTTCGCTTTCTAACACTCGAAACAAATAAAATAAAAATATACATTATCTGGCACATGTCTATACAAGTCATATGGAAGAATTTTGAAATGTTTAATATTACAATTGTAATAGATTAAAAAATATATATAAATAAGCATTTCATTTTTTAATTGTTAAAGTAAAAGTAAAGTAAAGTGATCCCACAACAGACCCGGAGGCCCTTGGGGTAGTAGGAGGTTAAGGCTCCCACTTTTTCTAGACAATCGGCACTTTATGTCAGCCGGGTTGTCAGCCCTGCGTGACGGCCGCCTTTACCCCCAGAACAAGCGTCTGGTACTCATTTCCGTTAGAGGCTGAGTCGACCCCAGGGCCATAGTGCCGCCAGAGGGTTTGGGTCAGTTTAAAAATCCTGACCCCAACGGGACTTGAACCCTCGACCCTCCAGCTTGTAGCTCAGTGCCTTAACCACTACGCTACGGCGTGCCCCCATTTTTTAATTGTTACGAATTTCAATTGTTTCAAATGTCTGCTTTTCCTATACAATTTTTGAAGCATTAAAACGGAAAACGGAAAACCTTCGAAAAGCGGAGAGAAACAAATTATTGTGAATGTTTTCAAACAGTTTAGTGAAACATATCCTATATTAGTCATTGAGGATAGAAAAAGCATAAAAGTCTGATTACGTAGGTCCATATATAATTTTGCGCGTTAGTGCGTTTTGATGTAGGCCTACCTACAGCAATGGCGATCATGACAAAGTTCAACTTCCTACATTTCGGGGTTGCCAACCTAAATAACTATACTGTAATATTAAATATTACAAACTACGTGTGGGAAGTAAAACCACTTCCCTCTATGTATAATACGTAATAATTTATACACAAAAGATATCGAAAAGGTAGTGTTAATATACATTATACGAAACAAATCACTGCATTTTAAACGAACAACTTTATTGAAACAATGTAAAACAATACATACGTACTTGCCACCATTTTGTAACTGATTGGTGTCACGGCCTCTTGTAGTTTCAACTAATAAACATGGGCCACACTGTTAACGTTAGTAAGTCGTTCATAATGAATGCAAATATTTCCAACAAAGTTGTTATCTTACTAATCTATTACTTATTATTTTGAAAACACCATCGCACAAAAAAATAATGTACAAGCACGTTTGTGAAGTGTTCGCTATCGCTCAGTTTTAAAAAAAAATCCTCGCTTCTGTAAAAACCACTTCCCAACCTCGCATCGTAATATATACTATTTTGTCATAAATAAATAAGAAATGGAAGTTAAATACGATGTAACCTATGAAAAATGTTTCTATCATTGACACTTCCATACACTAGTAAAAATACTGTAGTACCACGGTTCCCCCAATAGACGGAGTTGCGGAGTAGATTTAGATTTATTTAGCCTGGTGGAGTTAAGGCCATGTGGCCTTCTCTTCCACTCACCAGGTAAACATATATTACATCAGAATATAACAATCACAATTAACTCTAATATTAAATACTAAATAAAAATTTGATCAAAAAAAAATATATATATATATATATATATATATATATATATATATATTACAATCTATAATGCAACCAGTTAATGTCAGTTAAAATTAAGATTAAAACTAATAATAAAATGTATACGGCTGTTTTCTATTTCATTGTCTCTGTCTAATGTATATAAAAACAAAGAAAAATAATGAGTTATAGAAAACTAATTTTGCGATTATACAATATTTAAAACAAAACAAAATATTTGTTAATCTTATTAGTTTCATAAATGATTGAATTTATTAATTGTTAAAGGAATGCTATCAGTGAGGTGTATAAGTTAGTTTGTTATTAAATAATGCTTCGGTTTGTTTTTGAAGGATGTTATAGTTTGACAGTCTCTGACATAAGGCGGAAGGGAATTCCACGTTTTGGCAAGTGAGACCGTAAAAGATAATGAATAATACACAGTGTGATGAGGAGGGATATAAAGGACAACGTGCTGATGGGATCGAGTGTCAAGATTATGTGTGTCGGATAGTCTGATGAAGCGGCGTGACAGATAATTAAGCGATGATGTGTGAAGTATTTTATAGAGAAGGGATAGGGAATGGACAATCCTACGATCTCTCAGACAAAGCCACGATAATTGTTCCAGGGACGGTGTAACATGGTCAAATTTGCAGTAATGCCTTATAACAGTTTGTTTGCAGTACAACTGGAACTTAGCTCGGATACTAATTTGGCACTGACCTAAGTGACAGACTACAACGTGCTCAAAAAATGGATGCGTCCTATTTAATTTAAATCTACGTGTTATAATCATGCATCTACATTTCAGGCTTTATCATGGTTATGTCTAAATGACCAAAGAACTGTATATTCACATGTTTTGCTATTCCAAATTCTGTACATACATTTACCAAGTTATTTATCAACGCGTTTTCAAAATTTATCAGCTTATCACAATTCTAACAGAAGATACTACTTCGTTTTTCATACCACTGTAGAGGACAAATTTATACTCTGAATATTTCACAATATCTATGACTAGAGCAGGAACTCACTTCCTAGTTATGTCAGGGACTGTCGACCACTGCCATTATTTAAATTAACAGATTTTAAGTTGAACATAATAAAAAAACAACAATAAGGTCCGCCGCTGTGGTCTCGAGATAGCGTGCTCTCTTGTCACGCAGTGGGCTCGGGTTCGATTCCCGGTCGGGATAAACTTCCTGGGTGAGGTTTCTTTCGGGTTTTCCTCACCTGTAAGACAAATGTAAGGTAGCTTTAAGGCCCAAAAGATCCCCGACATCATCTGGCCATCATCATCATCATCTTTCACCGGTGTGGAAAGCAACGGGAAGCTGCCACACCTATAATTCCGTAGTAAAGCTTCAATGCATAGCATGAAAATGTTATGATTGCAGTGAAGGACCTGCCCTAGGGCAGAACACTGAAGATAGATAATGAAAATACTGCCTGCATAATAACTACATTTCAGCATTTTTTATGTACCTGTAAATATTCATCTAGGGAGTTTTTATTTTATTTCATATTTTTGTTGGTGTTAACATTAGACTATATTTGCATTGGATTTTTTAGGCTATACTTTAACAATATTTTAAAATAATAAGTGCATAAGTTAACTCTGCCACCTTAAATAAAACATTATTATTATTATTATTATTATTATTATTATTATTATTATTATTATTATTATTATTTTAAAGATTATGAGTATTTGAGAATAAAGTTCTTAGGATTTGTTTTTTGGATCGAAGAGAGACAAACGGATTGTTGATTGGAGAAAACTACATAATAGTGAGATTCCATGATCTTTATGGGGATGTAATAAAACAGATTCCGATGGGTAGGACATGTGACACGAATGGAGAATGAAAGAAGGGTCTGGAAACTTCTTGCAGGAAAATCAGAAAGAAAGAGTCCAGTAGGCAAGGTCCAGAATGATGTGAGAAAATGTCATTAACCATGATTTGAGGAAAGTGACTTATACAGGGGATGATTATAATGCATTGGCTTAGATAATGATGTACGGGGAACTTATGTCCGCGCGATCATGTACTTCGGGTTCGAGTGTCAGTAAGATGTTAGCTACTGGAAGATTATTATTATTATTATTATTATTATTATTATTATTATTATTATTATTATTGTATAAGGCACGCCGTAGCGTAGTGGTTAAGGCACTGCGCTACAAGCCGAAAGGTCGAGGGTTCGAGTCCCGGTGGGGTCAGGATTTTTAAACTGACCCAAACCTTCTGGCGGCACTATGGCCCTGGGGTCGACTCAGCCTCTAACTGAAATGAGTACCATACGCTTGTTCTGGGGTAAAGGCGGCCGTCACGCAGGGCTGACAACCCGGCTGACATGAAGTGCCGATTGTCAAGAAAAAGTGGGAGCCTTAACCTCCTACTACCCCAAGGGCCTCCTGAGGCCTGTAGTGGGATCACTTTACTTTTATTATTATTATTATTGTATAAAGTACTTAAAATATACTTCTTGGTGAAAGAGAATATGTTAAAAATGTATTACTTCGTAAGCACTTAAAATTGACTATTTAACTCAGGCCCCAAATGGGAGTCAATGACCAATCACATTTCAATGATTTTTGATTTACTACCAATCACAATCGTGTTTCGCCTCGAATTTATCAACCGAAGTTTATCATATTAAAGAAAGCTCCTCCTTTTTAACATTCTGAATAGGTCATAGCATTATTTTGCAGTGACTGACTCTAAGAAATATGGCTACCAGATTGTATATATAGTGCATGAATGTCAGCAGATAGCGCATGCGGGAAAAAATATTTGTAGCAATTGATTATACCACAAAAAAATAAAGCACTGTTTGCACTTCCTTAAACGAATTATTTTCCAGGAAATGACGTTGCAGAAAAATATAATTGACATATTTACATCATAGGACATCAGAAATTAATTAATATCTATAATGTCGGTTATAAATGTCATCACTAGGGTGCATTCTTACAATATTGCGATCCTTTGGCAATAAATAATATGATCTGGTTGCAGTGATGAACAAAAGAAGCAAATGAAGCCTACCAATCGCTTCTCATTTGTTTTTAAACATCGCCGTTTACATTAAATATATAAATATTTTAAAAAAACTATAGTTAAATAATGATTTGTGAGTAAACAGCTTAATTTTATGTGTTAAATAGTCCTAACAACTGCCACTCTTGATTTCCAAACTCTCTAGATAAATTTACTCCTCATTTCGTGAGTCCTCAATTTATCGATAATTTGGAAATCACTCGTGGCGTTACTTATGATTAGCATATTTAAAATGTAGCACCATAGTTAGGAAGAGGACACAAGTTGTGCCTGCATGTCACAGCTTTGCTGTAAAGATGGGGAAAGAAAAATAAGAATGAAGAAACATTGAAAATGGGGAGTGACCAGAGAAGGATGAAGGGAGGGAGTTAACAAAAAATCAAGTGGAATTCCTAGAATAATCATCAACAACATGAAGTTGCTGGAAGGCAGTCTGGTTTTTTGGGACACCCCACGAGCTATCACTTTGTACGGCTGGAACATGTTACGTTTAAAAAAAAATACTTCCCCATCTAATGCCCGTACATCATAATATGTTCAATTCATTGACAGTTGTGAAGTAGAGCTGTCCACTTCAAGTATTTTCAAATTAATTGAACAAAAAAATGACTGGTTGCAAGATTGGTGGCGATAACAGGGGTTACGAAACATGCTTTTGTGCCTCATTAAATAAAAACAACCAGGACGTCCACTCAAAAGACTTCTGGATGGTGTTTCTCTTGAGGCCGAAATAGGTCAACAAATGGCCTAAATTCGTGAATGTACTATGATGATGATGATAAATAAAAACAAATGATAAGTTTTATCTTCCAACATTTTTTTTTTCGGATTTAGAACTGAATATCCAGTTTAAGTAACCATTTAATAATGATCTGTATATTAATACGTAAAGAAAAAACGGTGTACCCCTTTTTAAGTACATTGCGCGCGCGGAGGAGTGTAATATTTGGCATAATTAAAGTTCTTATAGAGAAGGAGTGCAGAAAAATAAAATGTATGTATAGTAAGTGTTACAAATACATTAAATTAAACAAAATAAATTGTTTCTAAGGAATGTATGTGTATTACTCATTCATTTGTGTACTAATTCATTTGTTTACGTTCATACTGAAAGTGCATTGTTATAGGGTGAAATTGTGCAGCAGCAATGTGAATTGACTTAATCTCGCACATTATTATTAGTGGCTTAAAAAAGTGAGTACATTTTATTATTTAAATTAAACCCTTTTAAATCTTGGTTTCCGTAATTTCATTACGAATATTTTTTTTTATATCTACATATTCGCACGTACTTCCATTATGCCTCGACATAGAACATTGACAGGTTGGAGTGAGAGACAAAGAAGGGATATATATTCCTGTACACATAATAATAGGCCAAATGCAAATTTTAATAGCATGAATAGAGTCCACCGCTGTGTTCTCGGGGTAGAGTGCTGCCTTGTCACGCAGCGGGCCCGGGTTCGATCCCCGGTCGGGACAGTTTTTCTGGGTGAGGTTTTTATCGGGGTTTTTTCCGCACCTGTAAGACAAATGTCAGGAAAACTTTAAGGCCCAAACGGTCCCCGAAATCATATGGCCATCGCAATCATCATCATTCATATTCATCTCCTGGCGCACCATTATCATTTCATCACCCATCATATCATCGGGGCAACGTAACCCCGCCTTCCAGGCGCCCCAACCTCAGAAGTGGGTTACAACTACGCCATGCCAGGAGAGAAACCAGGAATGTCGAAAGACAAACCTGGGGCATTTGAAAAAAAAAAATAGTATGAATACTACACAAATGTCAAATGACGCGTTTTTAAAAATATGGCTTAGTTATATCACATATTTCCTAACTAACTAACTCACTGGCACTATCCAACCCGTAGGTTCATGGCCGCACGGACATAAGCTCTCCTATCCTGAGCTAATGTTTTCCAATCATCCCCTGTACAATTTACTTCCCTCAAATCATATTTAATGTTACTCTCTCACCTCATTCTTGGTCTACCAACTGGGCGTTTTCCCTCTGGTTTTCCTACAAGAAGCTTCCATGCAACTCTTTCATTCCCCATTCGTGGCACATGTCCTGCCCATCGCAGTCTATGAGACTTAACTTTTCTAATTATATCTGGCTTCCTATAAAGACCGTGTAATTCATTGTTATGTAGTTTTCTCCATTCACCTGTCTGTTCATCTCTCTTTGGTCCAAAAATTTTCCTAAGAACTTTATTCTCAAATACTCGTAATCTCCTTTTCTCCCTTAAAGTAAGAGTCCATGTTTCGCACTCATATAATATAACTGGTAGAATAATAGATTTATATATTTTCAGTTTAACGTTTTTTTAAAAGAGTTGGGACGTCAAGAGTCTCTGTAATGCATAATAGCACGCATTTCCAGAATTGAGCCTATGTTTAATTTCCTTGTGCATCTCATTCCTGTTTGTGATTATTATTCCTAGGTATTTGAATTCAGCCACTTCCTCGAAATTTCCCTCATTTGTCATTATAGGCCTACAATGTATTTCTATGTGTGACCATATACGGTATTTAGTTTTATTGATATTTACTTCCAGTCCCAATTTCTTCGTGTTACTCAGTAGTGTGTGCGTGTTAGTCTTTAGTATCTCCTCGCTATCGTTCCCTATCGTTCGTATTTTTAAAATTAATCGATAATTAATGCATAATGACGTATTTGTGAAATACTTAAAAAAATTAATGAATTGTCGAATTTCGACCGCTTGGCGACCACTGGTCTATATAAACATGAAAAGATCGTAACTTCTCTCTTTGTTACAAGGGAACTGTCATAGCTCATGGTGTAATGAAAATTATATTGTTTTTACAATTAAGTTTCCTCTGTTGGCCGCATGTTGCGCTGTACGCAACAATACAACAATGGAATTTTCTGGTGCTGAAAAAGCTTCTGTGTTCTGGAGTTCGATATAAATCATTGTGCTATGCAATGCAACTTCATTTCGCATTACGTATGAAAATCAGGCTCCCTCCAAGAAGTCGATAGGGAAATGACATCACCAATTTCTCGTAACTGGTAGTTTATCTCCACAGAAAAGAGTGAACGCTCAGCAATCTCAAATAACTGACGCTATGGATAGCATATCTAAGCTTGGCATGCTCGAACTTGCGTTATTACCACAACTGAATGAGGATTCAAATGATTATCTGTTCCAGCAAGATGGAGCACTACCTCACTGCCAGATTCGCAACTATCTCAATGGATGCTTCCAGAACGTTAGATGGAACGAAGAAGTATTCTTGACAAATGACCGCTGTCCCCAGATTTAACCCCATGCGACTTTTCGGGTTACATAAAGGATAGTGCTGTATGTCCTTCCTCTACCATGCGACCTAAGTGGAACTTCAAATGAGAATTTAAGAAGCTGCAGATAGTGGCGTCTGACACGTTCATTGTCTGGCAAGAGTTGAACTATCGCATCAATTTAAGTCTCATTAGTAGGGAAAGGACTTTGAGGTGAGGCGCCTTTCCAAAAATATAGCTGTTTTGATATCAATAGTTCAATATATGTATTTGGGGGGATGAAATGAAGTGAAACGAACACAATTAGTTGTACATTTTTGCACATTTTAGTGAGATTACTACACTTCGCCCCCTTTTCCCTTTTTTTATGCTTCAGCACCTTTTCCTCTGTGTTTTTAAAAGATAGGACAGAAAAATGTTTGTCTCCTTCTTGAACAGCTTTTTAAATCTCAATCAGAAGTCAATATTAAATAAATATTAAAATATAATTTATGTAATTTATACCCCAGAAGCAATGGCCAATCTCCAGTGTAAAGTCAACAATGGTAAATAATAAATATTAAACTATAATTTATGTAGATCGGCAGTAATTTATATCCCAGCAACAATAGTCAATCTGCAGCAGTGAAGTCAAATTTAAATTTCAACAGTGTTACTGTAACAGTTTACAATAAGTTCAGTTAGTACTGGCAATAATTTAACACTTTTCTAACTACCGACTTGTTGGCTCTGTTTTACTGGTCTGAACCACAACGTATTTTTATTAATATTACAACTGGGGTTTCACAACAATAATATGGCGAATGTTAAGAGGGATAAGTTGTGTGCACTTCCAGAATTCAAAACGCAATTTATCAAAACTGGTTGCACCATTCTTCAATGTTCCATTTGCGAAGTAAATATTTCAATAAATTGAAGAACTATGAATTACCTCTTATGGACTCCATAAAGAAAAAAAATGTGGTGCAAAATGATACGCATATTACATAAAATTTATAGCAGGATATACTCTGCTAGATAAGAAAAGAAATTAAGATATAAGAAATGAACTAAATATTTTTAAACTTACAGACCGAATAATTAAATATAGGAACGACTGGAAAGAACATATTGATAGAATGCCAGAAGGAAGGTTTCAAAAATTATTGCTAAATTATAAACCGCACGGAAGGAGAAATGTTGGACGCCCACACAGAAGATGGTCTGAACAATTCTAGCTTTCATGAAACCTGAACGAGCCAACAGGCTTAATCCCTGGATGATGATGATGATGATGATGATGATGATGATGATGATGATTACATAAAGTGAGCTCATGTAACTGGTTTAAACCTTAATTCAATTGTTTTAGCAGCACCTTTTTTTGCACCCTTTTGTATGTATTTTCAGAACCTTTTTTTCCCCTTTGCGACCAAAATTTGCACCTTAAAATCCTCCCCCTACCCATTAGACAAGACGCCTACATCGAGGCATCGTAATGCAATCCCTCTAAAAAAATGAATGAATAACCAAAATATCCAGCGCAATATATGAGGCATAATGGTCAACTTAGATCTGATAGTGTTTGAATTATACATTTTTGCGCGATAGTGCGTTTTGTCGTACTTCAAGCAATGACGACCATGGTTGAAAGTTTAACTTCCTACATTTCGGGATTGCCAACCTAAATAACTATACTGTAATATTACATTTACACCTACGTGCGGGAAGTAAAACCATTGCCCTCTATGTATACTACGTATAATGTATATACAAAAATATTCAAAAGGTAGTGTTAATGTACATTATATGAAACAAATCACTGCATTTTAAATGAATTGAACTTTATTTGAAACAATATAAAACAATTAAAAACGTACTTGCGGCCATTTTATTAATTATATAGGTCTCGCGGCCTCCTGTGCTTTCAACTAATAAACATTGCCCACACTGTTAACATTTTTCAAATTGTTTATAATGAACGCACATATTTCCAACAAAGATGTTATTATTTTAATACTACTTATTATTTTGAAAATACCATCGCGCAAAAAATATTGTACAACGCACGTTTGTGAAGTCGAGGAAAATGTTTAAAAATCTAGCGCTAGCAAGGTTTTTAAACATTTTCCTCGATTCTGTAAATACCACTTCCCAACCTTGCATCGTAATATACTATTATCATAAAATATGACTTACTTTACCGTGTATACAATTTGAAAAGTCGTATTAAGATTTAAATATATAAATCATAGAAATTAAGAAATATGAGTATAATTTATTATTTTAGTTTGTTGAGTGATACATAAATTCAGACTTCCCTTTTTAATTTCTATTCTGATGTTTAATATGTTAAAATTATTATTTGTAAACAGCCTTATGAGCTAGTGGTCAGCGTTTCTGACTGCAGTTCACGAGGTCGCAAGTTCGATTCCCGGTCAAATCATAAGGTTTTTTCGGTGTTTTTTTCCTCACCTGTAAGACAAATGTCAGGAAGCTTAGGGCCCAACGGTCCCCGAAAATCATCCAGCCGTCATCATCATCATTATCATCACATACCATCCTTCACCGTTGTGGAAAGCAACGGGAAGCTACCACAACTTTAATTCCCTAGTAAAGCTGCAAAGCATAGCATGAAAATGCTATGATTGCAGTGAAATACCTGCCCTCTGGCAGAATTACTATGAATGAATAGATCCATCATACCATCGGGGTAATGTAACACCTCCTTCCAGGTTCCCCAACCAAAGAAATGGGTAACTATTTCGCCAATGCTTAGGGGAGCAAGCCAAAAATGTCATAAAAGGCAACTTGGTAGCATTGAACAAAAAAAAAAAAGTGGTGTTTCATTTCAAGTTTTGAATTGATTTATTCAATATATATATATATATATATATATATATATATATATATATATATATATATATATATATATTAGCAGGATTGCCAATAAAATACGTGACAAAAAAAAAAAAGAAAGTCAAATAACCTACACGCAGGGTAGCTTTAATATTTCTGAGAATATAACATCAGAACTATCGCTTACACAACCATATCCAAATCTATGGATACAACATGTAACATGTTATAAATTTTCTTGGAAACCATACATACCCACCAGATGAATGGTTAAGAATATACACTGATGGCTCCCTGAGAAACTCAGAAGATGGAGCAGGAGCAGAAATGTACAGTGAAATATTTTCCCAATATATTTCACTTGGACTGGGAGCAACAAATTTTGATGCAGAACTACAGGCAATAGAAACCGCACTACAGAATATTTTATACAGGCCCAGTATAAGCAAGAAGATAGTAACATTGATAGATTCAATGTCAGCAATATAAGTAGTAAATGGTAACGAACATAATAACACCCCGATCATCCAGAAGAAGCTCAAAGTAAACGCATTGTATTACAGTGGGTAATGAACGAGCAGACTTCTTAGCAAAGGAAGGCTCTTAAATCAGGCTGAGGACAACAAAAGAGATATCCCTATAAAGAAGACAACAGGAGCTAAAACAAAAAATACATCTCAAAAGAAGAGAACAGAATACATAGCAAAATATGCTGAAACAATAAAACACTCCGCTAGAAGAACAGCTCTCTTCAGATTTGAAAGCCCTGACTGTCTGATGAGCACTTTCATAGAATGGGGATTGTCCCTAGAACTATGGGACGATCCTTGTATGGAGAAAATGTTCTCCTAAGCAAGGAACACTTGCTAAATTGCAGGCGACTAGAACCCGAGAAAAAGGACAGGAAAGACATTGCAGGACTTCATTGGGAAGCAAGATGACTAATGGTGTAAACCAAACTCCAGCCATTTGAAAACAACAACATATTTCTGAGAATAGTTTCCTTCAAAATTTTATATCAGCTGGGATAAATGGATTTTTTCCCCAGCGCTTTAAGAAATAGTTTCCTGTAAACGAAGGTAAAGCCGTGGGTCCCATGTTGTAGATTTATGAAACGTCAATTTAATTCCTGACATGTGGCGAACTATTCGGCGCTTTCATACTGAACTCTGAATTCCGAAGCTAATGACTGAGATATTAAGGAATGGCGTTAAATTAAATACAACCAATATTTCAGTTCCTACTGTAAATGTAAATAAGGATATTTACTTGTTTTTATAGATGTTTAACAGAGTTCTATCCGGCGAAATCGAGGAATTTGGCAACCCTACTTTAGATCATGTCTTCATAATTAATGCGGCATTGCCTTTTAAAATTTCAGCATTGTATTGCTGTATAATGCATTACCAGTGAAAAAGGATTTGATGCTGACATCAAACAACATAAGAGCACACTGCATACTTAATGTAACCGGTTATTTGTTTAAAGTTGCCGACACTATTGTGCACCTTAATAAATTGCTATTAAGTTTGTTGTATAATTTAATATTTCATGGCAACCAGTGGCGGTTACTCTGTAAGTACGCATAGGCACGTGAATTCCAGTAAAATTCTCTACACCTAAGGTGAAGGACACTCACTGTCCATTTTTACAGAATTGGTGTTTTGACATGTCATATTTTCTCGGTTTATTTGCGCACTTTTTTTTTGTCTCTTCGGAGACTAAAAAATGATATACCTAAAATATGCATATTTTTATCTCCTTTATAAAAGCATCAAAGCCTATTAATTCTTGCGTCATTTAGTGTTTTGTTTTATTTCTTCAATATCTCACATGTGCAGTATATATATCATATGAAAAAAAAATGAATGCTTGAGTCGGGATTTGAACCCGAGTCTCTAAACTCTGTACGTTTAGCGCTCTAACCAACTGAGCCATCCAACGCTTGTATATTTATCTAAATGTATTTACTTTATAGCAGTAACGTTTGTATATTTAGATAAATATACAAGCGTTACTGCTATAAAGTAAATATTATCTTTAAAAATTTGCTTACCTATTATGGTGGCCACTAGATGTCAGGGGGAACGACTTCCCGCTACCTCTTGTGTTAATTGAGAATACTACATATATAAGAAAAATGTATGTTTGTGTTGGAATACTTCGGTAGCTCAGTTGGTTAGAGAGCTAAACGTACAGAGTTTAGAGACTCGAGATCAAATCCCGACTCAAGCATTAATTTTTCTTTTCATATCATATTTGCCTTCATTGCCAAATGTCAAAAATATAGTTATAACATATATATATATATATATATATATATATATATATATATATATATATATATATATATAGGCCTACCTATTCCCAAAACTCTCTCCATAAACGAATTCTACGAAGACTCACAACCAGGGTGCGAATTGGTGGGGGAGTATGCTGTGGTTCGTTCTCTTAGATAATTCGATATCCCCTGTTGGAAAGTTGTTGAATTTATCTTTGCCAGGGACAGGCATTTTATCCTCTTTTTAAGTCTTAGATCTCTCTCTATCTGCAATGGCGTAACAGCCCAATGTTGGGTCTTAACCTCTCCCTTGTTACGAGTTACTATACCAAGTTACTTCAGTTACTCTTATTTCCCTAAAGTAGTCATGAATGATATGCGGTCAACATACCGACCCATTGACACATCTAGTAGGCAACTAACGTATTACTATGATGAAGGAAGTCGGTAAATTTTGATTAGAGGCCTCTTTATTCAGGCTTAAGGATGTTTTGCGAGGCTGAAAATCGGGACCCATGACTTAAAGTCCCATCCGGAGGACTTGCTCTTTGGTTTTTGTCATCCTAAAAAAATCCATCGACACTGGCCGAGTTTGAACTCACGAACCTCGAGACCAGAGGCAAGGAACATAACCACAAGTCCATTGAGGCCGACTGTAAGTCCTAGATAAATAACTTATTTATAGCTTTCATTATTTCTGTACGTTAGTAATGCAATATGTACACGTATTAACAATGCTCACGTTATTATTTAATGTGCGAACAATGCACCGCCAGGAGTTGACACTAATTAGTTATTACAAAATCCAGGTTGAGAAAACCAGCTATAACGGCTGGGGGACTCGACATGCTGACCACATGTCACCCCAACACTGGCTGATGATCATCTACCTCTGTGATCGACACATGTGAATGCGAGGCCAGCAGCCGGCTGGTAGGCTAAGGTCCCTCTAGGCCTGTCGCGCCAGGAGGAGAGTTGTTACAAAATCCACAATTATAGTAAAACCTGTCTTAGCCGGAACCTTTATAAGAAGGAAACCTGTAGAGACGGAAAAAAATCTCCAGAACGGTACGATTTTATATGTAAAATCGTCCTGTATAAGCCGGAAACCCTAATAACGCGGAAACTGTTTTTAAAGTACCAATACTTAATTTTTACCTCAGTAAGACGGAATATTATTCTTAAGCACGTTCTAATTACAGTATTAATGACCACACGTGCACATTCTGCACATGACGCTTTCTGCATTATATCGTTTTACCTTCTCGTGTTGCCATTGTATTGCGGGGATACCCTTGCTTATGTGTGACAGTGGGGAATCCCTCACTTTTCCTTGCCTGCTTACGTTACCTGCGAGGGAGTTGGGAAACTCTTCAGTCTTCCTGTAGTCAAGTTCTTTCTCGCTTTTGTAAACTGAGCTGTATTAAATACACTATTTTGTCTGTATTTCAGTCAATACGTTACGTCTTTAAAGCGTGCATGTAAAACCCTTACACTGCATGAGAACATTCAAGCTTGTAATTTAGGAATCCTTTATAAGGAGGAAAACTGCTAAGACGGAAATATATTTAAGGAACCGTCATGTTCCTTCATAGACAGGGTTTACTCTATTAGAACAGCATCGTATTTATGGGTCTCAGTTACGTTGCGTGAAAAGGGACGAATGACGTAATCCATCCTCGAGTTCTTACAGAACCAATAACATACACCTAGTATGTTGTGGGCACGTTATTTATTACAATAAGCGAGAACAGTTGAAAAGGACAGGACACAGTCCTATACCAGGAAAAGGAAAAAGTCATATAATTAATTAAACCAATTTTTCAGTTTATGTTTGTTTCTTCCTTTTGTACTTGCATTTTACTTTTTTTTAGTCAGCAAGAATTAAACGGCAGCTTATGTTCTCAAAATGCTTTAATAAAAACCCCCAAATGTGACAATCTATACCCTAGCTGCCATATCTCCGGCTTTGAAGTTTAGGTTATGTGAGGGTTAAAGGGAGAATTCGCCCTCTACTGCCAATAAGGATATGGTTATAGTGAGAGTAGATGTCTGCCTCGATCATTCACTGCACTTGACGCAGGTATAGCGCGCTGGTAAGGTTTGAAATTGCTGAGATGTTATCAGCTGTATGTCTGCTAACCACATACAAAAAGCGGTCACTCCCACTGAATATCCACATCGGCAACACTGTGGTGAAGACGTTAAGGCCGGAGGATCAATGGCTGCAGTATAATGTTCGATATTTATATTAAAATCAGCGAAATTCCGATTTCAAGTCCCAAATTTGTGCAATGACAGTTTAGTGTCTCTTAGGTGAGTGTTAGAACGCCCAGCTATTCTGTACGCAGTATAAAAATTGAATTAGAAAAGGCGCGTCTTCAAACAAACTATTTATTTAAGGCTCGAGGTAGCGAGCTGCCTTGTCACGCAGCGGGCCCGGGTTCGATCACCGGTCGGGGCAGTTTTTCTGGGTGAGGTTTTTATCGGGGTTTTTCCTCACCTGTAAGACAAATGTCAGGAAAACTTTAAGGCCCAAACGGTCCCCGAAATCATATGGCCATCATCATCCTTATCATTATCATCATCCTTATCATTATCATCATCCTTCACCGGTGTGGAAAGCAACGGGAAGCTACCACACCTACAATTCCCTAGTAAAGCTGCAAGCATAGCATGCCTTCGGTCAGAATTGCGATATTATATGGGTGTGTGTGTGTGTGTCGTGGTGTGTGTTGTGGGGGTGTGTGTGTGTGTGTGGTGTTTGTGTGTGTGTGTGTGATGGGTTGT